>SJYA01002617.1:791768-826602 GCA_006410615.1 Neotragus moschatus | reverse complement strand
GATGTTGGCAATTTGATCTCTGGTTCCTCTGCCTTTTCTAAAACCAGCTTGAACATCAGGAAGTTCACGGTTCACGTATTGTTGAAGCCTGGCTTGGAGAATTTTGAGCATTACTTTACTAGCATGTGAGATGAGTGCAATTGTGTGGTAGTTTGAGCACTCTTTGGCATTGCCTATCATTGGGATTGGAATGAAAATTGACCTTTTCCAGTCCTGTGGCCACTGCTGAGTTTTCCAAATTTGCTGGCATATTGAGTGCAGCACTTGCACAGCATCATCTTTCAGGATTTGAAAGAGCTCAACTGGAATTCCATCACCTCCACTAGCTTTGTTCATAGTGATGCTTTCTAAAGCCCACTTGACTTCACATTCTAGGATGTCTGGCTCTAGTTCAGCCTAATCTTTGAGGTTGTTTTTATGAACATTATTATGTTCAAGAACCATTTGAATTTTTTCTTCTTTGAGCTTTCTGTTCATGCCTTTTGTGATTTTTCTATTCAGTTATTCTTTTTTGCACCTCAAAATTTAAAGGCCTGTGTGTATCAGGGAGACTAATCTTGTCTATGATGTATGTTGAAAAAGTATTTTTTCTCAATTTAAAAATTTGTCTTCTGACCTAACAGACAGTATTTTGGATGTGCAACGCTTTTAAAAATGTCATCTAATTTATTAATAGTTTCTTTGCTGTTGTTCAGTTGCTAAATTGTGACTGATTCTTTGCTATCCCATGGACTGCAGCACCCCAGGCTCCCCTGTCCCTCACTATAACCCGGGGTTTGCTCAAATTCATGTCCACTGAGTCAGTGATGCTATCTAAACATCTCTCCCTCTGTGGCCCTCTTCTTCTTTTGCCTTCAGTCTTTCCCAATATCAGGGTCTTTTCCAGTGAGGCGACTCTTTGCATCAGGTGGCCAAAGTATTGGAACTTCAGCTTCAGCCTCAGTCCTTCCAACTAGAATATTCAGTACTGGTTTCCTTTAGGATTGACTGGTTTGGTCTCCTTGCTGTCCAAGGGACTCTCACNCCCTCTTCTTCTTTTGCCTTCAGTCTTTCCCAATATCAGGGTCTTTTCCAGTGAGGCGACTCTTTGCATCAGGTGGCCAAAGTATTGGAACTTCAGCTTCAGCCTCAGTCCTTCCAACTAGAATATTCAGTACTGGTTTCCTTTAGGATTGACTGGTTTGGTCTCCTTGCTGTCCAAGGGACTCTCACGAGTCTTCTCCAGCACCACAATTCAAAAGCATCAATTCTTCAGCACTCAGCCTTCTTTATGGTCCAACTCTCATATCCATATATGACTACTGGAAAACCATAGCTTTGACTATACAGACCTTTGTTGTCCAAGTGATGTCTCTGGTTTTTAGTAATGTATATCAAAGTGTGTTCTGCCTATGTTTTCTTCTAGAAGCATTATGGTTTCTGGTCTTACATTTAGGTCTTTAATCTATGTTGGGTTTATTTTTGTATATGGCATTAGAGAATGTTCTATTCCATTCTTTTACATATAGCTGTCCAATTTTCCCAGCACCACTTATTGAAGAGATTGTCTTTTCTCCATTGTATATTCTTGCCTCATTTATCACGGACTAATTGACCATAGGCGTATGGGTTTATTTTGGGGCTCTCTATTCTATTCCATTGATTTATGTGTCTTTTTTGTGCCAGCACCAAATGCCGTTTTGATTCCTATAGCTTCATAATGTAGTCTGAAGACAAGGAGTGTGATTCCTCCAGCTCCATTCTTTCTCAAAGTTGCTTTGGCTATTTGGGATCTTAATGTTTGCACCAGTTCAGTTCAGTCACTCAGTTGTGTCCAACTCTTTGTGACTCCATGTACTGCAGGTTTCCCTATCCATCAACCAACTCCTGGAGCTTTCCCAAACTCATATCTATCTAGTTGGTGATGCCATTGGTATTTCCATACAAATTTAAAAATTATTTGTTCTAGTTTTGTGAAAAATGCCATTGTATTTGGAAAAGTCTCAAAATGTACTTTGATAGGAATTGCATTGAATTTGTATGTTATCTTGTGTAGTATAGTCATTTTAACAATATTAATTCTTCCAATTAAGAACATGGTATATCTTTCTATTTGTGTCATCTTTGATTTTCTTTCACCAGAATCTTATGGTCTTATAGATTTTTGAATACCTCATTTACTCTTTGGGTAGGTTTATTCCTGGGTGTTTTATTGTTTTAGATGTGATGATGAATGGGATTATTTCTCTTTCTGATAGTTTGCTGTTATTGTATATAAATGCAGCAGATTTTCTCTGTGTTAATTTTGCACCTGAAATTTACTGAATTCATTGATGAGCTCTAGTAGTTTTTTGGTAGCATCTTTAGGATTTTCTATCTTGTATCAAGTCATCTGCAAATGACAGTTTTATTTCATTATTTTCAAATTTCCTTTTTTTTTTTTTTGTCTGATTGCTGTTGCTAGTACTTCCAATACTATGTTGAATATAAGTGGCAAGACTTGACATCCTTTTCTTGTACCTGATCTTACAAGGAATGCTTTCAGCTTTTCCCTCTTTGGTTTGATGTTAGTTATGGGTTTGTCACCTACAGTCTTTATTATGTTGAGGTGTATTCCTTCTATTCCCATTCTCTAGAGAGTTTCTATCAAAAATGAATGTTGAATTTTTAAAAAAGCTTTTTATGCATCTATTGGGATGATCATATGATTTTTATTTTTCAGTTTGTTGATATATGGTGTATCACATTGATTGCAGATATTGAAAATTTGAAACTTTCCTTTCCTATTTTTGTGATGTCTTTGTGTATTTCTTTCATGATGTGCTCTGCATATAAGTTACATAAGCAGGGTGACAATATACAGCCTTGACATACTTCTTTTCCTATTTGGAACCAGTCTGTTGTTGTACGTTTAGTTATTCCATGTTCTAACTGTTGCTTCCTTACCTGCATACAGGTTTCTCAAGAGGGAGGTCAGGTGGCCTGGTATTCAAATCTCTTTCAGAATTTTCTACAGTTTATTATGATCCACACAGTCAAGGGCTTTGGCATAGGCAATAAAGCAAAAATAGATGTTTTTCTGGAACTCTCTCACTTTTTCGATGATCCAGTGGATGTTGGCAATTTGATTTCTGGTTCCTCTGCCTTTTCTAAAACCAGCTTGAACATCTGGAAGTTCACAGTTCACATATTCCTGAAGCCTGGCTTGGAGAATTTTGAGCATTACTTTACTAGCATGTGCTGTTGCTGCTTGCTGCTGCCGCTGCTGCTAAGTCGTGTCCAACTCTGTGAGACCCCGTAGACGGCAGCCCGCCAGGCTCCGTCATCCCTGGGATTCTCCAGGCAAGAACACTCGAGTGGGGTACCATTGCCTTCTCTGACTAGTGCTTGAGATGAGCGCAATTGTGCAGTAGTTTGAGCATTCTTTGGCATTGCCTTACTTTGGAATTGGAATGAAAACTGACCCTTTTCCAGTCCTGTGACCACTGCTGAGTTTTCCAAATATGCTGGCATATTGAGTGCGACACTTTCACAGCATCATTGTTTGGATTTTTTTTTTTTTAATTTTTATTTTTTAGTTTGTTTTGCTTTATAATACTGTACTCGTTTTGCCATACGTTGACANTGACTCATTGGAAAAGACTCTGATGCTGGGAGAGATTGGGGGCAGGAGGAGAGGGGGACGACAGAGGATGAGATGGCTGGGTGGCATCACTGACTCGATGGGCATGAGTCTGAGTGAACTCCGGGAGTTGGTGATGGACAGGGAGGCCTGGCGTGCTGCAGTTCACGGGTCGCAAAGAGTCGTACACAACTGAGCGACTGAACTGAACTGAATCAAAATTATCAGTATGCACAGGGCAAGGTATATGATCCATAAGAAGGAGAAAAATAAAACCAATCTTAAGGGGACACAAAAGATAGAATTAGTAAACAAGAACAGTAAACAATTGCTATATTTCTAAGTTTAAGAATCTGGAGGAAATATTGCACATTTAAGTAAAGACAGAAAGTGTTAAAAAACAAAATAAAAAAACCCCCTCAAGTTAGACTACCAGGGATGAAAACTGCAGATGAAAAACATACTATTGGGACACTTTAGACACTGGGGAAGAAATGATTATGGAACTTGAAGACATAGTAATGAAACTATATGAATGATGAAAATAAGAATGACTGAAAAAACCCAGCATTAGGTAGTATTTAATATTTCTTATAGTACAGATCTGCCAGAGATTTGATGAATCCTCCTAGCTTTTTCCTGCTTTCAAATGCCTCTATTTTGACTTCATATTACAAGGATATTTTTACTAGATAAAAATTATAGGTTAACTTTTTTTTACGTATCAGTACTTTAAAGATGCTATTTAATTGCTTTAAAGGTGGTATTTAATTGCTTAACTTTCATTGTGTTTTCTCATCATTGTTCATTGTCTGTAATAATATCTTTTTTCATTTCAAGATTTTATCTTTATGCTTTTGATTTCAGCAGTACAACTATGATATTCCTAGGTGTAAATTTTTTTTTTTAATTTACTGTTCTTGGGTTTCACTGAACTTCTTAGGTCTGTGGGTTGATGTCTTTTTCACAGTTTTGGAAAATTGTTGGTCATTATCTTTTCCAATATTTCTTCTACTCTGTTCCTTTTTCTTGTTTTGGGTCTCCAGTTACATAAATGATAGCCCATTAGATTTTGTTTCACAGTTATTGAATGTTTTGATCCCTTCCTCTTTTTTTTTTCACTTTATGTTTGAGTTTGACTAATTTCTCTTGTCTTCAAATGCACAGATTCTTTGATATGTTCAGAATGTGAATGAGGCCATCATAATAATTCCTCATCTTATATTTTATTTTTAGGATTACCATCTGGCTTCTTTTTGTAGTTTTCATCTACATAGAGAACAAATTCTCCATCTGTTCACTATGCTATTCATCTTTTCCATGCAATTCCTTAATATATTTATCATTGTTATTTTATTGATTACTTTTAATTAGAAGATAATTACTTTACAATATTATGATGGTTTTTGCCATACATGAACATGAATTGGCCATAGGTATACATGTGTTCCCCCCGCCCCCCCNCATCTACATAGAGAACAAATTCTCCATCTGTTCACTATGCTATTCATCTTTTCCATGCAATTCCTTAATATATTTATCATTGTTATTTTATTGATTACTTTTAATTAGAAGATAATTACTTTACAATATTATGATGGTTTTTGCCATACATGAACATGAATTGGCCATAGGTATACATGTGTTCCCCCCGCCCCCCCGATCCCGAACCCCTCTCCCCGCCCTATCCCTCTAGGTTGTCCCAGAGCACTGGCTTGGGGTGCCCTGCTTTATGCATCAAACTTGCACTGATCATCTATTTTATATATGGTAATGTATATGTTTCAATGTTATTCTCTAAAGTCCCTCTGGTAATTCTAACACTTGGACCATGCTTGGATCAGATTTTAATGAACTGTTTCTTCTCTTGAGTGCGAGTCACATGTTTTTTCCTTTTTTCATGTCACATTTTTGTTTTATGTTTGGATATTGACAATAGAACAATAGAAACTGAAGTAAATAATATTTATACCCAGAGAAGGGCACATTCCTTCTGTCAAGCCAGTAATATGAAGAATTGAGTTAATCTCATTTATGATTTTGTTGGATCTGGGCTTAGCTGTTTCTTTAGTTGAATTTATCTTTACCACAGGCTTCAGATAATTAGCGCAAGGGATCAGAATTTTCATTTTAGTCAGACAAGGGACCTGAGTACCTGGAGGATTTGTTTCCATTCTCCTGCTTTGCTCACAGCCTTCCTGAGACCCTGCTTGTCTACATCTCAGAGGGATGTCTCTAGGCTCTCTTGCTTCTCTCCCAACCAAAATCAGTCATTCCTTTGTACCCAGTGAAGAAGGAAAGTTATGACCAACCTAGACAGCATATTGAAAAGCAGAGACATTACTTTGCCAACAAAGGTCCATCTAGTCAAGGCTATGGTTTTTCCTGTGGTCATGTATGGATGTGAGAGTTGGACTCTGAAGAAAGCTGAGCACCGAAGAATTGATGCTTTTGAACTGTGGTGTTGGAGAAGACTCTTGAGAGTCCCTTGGACTTCAAGGAAATCAAGCCAGTCAATCCTAAGGGAAATCAGTCCTGAATATTCACTGGAAGGACTGATGCTGAAGCTGAAGCTCCAGTACTTTGGCCACCTGATGCGACGAGCTGACTCATTGGAAAAGACCCTGATCCTGGGAAAGATTGAGAGCAGGAGGAGAAAGGGACGATGGAGGATGAGATGGTTGGATGGCATCATCGACTCAATGGACATGAGTTTGGGTGGACTCAGGAGTTTGTGATGGAAAGGGAGGCCTGGCGTGCTGCTTTTGATGGGGTTTCAAAGAGCCGGACATGACTGAGTGACTGAACTGACTGACCTAAAGATTTTAGATCACTTTTACCCATGCTGCCTTCAGACTTCAAGAAACCTATACTTACACCTCAGGAAGAATCCCTTTCAGCTTCCCTGCCCCTCCCTCAGTCATAGATTATCACTGCTCTTACTCTGTATACAGCCTGGAGAACTTAAGGTCCTTGGTAGGGCAGTTCTCTCTCAGTATTTCTGCACCTCTTCACCAAGGTTAGGTGCCTGGTGCCTTGTATCTGTAAAACCTGAGTGCTCAAAAGTTTCTCTTAACATTCCTACTCTAGCCTCAGTATTTTTCATGACTACTCTGCGAAGGCTGTGAAGTATTGGTAGGTGGATGTACTCTGTCTTCTAAAGATTCTAAACTATCACATCAGCTCACACTTAGTCTACAAAAAATTCTTAAAATTTCAACAGTTTTCTTCTTAAGTTTCCCCAGTTATCTTCTTACCTTTCTTCTTGCTCTGTTGGCTTTGTCCTTTTCTACTGCTTCAGCAAGAATGAAACAAACTGTTAGGTTGCTTCCCTCCAGAGAGAGGTTTGTGACTTTCTGGATTTTAATTCATGAGATATTTTTCTCCATCCTTAGCTCTCTTGACAAATTTATAATAAACCATGATTTCATGGGTTATCTGGCTTGTTACTATTGTTAGGGTAGAAAGGACATTTTTCTTGCAACTTTCTACATTCTAGGCAGAAGCTGACATCTGACAGTTTACATATAAATGATTGTTTAACCTTTCAACATATATATGTTTTGGAATTCCTTTTTCAAAATTTCTTAGAATCATTCATCTTATTCTTTCAAATACCCTGGGTGGTGGAAAATCTTTAGTTCCAAAAATCATATCTGCTCTAAAATAAGAACAACAATCAAAATTAAGTTTTTAAGTAATGCTGCTGCTGCTGAAATTTAGCAGTATTATTAGCAAAAATGTAAAATAATTAGGCTGATTTCCTTATATTTCTTTTAAACATCTTTTGAAGAAAATATTATATAAACAGTTCAAAACTGGTTTTGAGTGATGACAGCATCATTGAAATAAGAAAACTCTTTCTTATGTTTAATTATGCAATAGAAATTTAAACCAAATAGTTAGGAAGATGCAATTTTAAAATCCATTTTCATTGCTCATGAGCTATCACCTCACACTATCAGAATGATCATCATCAAAAAGTCTACAATCAGGAAATTCTGGAAAGGGTGTGGAAAAAAGGGAATCCTTCTACACTGTTGGTTGGAATGTAAACTGGTGCAGCCACTGGGGAGAACAGTGTTGAGTTTCCTTAAGAAACTAAAAAGAGCCATCATATGATCCAGCAATCCCATTCCAGGGCATATATTTGGAGAAAAACGTGGTTTGAGAGGATACTTGCTCCCCATTGTTCACTGCAGCACTGTTTACAATAGCCGAGACATGGAAGCAGTCTAAATGTCCATCAACAGACAAATGGATAAATAAGATTTGGTACAAATATACAAAAGACTGTTAGTTATTAAAAACATTGAAATAATGCCATTTGCAGTAACAGGAATGGACCTGGATATTATCATACTTACTAAGTGAAGTAAGTCAAACAAAGACAAATATCATTCGTATGATATCACTTATATGCAGAATCTAAAAAAAAATGATACATATGAGCTTATTTACAAAACAGAAACAGACTCATAGACTTAGAGAATGAATTTATGGTTGCTAGGGAGGAAGAATGAAGGGGGAGGGATAGATTGGGTATTTGGGATTGACTTGTATACACTGCTATATTTAAATTAGATAGCCAACAAGATCCTACTGTATGATACAGGGAACTCTGCTCAGGATTCTGTAATAACCTAAATGGAAAAAGAATTTGAAAAGAATAGATTTATGTATATGTATAACTGAATCACTTTGCTGTACATCTGATACTAACACGACATTGTTAAATATACTCCTTAAAATAGAAAAAATTTAAGAAGACTTTAATTGCTCATATACCTTGCTTCAAATACCTGCTTTTAAAATTACTTTAAAATAGTTCAGGTTTTAGTTCTTCTTGTACTGAATAATGCAATGCAATCGATAATACATATTTTTTCCATCTTATGATTTCCTTTGTAAATGCAAAAATAGATTTTTTTTCTTAGTTTAATTGATAACATGTCATAGCCATCTTTACCTTATTTACAACTGCTTTAACTTCAAATGAAGTATTTTCGGAGGAAGATAAATACATTTCATTCACAAAAACGAAAATGGAAATTTTTACAAAAATTGAGCAGCACAAAAAAGTGGAACCAGACATGACACAACTCTCCCGGCAGAGGGCAGCACTCTATGGGAAGTCAAATGTCACAGGAGAATGCTTCTGAACTTTTACCTTATGTACCAGAGCGTGGTCAAAGCATCAAGAAACATTATTTTAACATTTATTTTAAACATTGAGAAACATTATTTTAACTGAATTTTAAACAGTCATAAAATTATTGTACACTTTCTTTAGAGGCTTAATATTTTGGCTAGGTATTATGTGGTTTTTTTTTTTTTTTCTGTCAATACCGTAGTTTAAGCACATATAATAATTTATTGTATTGTGTATTTACTTATTTACTGCTTTGTGTAAGATATGATTTCTTTAAATTATTGAAATGACTTATTTTGAATTTCATTGGTATACTCATTTCTTGACAATTGCAGTATTTATTAAATGCAGTATTCTTATATTTTATGAATGTTGATTATATCTCCATGAGATACCATTTTCTTTTATCCTCTAGACTGTTTCTTAAGCCTTTTATTTATATAGACGTTTTTTTCCATTTAGTGTTGTTTTTGGCATTTTCTAAGTGCAAGTTCCTTTGCAAATGCTTTTGTCTTGGCTTATTTTCATTGTCCTTATTTTATCTTCTGCAGTTCAGTTACACATGTATTGACACATGGTCATATACAAAAGGCAGAAGTTGGTGCCTGTCATCAGTATCCTGCAATTGTATATCCTGTATAATGCCTAACTTTTCCGATTCATCCCTTACTCTTTTCTTATTATGAAATATATATACTTATGGAAAAGTTCATAAAATACATATGTACTGTCAAATGAATACTTAAAAAAGAACTGGTATAATCCAAGTCAAAAAACAGAACTTTGGCAGCATCCAAGAACACCCACTTTGTTCATGGCTTCTCCCTAATTATAATTCTATCCTGCACCCTGGAAGTATACACTATTCTGGTTTTGTGATAATCATACCTTTGTTTTCTTTTATGCTTTTACAACCTATATGTGCATCTATAAACAATGGTGTGGTTTAACCTGCTTTGAACTTAATATGAATAATAAGACTCATACTTTTGAACTTATTTTTATCTTTCTTGTTTTGTTCAATATTGTGTTTGCAAGATCTTCCTTACTATACCATTTGGCTATATAATTTTCTTAGTAACTTATTGTTCCATTGTATGCATATGTTAGAACTCATTCATACTATTATAAGTGGAGTTTAAGGTGTTTACAGTATTTTTGTTGCCATAAATATTCTTATAAATGTATACTAGTGCATATGTTTACATATTTTTAGGGTGGTATTAGCATACTTTAACATTTCCCTGGTGAAATATCTCTTGGACTTTGATATCCAAACTTCAGAATATAGATGTCTTTGCAATATACTTGTCAGCTGATTTCTACATAAAAAATTGTATTTATGTCTCACAAACTCAATAGTACATTTTAAACAAAACAATATACATGTGGGAGGGGAATTCTAGCTGGGTTATATCCAGATAGAATTGTTAAGTATTAATGTTTTGAAAGGTGCAGCTAGAATCACCAAAGGGCATGTGTAATGGTTAATTTCCTGTGTCAACTTGACTGAAAGGATTGCTCAGATATTTGGTTAAACGTGATTTGGGATGTACCTTTGAGGTAATTTCTGGTTGAGATTAAGATTTGAATAGATAGACTAAGCTAAATTAGAGGCACCTTTCTAATGTAAGTGAGCCTCATCCATTTCATTGAAGGCTTGAATAGAACAAAAGGTTGAATAAAGGAGAATTTTCTCTCTCTGCCTATCTTCTAGCTAGAATATTGATCTTCTCCTGCCTTTAGTCTTGGACTTGGATAGGAACAACACCATTGGCTTTCCTGTGTCTTCACCAGATTTCTGGGTTCAAGTGCAGATCTTGGAACTTCTCATTCTCCATAATCACGTGAGCCAATCCCTTATAATAAATTATATATGGTATATTACATCAATTGGATATCATAAGTCTGTATAGCTATATCTTTGTCTGCAATTGGCTCTGCTGCTCTGGAGAAGCCAGACTTAATACAGCATGTTGCTGTATACAATGAAACTGTTTGAAGTAACCACATTAGTCATTTAATGAAAACTTTATTCATTTTATATCTTAACATGACAGCTTGCTACATATATACATATATATATAGACATTTTACTCTGAGTTATGTTTTAGGAAATTAGTTGAGGTTTTAGAGCGATACAAAAACATTATAATATTCCTTGGACTCAATTAGCATATTTTTAATCAAATGGGGAATTTTGAATATAGTATAAGTATTAGAAAAGACAAAAGTTACTGAAATAGAAAGTAAATATTATTTATTAAAAAAATAGTTTGACAAAGATACGATTTTATATTGATGTGACACTACAAAGGTGTATATATTGTGTGTGTCTGTCTGGAAATATAGACATTAAGATAAGTAGTAGTGATGGTCTCTGGTGGTGAAGGATTGATTTAATTATGCTTCTCTACAATGTCCATATACTGCTTTTGTAATAATTTTTAATCAAGTTATACTTAACACACAATGGTATATTAGTTTTAGGTATACAAAATAATGATTCGTTATTTTTTTGCATTATGAAATAATCACCACAATAAGTTTGGTTGCCATCCATAACTACACATGATAATAATTTCTGAAATATTAGATAATAAATTATATAGTAAAAAGTCAGTCCTGTAATAGATTAGTTTTTTTAAGCTGATTAATTTTAATGGAGCATAATTCCTGGTAAAAATTGAGATATAAAAGACAGCTAAGTATTTTCTACCTAATAATATTTCTAATTCTATGCATGACTAGCATCTTATATGCTAGATAATGTTCCTGGAAATAACAATTACCTTGACAAGTATTAAAAACACCACTCCATAGGCTCATAGCTTCCTTAGTGGCTCAGACGGTAAAGAATCTGCCTGCAATGTGGGAGACCTGGGTTTGATCCCTGGATTGGGAAGATCCCCTGGAGAAGGGAATGGCTACCCACTGCAGTATTCTGGCCTGGAGAATTCCATGGACAGAGGAGTCTGGCAAAGGTTGCAAACAGTTGGACATGACTAAGCGACTTTCACTTTCTTTCACTTTTACTTTATAGGCTCATAAGTCACCTAGTGTCTTCCCTCTTGATTATGTGCATTTTAATATGTATCTTAAAATAGGTAGAACATGTCTTCCTCTGTTCTTCTAGCATTTTATAGTTGAAGTTCCGTCATTTTCAACCCTGTTATGTCATATTTAGTTTATTAAAGAAGAAATAAATTGATTAAAATAAATCATGAAGAGTTTGCAGATAGCTGTCTATAGTTATATACAGAGTATTATACTCTCATTTACTTCATTTTACATATATGTATTTTTAAAATGCACTTCTTCTTTCTCCCTGTGACTCTTGAAAGCCTGGATTNTTCCTCTGGAACTTGTTGGCCCTTGGGTGGTGCTTGGTTTCAGTGTAGGTATGGAGGCATTTGATGAGCTCCTATTGATTAATGTTCCCTGGATTCAGGATTTGGACTTAAGCCTTCTGCTTCTGGTTTTCAGTTTTATTTTTACAGTAGCTTCAAGACTTCTCCATCTCTCCTTCAGGTCACTCCTATGGGTGTCTGAGTGGTGGCAGGGAGGGAGTACTCAGATAACTTATTCACATTGTCCAAAATCAACAGAAGACACTGCTCTTGATGTCCAGAGATATTAGGAAAGTATGGAGGTGTAAATTCTCTGGTCAGTTTTTCCCAGTCATCTGAATCTTCAGGGCCTTGCTTTTTTGGTATCACAATGCTCATGTCAGGAAACCCCCAGAAGCTCAGTGGTTTATGTATTTTGCAGTTGTTCAACAGTTACAATTAAATCCTGAACCTGTATTTTCAGTGTTATCTGTCCTCTAGTTGTAGGTAATAAATAGTGCAAGAAGCCTTCTTAATTGTCTAGCATGTTCTGAGCTGATAACCGGCTGAACAGAGCCACCATTCTTTTCCATATTACTTTTAACCTAACTATGCTTTTGTATTAAGGAGATTTCTTATAAATAGCATATCATTTAAAAAATTCCAGTCTGCCAGTCTCTGTTTTTAATTGGCACATTTAGTTCATTCAGTTTGTCACTATGATATGGTTGGATTAAACTCTACAATCCTGCTTTCTATTTGTTCCATCTGTTCTTCATTTCTTTTATCTTTTTTTTCCTGCCTTCTGGTTAATCAAACATTTTCCTTATGATTCCATTTTATTTTCACTATTAACTTACTATCTACACTTCTTTAAAAAAATTTAGTGCTTTCCATAGAGATTATGATGTATTTCTTCAGCTAACCAAGTCTGCCTTTATGGCATTCTGCTTCATATGTAGAGTTTTTTCCCCCTATATACCACTGACTTCAAAAGAGTATACAGTCATGCTTACCACTAATTACATTATTAAAAACTCTTAAATCTATACTCCTTAGTCTATATCTAGCAAATGTTCAATAACTGCCTATTAGGAAGAAAAAGTCCTGATTATAGTGTTTGATAATTTCTGTGATATAACGTCTCCAACCATGGCCTATTGCTAGCAACTATTGTGATATCACTAAATGCAGATTTAGAAAGAAAGACGACAACCACTGCACTGAGCCAGTGCAAGCTGGCTCTAGTACATGCTTTTGAGTCCATAAGCTCCCCTGGTATTGCTAAGACATGTCCTTGGTTCTTGGTTACTATTCATATTTCTTGGGCCTAAAGCTTTCAATTCTCAGACCTACAAATTTAACTTTCACTATCTAAGAAGTCTGCAATTACCTTTCATCCTCTTGAAGGTTTAACTTCTCGTAATGTTAAAGACTTCAGGTTCATTAAAAATGATCTACCCCTTTCAAAGAATTTCTTTCTACCTTCAAGAAAACCTGCCAGTGTCTCCTTTATACCTATTTCTATTAACTGTGTCTGAAATCAATCTAAAGACAAAACAAAACAAGCAGATGCATCAGGCCATTCTGTAGTTGAAAGTTATTTGTGACAGTTACCCAGGAGTTGGCTGAACTAGCACTGGAGCTTATAGCAGATTTAGTTTGGAAAGGATCTGGGAAGGTTAGAGAGCATATTTGCATACTTTCTTCCCAAGAGAATGTGATTCATTGGATTAATATATGTTGGACCAAAGGTTTGTGTTTTGAAGACCTAAAATGACTGCCTTAGTGTTCACTCATAATCAACTACTAACTCTCCCAATGTGAATCAAGTGGTGACTCTGACCTAACAAGATGAGATCTTATTTACAACAGAATTGGGGAAATGGAACAACTGTTGAATATTTAGAACCTCCTGGGAGAGTCTGCTGCAAGACAGCCTTAAAAGTGTTTCACTTCCAATATCTTTATAGAAGGGAGAATCTGAGCCACTCATAGTAATGTTAAAATAAAGATTTTGTGGAAAGGGGTGGGTATGTGCTGAAGAGAAAAATTAGAGAAGTTCAACACATTTGACTGAGAACTCAAATGCTAAGAGACTGGGAAAGGTGATACAGAGACTATAGTACATATTCAGGAAAACATTTTGAATAATAGTGAGATTTACTACAAAAACAATTAGGTTAATATTTCTTGTGTTGTTGTTTCTTCACATTCCAGGATGAAAACAGTAAAAAAGAGTTAATTTTGTTTCTCATGTCTTACTCCCTTTTAAAAAATTTTTGGATAACAATCAACACCAATATACCAACTTTCTTCTAAAGGAGGAAGTTGGAGCATAAAACACATCTTTATGATAAATAAAAGCATGTAGACAGGAGTTGTAAATCATTTAAATTTCCTTTGGTATAGTGATTCCAAAACATTACTTAGTGAACTACTATTGGTATTAATCACCTTTATAGCCAAGAAATTCAGATTTTTCTCCAAATGTACGTTTTTCCTTTTCTGTGAATTAAAGAATATTTACATAAATTTATCTTAATGATATTTTAAATACGTGAGAACCATCTTGTTAGACTATGGCTACTTCCACTTTTTTTGTTTGTTTGTTTGTTTTTTAAACCGTGTAGTTTTTCTACAATAAGAGGAATAAATACTCATTATTTTAAAAATTGGAAAATATAGATGATACTTATAAATAAAAAAGAAAAATCAACCATAACAGGAACAATGCATAGAAAAACCTGTTAATATTCATAGAATTTCAACTATATACTTTTATGACATATTTTTAAAATTTGGAATTATATTGTATGAGTTCAGTTCAGATGCTCAGTCATCTCCAACTAGTTGCGACCCCATGGACTGCAGCACCAGCCCTTCAGATTGATCACCAATTCTGAGATCTTGCTCAAATTCATGTCCATCGAGTCCATGATGCCATAAAACCATCTCATCCTTTGTCCTCCCCTGCTCCTCCTGCCTTCACTCTTTCCCAGCATCAGGGTCTTTACCAATGAGTCAGCTCTTCACATCCGGTGGCCAAAGTATTGGAGCTTCAGCTTCAGCATCAGTCCTTCCAATGAATATTCAGGACTGATTTCCCTTAGGATTGACTGGCTTGATCTCCTTGCAGTCCAAGGGACTCTCAAGAGTCTTCTCCAACACCACAGTTCAAAAGCATCAATTCTTCGGTGCTTAGCTTTCTTTATAGTCCAACTCTCACATCCTTACATGACTAATGGAAAAACCATAGCTTTGACTAGAAGGACCTTTGTTGGTAAAGTAATGTCTCTGCTTTTTTATATGCTGTCTAGGTTGGTCATAACTTTCCTTCCAAGGAGCAAGCATCTTTTAATTCCATGGCTACAGTCACCATCTGCAGTGATTTTGGAGCCCCCCAAAATAAAGTCTGTCACTGTTTTCATTGTTTCCTCGTCTATTTGCCATGAAGTGATGGCACCAAATGCCATGATCTTAATTTTTTGAAAGCTGAGTTTTAAGCCAGCTTTTTCACTTTCCTCTTTCATCCTCATCAAGAGGCTCTTTAGTTCATCTTCACTTTCTGACATAAGAGTGGCATCATCTGAATATCTAAGGTTATTGATATTTATCCTGGCAATCTTGATTCCAGCTTGTGTTTCACCCAGTCCAGCATTTCATAAGATGTACTCTTCATAGAAGTTAAATAAGCAGGGTGGCAATATATGGCCTTGACATACTCCTTTCTCAATTTGGAACCAGTCCATTGTTCCATTTCCACTTTTACTGTTGCTTCTTGAAATGCAAATAGGTTTGTCAGGAGGCAAGTAAGGTGGTCTGGTATTCCCATTTCTTTAAGAATTTTCCACAGTTTGTTGTGATCCCACAGTCAAAGGCTTTGGCATAGTGAATAAAGCAGAAGTAGATGTTTTTCTGGAACTCTCTTGCTTTTTCAAAGATCCGTTGGAATTGGCAATTTGATCTCTGGTTCCTCTACCTTTTCTAAATCCAGCTTGAACATCTGGAATTTCATGGTTCACATAGTGTTGAAGCCTCACTTGGAGAATTCTGAACATTACTTTGCTAGCCTGTGAGATGAGTGCAATTGTGCAGTAGTTTGAACATTCTTTGGCATTGCCTTTCTTAGGAATGGGAATGGAAACTGACCTTTTCCATCCTGTGGCCACTGCTGAGTTTTCCAAATTTCTTGGCATTTTGAGTGCAGCACTTGCACAGCATTATCTTTTAGAATTTGAAATAGCTCAACTAGAATTCCATCACCTCTATTAGCTTTATCCATAGTGATGCTTGCTAAGACCTACTTGACTTTGCATTCCACATTGTCTGGCTCTAGGTGAGTAACCACACCATTGTGATTATCTGGGTCATGAAGATCTTTTTTGTATAGTTCTGTATATTCTTGTCACCTCTTCTTAATAATATCTTATGCTACTGTTAGTCCCATGGCATTTCTGTCCTTTATCGAGCCCATCTTTGCATGAAATATTCCCTTGGTATCTCTGATTTTCTTGAAGAGATCTCTAATCTTTCCTATGCTATTGTTTCCTTCTATTTCTTTGCATTTATCACTGAGGAAGACTTTCTTATCTCTTTGTGCTATTCTTTGGAACTCTGCATTCAGATGGGTATATTTTTCCTTTTTTTCTTTGCCTTTCATTTCTATTCTTTCTCAACTGTTTGTGAGGCCTCTACTTTGCATTTCTTTTGGGGGAGATGGTATTGATCACTTCCTCCTGTACAATGTCAGGAACATCCATCGATAGCTCTTCAGGCATTATGTCTATCAGATCTAATCCCTTGAATCTATTTGTCACTTCCACTGTATAATTGTAAGGGATTTGATTTAGGTCATGCCTGAATGGTCTAGTGGTTTTCCATACTTTATTCAATTTAAGTCTAAATTTTGCAGTAAAGAGTTTATGATCTCAGCCATAGTCAGCTCTAAGTCTTATTTTTGCTGACTGTATAGAGTTTCTCCATCTTTGGGTGCAATGAATATAATCAATCTGATTTTGGTATTAACCATCTGGTGATGTCCATGTGTAGAGTCTTTTCATGTGTTGTTGGAAGTGGGTGTTTGCTATGACCAGTGCATTTTCTTGGCAAAACTCTGTTAGCATTTGTCCTGCTTCATTTTGTACTCAAAGGCCTGTACTCCAAGTATCTCCTGTCTTCCTATTTTTGTGTTCCAGTCACCTATGATGAAAAAGACATCTTTTTCAGGTGTTAGTTCTAGAAGGTATTGTAGGTCATCATAGAATTGTTCAACTTCAGCTTCTTTGGCATTAGTGGATGGGGTATAGACTTGGATTACTGTGATATTGAGTGGCTTGCCTTGGAGACAAACAGAGATCATTGACAAGAGAATGTTCAATCCCACCAAAAAAAAGCTACCCCACCTCCAATGGCAAAGGAGAAGCCCCAACAATAAGATAGGAGGGGAAAAAATCACATTTAGAGTCAAACCCCATACTGCCCAGAGATGCTTTAAGGGCTCAAACAAAACCTTGCATGCACCAGGACCCAGAGACCCCACAGAGATTGAGCCATGCCTGCCTTTGAGTATTTGAGTGTCTCTTGTGAAGGGATGGATCAGCAGTGGCCTGCCACAAGGACAGGCTCTCTGGTTGCAGCAGACCTTGGACACGCAGTGTGTTGCATAAGCCCTCTTGGAGGAGGTCATCATTAGCCCCACCATAAAGCCACTGAGCAGATGACCCACAAACTGCAGAGCAATTATACCAAAGAAATTGTTGCACTGTTAAGAAAGTTCTAGGACTCACAACAGATTTCCCAACTTGGGGATCCAGCAAAGAACCCCCAGGGAATTTGACTTTGGAGGCCAGTGGGCTTTGATTACAGAACTTCCACAGGACTGGGGAAACAGACTCTTGGAGGGCACAAACAAAACCTTGGCACACCAGGAGCCAGGAGAAAGGAGCAGTGTCCCACAGGAGACTGAGTCAGACTTGCTTGTGATGTCTGGTAGAGGTGTGGGTCGACAGTGGCCTGTGGCAGGGTCTGGGGCACTGAATACAAAAGTGGCAGCTTAAGCTCTTTTGAAAGAGGCTCCCATTACCATCATTACCCCCACCATAGTTTGGCCTTGGGCCAAACAACAGGGAGGGAACACAGTCCTGCCCATCAACAGAAAATTGGATCAAAGATTTACTGAGCATGGCCCCGCCCATCAGAACAAGACCCAGTTCCCCCACAGTCAGTCTGCCCCATCAGGAAGCTTCTCCACAAACCTCTTATCCTTATCCATCAGAGGGCAGACAGAATTAAAACCACAACCATAGAAAACTAACCAAACTGATCACATGAACCACAGCCTTGTTTAACTCAATGAATCTATGAGCCATGCCATGTAGGGCCACCCAAGATGGACAGGTTATAATAGAGAGTTCTGACAAAATGTGGTCCACTGGAGAAAGCAATGGCAAACCACTTCAGCATTATTGCCTTGAGAACCCCATGAACAGTATGAAAAGACAAAAAGATATGACATTGAAAATGGACTCCCCAGATTGGTAGGTGCCCAATACACTACTGGAGAAGAGTGGAGAAATAACTCCAGAAAGGATGAAGAGATGGAGCCAAAGCAAAAACAACACCCAGTTGTGGATGTGACTGGTGATGGAAGTAAAGCCCAATGCTGTAAAGAGCAATATTACATTGGAACCTGGTATGTTAGGTTCATGAATCAAGGTAAATTGGAAGTGATCAAACAGGATATAACAAGAGTGAACATCAACATTTTAGGAATCAGTGAATTAAAATGTACTGCATTGGGTAAATTTAACTCAGATGGCTATTATATCTACTACTATGGGCAAGAATGCTGTAGAAGAAATGGAGTACCCCTCACAGTCAACAGAAGAGTCTGAAATGCAGTCTCTAAAATGACAGAATGATCTCTGTTCTTTTCCAAGGCAAACCATTATACTGTACAGTTTGAAATACTAACATTTCTACCAAAAATATATGAGAGCCTTTTCCTGTTCTATATTTCATTTGCTAAATCATATTAAATGTTTCTGGCTTCCCAGTGGCTCAGCAGGTAAGGAATCTGTCTGCAGTGCTATGTGGGTTTGATCCCTGAGTCCCTAGGAAGATACTCTGGAGTAGGAAATGGCAGCCTATTCCAGTATTATTGCTGAGAAGATCTCATGGACAGAGGAGCCTGGCAGGCTACAGTCCATACAGTCGCTGAGAGACAGAACTGAGCACATATGAGCATGCATCTTTTACTAAATAAAAAGAAAAGTGTGAGCATTTGTCTCAAGTTTTTCAATTATTTCCTTGAAAACTTTCAGTTCAGTTGCTCAGTTGTGTCAGAATCTTTGCATCCCCAAGGACTGCAGCATGCCAGGCTTCCCTGTCCACCACCAACTCCTGGAGTAAACTCATGTCCATCACATCAGTGATGCCATCCAACCATCTCATCCTCTGTCATCCCTTCTGCTCCCGCCTTCAATCTTTCCCAGCATCAGGGTCTTTTCAAATGAGTTAGTGCTTCACATCAGGTGGGCAAAGTATTGAAGTTTCAGCTTCAACATCAGTCCTTCCAATGAATATTCAGGACTGATTTCCTTTAGGATGGACTGCTTGGATCTCCTTGCAGTCCAATGGACTCTCAAGAGTCTTCTCCAACACCATAGTTCAAAAGCATCAATTCTTTGGCACTCAGATTTCTTTAGAGTCCAACGCTCACATCCGTTCATGACTACTGGAAAAATCATAGCTTTGACTAGATGGACCTTTGTTGGAAAAGTAATCTCTCTGTTTTTTAATATGATGTCTAGGTTGGTCATAGCTTTTCTTCCAAGGAGCAAGCGTATTTTAATTTCATGGCTGTAGTCACTATCTGCAGTGATTTTGGAGGCCCCTCCCCCAAAATAAAATCTGTCACTGTTTCCATTGTTTCCCCATCTATTTGCCATGAAGTGATGGGACCAAATGCCATGGTCTTAGTTTTCTGAATGTTGAGTTTTAAGTCGACTTTCTCACTCTCCTCTTTCACTTTCATCAAGAGGCTGTTTAGTTCTTCTTTGCTTTCTGCAATAAGGGTGGTGTTATCTGCATATCTGAGATTATTGATATTTCTTCCGGCATTCTTGACTCCAGCTTGTGCTTCATGCAGCCTGGTATTTTGCATGATGTACTCTGCATATAAGCTAGATAAGCAGGATGACAACATACAGCCTTGACATATTCCTTTCTCGATTTGGAACCAGTCTGTTGTTCCATGTCCAGTTTTAACTATTATTTCTTGACCTGAATATAGATTTCTCAGGAGGTAGGTCAGATAGTCTGGTATTCCATCTATTAAAGAATTTTCCACAGTTTGTTGTGATCCAAACAGTCAAAGGCTTTGGCATAATCAATAAAGCAGAAGTAGATATTTTTATGGAACGCTCTTGCTTTTTTAATGATCCAACAGAAGTTGCCAACTTTCTGGTTCCTCTGCCTTTTCTGAATTCAGCTTGAACATCTGGGAGTTCTGGCTCACGTAGTGTTGAACCCTGGCTTGGAGAATTTTGAGCATTACTTCACTAGCATATGAGATGAGTGCAATTGTGCAGTAGTTTGAACATTCTTTAGCATTGCCTTTCTTTGGGATTGGAATAAAAACTGACACTTTCCAGTCCTGTGGCCACCTGTGAGTTTTCCAAATTTGTTGGCATATTGAGTGCAGCACTTCTACACTTCTTCTACACTTCTACACTTCTTCTACACTTCTTCAAAGCTTCTAGGATTTGAAATAGCTCAACTGAAATTCCATCACCTCCACTAGCTTTTCGTAGTGATGCTTCCTCAGATCCACTTGACTTTACATTCTAGAATGTCTGGCTCTAGGTGAGTGATGACACCATCATGGCTATCTGGGTTATGAAGATTTTTTTTTGTATATTTCTTCTATATATTATTGCCACCTCTTCTTAATATCTTCTGCTTCTATTAGGTCCATAGCATTTCTGTCCTTTATTGTGCTCATCTTTGCATGAAATGTTCACTTGGTATCTTTGATTTTCTTGAAGAGATCTCTAGTCTTTCCCATTCCATTGTTTTCCTTTATTTCTTTGTCTTGATCACTGAGGAAGAACTTCTTGTCTCTCCATGCTATTCTTTGGAACTCTTTGGTATTAAAATGGGTGTATTTTCCCTTTCCTCCTTTGCCTTTCACTTCTATTCTTTTCTCATCTATTTGTAAGGCCTCTTTAGACAACCATTTTGCCTTTTTTACATTTCTTTTGCTTGGGGATGGTCTTGATCACTCCCTCCTGTACAATGTCATGAACCTCCATCCATAGCTCTTCAGGCACTCTGTCTATCAGATCTAATCCCTTGAATCTATTTGTCACTTCCACTGTATAATCATAAGGGATTTGATTTAGGTCATATCTGAACAGTCTAGTGGTTTTCCCCACTTTCTTCAATTTAAGTCTGAATTTGGCAATAAGGAGTTCATGATCTGAGCCACAGTCAGCTCATGGTCTTGTTTTTGTTGACTGTATAGAGCTTCTCCATCTTTGGCTGCAAAGAATATTCAATCTGATTTTGGTGTTGACCATCTGGTGATGTCCATGTGTAGAGTCATGTTTTGTTGGAGGAGACTGTTTGATATGACCAGTGCATTTTCTTCCAAAACTCTGTTACCCTTTGACCTGCTTCGTTTGATACTCCAAGGCCAAATTTCCCTGGCATTCCAGGNTTCAATCTGATTTTGGTGTTGACCATCTGGTGATGTCCATGTGTAGAGTCATGTTTTGTTGGAGGAGACTGTTTGATATGACCAGTGCATTTTCTTCCAAAACTCTGTTACCCTTTGACCTGCTTCGTTTGATACTCCAAGGCCAAATTTCCCTGGCATTCCAGGTGTCCCTTGGACTTCCTACTTTTGCATTCCAGCCACCTTTAATGAAAAGAACATCTTTTTAAAAAGATCTTGTAAGTCTTCATAAAACCATTCATCTTCAGCTTCTTTGGCATTAGTGATTGGGGTATAGACTTAGATTGCTGTGATATTGAATGGATTGCCTTGGAAACTAACAGAGATCATTCTGTCATATTTGAGATGGCATTCAAGTATTGCATTTCTTGTTGATTATGCTGGCTACTCCATTTCTTCTCAGGGATTCTGACCCACAGTAGTAGATATAATGATCATCTTTTAAATTCACCCAATGCAGTATATTTTAGCTCACTGATTCCTAAAATGTTGATGTTCACTATTGCCATATCCTGTTTGATCACTTCCAATTTACCTTGATTCATGGACCTAACATACCAAGTTCCTATGCAATATTGCTCTTTACAGCATCAGACTTTATTTCCATCACCAGTCACATCCACAACTTGGAATTGTTTTTGTTTTGGCTCCATCTCTTCATCCTTTCTGGAGTTATTTCTCCACTCTTTTCCAGTAGTGTATTGGGCACTACCAACCTGAGGAGTCCATTTTCAGTGTCACATCTTTTTGCCTTTTCATACTGTTCATGGGGTTCTCAAGGCAAGAATTCTGAAGTAGTTTGCCATTGCCTTTTCCAGTGGACTACATTTTGTCAGAACTCTCCACCATGACCCATCTGTCTTGGTGGCCCTACATGGCATGGCTCATAGATTCATTGAGTTAGACAAGGCTGTGATCCATGTGATCAATTTGTTTCGTTTTCTGTGATTGTGGTTTTCATTCTGTCTGCTCTATTATGGGTGAGGATAAGAGGCTTATGGAAGTTTGAAAACTTCAGTTCAGTTCAGCTCAGTCGTGTCCAACTCTGCGACCCCATGAATCACAGCACGCTAGGCCTCCCTGTCCATCACCAACTCCTGGAGTTCACTCNTCCAATTATTAAAAGGAAAATTATTTGTTAGAGACAAAGTTTTGGGGCACTTTCATCTACAATGTGGATGAGAATTATTTAGGGAAAATGTATCAAAAAACAGTCAAATAACAGCTAAAAAGGAAAGTCAATCATCCATATTTACACAATTAGAGATAGCCACTGTACTATATTTGTACTATACTAACTTCAAATGAAAAGTGAAAGTGAAAGCCGCTCAGTTGTATCTGACTCTTTGGAACCCCAGGGACTATACACAGTTCATGGAATTCTCCAGGCCAGAATACCAGAGTGGCTAGCCTTTCCCTTCTACAGGCGATCTTTGCAACCTGCAGATCAAACCCCTGGTCTCCCAGATTCAAGGTGGATTCTTTACCAGCTGAGCCACAAGGGAAACCCAAGAATAATGGAGTAGGTAGCCCCTATCACTTCTCCAGCGAATCTTTCCAGCCCAGAAATCAAGCTGGGGTCTCCTGCATTGCAGGCAGATTCTTTACCAACTGAGCTATCAGGGGATCCCAGCTTCAGATAGGTTATTTGAAATGAAGGATCATCTATAAAACAAAAGATATGTATAAATACAGGGGTAAACAGATTTCAGAGGTAATACTCAGAACTATTGTAATTAAATGAACTTCTCAAACATTCCCTTAAGCACTTGAGAAGCCTTTATTTGCATAGAAACAACCCATATGTTAATTGAAAATCATTCCAATCTACTAATTCAGACACATTTCCTAGGGAATCTATCAAGACAACGCTTACTTCATCAGTATAGCTTTTCATACCAAATGGTCTTGAAATGAACCGAACTGAATTTCTTTAGTATTTTCATTAATTCACATAATTATACAGACTTCTGAAAGTCAAATTAGTATATTTAATTTAGTGTAGAAAATTAAATCAGACAAAAAAAAGAAAATGACATTTTCAAAACCTTATAACAAATAAGGACATCTACGACGGCTACAGTAAAGTCAAGCACTAAAGTATATTAAATAACTCAAATTCAAGCTGATGATGTAAAAAAATATTATACTAATTTTAGAGAAAAATAATTAAGATTTGTGTCTCATTGTTACCTCACTATTTGAAAAGTGATACAAAATTTTTAAAAAGTATCTTGATGTCATATGGCTGGATGGCATCACCGACTTGATGGATGTGAGTCTGAGTGAACTCCGGGAGATGGTGATGGACAGNGAAAAGACTCTGATGCTGGGAGGGATTGGGGGCAGGAGGAAAAGGGGATGACAGAGGATGAGATGGCTGGATGGTATCACCGACTCGATGGAACATGAGTTTGAGTGAACTCCAGGAGTTGGTGATGGACAGGGAGGCCTGGTGTGCTGTGATTAATGGGCTTGCAAAGAGTCAGACACAACTGAGTGACCGAACTGAACTGAACTGAATCACTGACAAAAGGGCTGAAAAATTTTTCATTTGTGTTGTGATATCTTAATAGTTAGCAGTGGTGTACAAAAGGAAATAATGTAAATATTCAGATAAAAATATTTAATTTTGACTACTTTTTGAGCCATTGGAGAGTTTTGAAGTCACTGCATTGTAGGTATATTTGACCAACCAAGGATAAAATATTGTACAATAAAAATGGCAAAGGATTTATAGGACTTAAAATTATGACACCTGAATTTTTGGTTCCTCTCTGCAATGAATTACTGTCATCATTTAATTTTCTTATAAAATATGTAAAGTTTTCTTCTAATTATGACATAGGGTTATACTGGGAATACCTAATGAACTCATACATGTAAATGCATGCTTTAAAGTATGAAGTAAATTGTGAAATGTTACTGTCCTTCTTATAGAAGCTGATTTACATAATTTTATATGACCTAAGCATGATGGAGATTGGATCTTTGATTTTCACGTATAAATCACTCTACCTTGTAATGGTTTTTAATAAATGTTTTAAAATTGATTGTGATGATCATTGTGCAATTCTGTGGACATAATAAAAACCACTGAAATGCACCCTTTATGAAGTGAATGGTATATGAATTAATTCTCAATAAAGTTGTTTTTTTTTTAAAGCCCATTAGTTATTGTTATTGCTGTTCGGTCGTTAAACCACTAAAGAATTTTAGCTGGACATCTTTTCATTGGAACTCAACTATCTGGTCATAATAATGGATTTCCATTCTTAACCTTCCCTTTTGCTGTCTTTCAAAAAATCAGACCCTCTAACCTGATAAAACAAAAGGATTCTGCTTCCTTTAGCCCCTAAGAAGGCAATCCAATGTTCTGTTTAAAAGCAGAGTATTGTAGCCTGGGGTTCAACCTTCAGCTTTGTCCCTTTAAAGCTGTGTAATAATGATGCTTGGGTCACTCTCTCTGTAGTGAGGATGGCAGGAGTAACTCTTCCATAGCAATGTGGTGTACATTAAATGAATTAATATAGGTCTTAGAGCATTGACTTTCAAGTAATTTGTTGTTGTTGTTGGTCAATCAATAAGTCGTGTCTGACTCTGCAAGTCCGTGAACTACAGCCTGCCAGGCTTCCCTGTCCTTCACTATCTCTCGGAGTTTGCACAAACTCATGTCCTTTGAGTATGTGATACCATCCAACTTCTCATCCTGTGTTGCCCACTTCACCTGTTATCAGTCTTTCCCAGCTTCAGGGTCTTTTCCAATGAGTTGGCTCTTTGCATCAGGTGGCCAAAGTATTGAAGCTTCAGCTTCAGCTTTGGTCCTCCCAATGAATATTTAGGGTTGATTTCCTTTGGGCTTGACTTAGTTTGATCTCCTTGCAATCCAAGGGACTCTCAAGAGTCTTTTCCAGANAGTCTTTCCCAGCTTCAGGGTCTTTTCCAATGAGTTGGCTCTTTGCATCAGGTGGCCAAAGTATTGAAGCTTCAGCTTCAGCTTTGGTCCTCCCAATGAATATTTAGGGTTGATTTCCTTTGGGCTTGACTTAGTTTGATCTCCTTGCAATCCAAGGGACTCTCAAGAGTCTTTTCCAGAACCACAACTCAAAAGCATCAATTCTTTGGTGCCCAGCTTTCTTTATAGTCCAGCTCTCACATCCCTACATGACTACTGGAGAAACCATAGCTTTGACTATATGGATCTTTGTTAGCAAAGTGATGTCTCTGCTTTTGTGTATGCTCTCTAGTTTTGTAATAGCTCTTTTCCAAGGAGCAAGTGTCTTTGAAATTTGTGGTAGCAGTCACTGTCCACAGTGATTTTGGAGTCCAATAAAATAAAATCTGTCACTGCTTCCACTTTTTACCCATCTATTTGCCATGAAGTGATGGAACCAGTTGCCATGATCCTAGTTTTTTGAAAGTTGAATTTTAAGCCAGCTTTTTCACTTTCTTCTTTTACCCTCATCAAAAGGCTCTTTTAGGTCACTTTCTGCCATCATAGTGGTATCATCTGCATATCTGAAGTTTTTGATATTTCTCCCAGCCATCTCTATTCCAGCTTGCAATTCATCCAGCCTGGCATTTTATATGATGTACTTTGCATATAAGTTAAATAAGCAGGGTGACAATATGCAGCCTTCTTGTACTCCTTTCCCAATTTTGAGCCAGTCCATTGTTCCATGTCTGGTTCTAACTGTTGCTTCCATCCCAACAACTAGGCAGCAGACTCTGCCCTTCACAGGGCAGTGACAACCACAGACCAAAGAGGAGACCCCACTCAATGTCCAGTGCAAGCTCTGGTCACCACAACACCAATCACACCCCATCTCAAGGGGATAGTGGCCAGCATACACTGAGAAAAGAGACAGCAGGCACCCATACTAAAAACAGCCCTCATAGCAAAAGTACTAAACATGTGCAGACTACATAGGGATGTGCCCACATAAAAATAGCCCTCCAAGACCACAGTAGACAATTGTTTCTTCTGAATTCATAGAGCAAGAGAAACATAAGTAAAATGAAGAAGCAGAAGAACCACTTCCAGTCAAAAGATCAAGAGAATTACCCTGAAATAAGACACAATGAAACAGACCTCTTCAGTCTAATAAATACTGAGTTCAAAAGGAAATAATAAAAATGCTGAGGAAATTAAGAAAGTCTATTGACAAAATTGCAGATTACTATAATTAGAATGTATAAAGAACTAGAAATTATAAGGAAGAACAAAAATTAGAAATTCATTTGCACAGATAAAATCTGAACTAAAATCAATGAATAGCAAAATAAATGATTCAAAAGAAAATAAATGTGATATGGAAGATAGAATAATGGAAATTACCCAATTAAAACCACAGGCAGAAGCTTAAATGAAAGGGAACTGCCATAAGACTATCAGCTATTTTCTCTATAGAAATGTTGCAGGCCAGAAGGGATTGGCAAGACATATTCAAAGTCCTAAAAGGGAAAAAACCTTCAACCTAGAATACTCTACTCAGAAGATTAACATTTAGAATAGAAGGAGGAATAAAGAATTTCTTAGATAAGCAAAGACTAAAAGAATACTTCCAACCCAGAGATCAAGCCCAGGTCTCCTGCATTGCAGGTGGATTCTTTACCAACTGAGTCACAAGGGAAGTCCAAAACCTATCCTAAAGGAAATATTGAAAAGACTTCTCTAAATAGAAAAGAAGTAAGAAACTATAGGAAAGAGAAAATCACAATTGAAAAGTAAATCACTTAAAAATATTAGCAAATAACAATACATAAAAAGAATCACACACTATGAACAAGTTGGATTCATCCCAGGGTCTCAAAAATAGTTCAACATTCGCAAATCAATCAATGTGATATAACACATCAACAAAAGAAAAGACAAAAACCACATGATCACCTCAATAGATGCAGAAAAAATCATGCAATAAAATTCAATATCCATTCATGATAAACACCTTTACAAAAGTGGGGTGTAGAGGGAATATATATCAACATAATAAAAGTTATTTATGACAAAACCACAGCCAATATAATAGCTAATGGTGAGAAGCTGAAAGCCTTTCTGCTAAAATCTGGAAGAAGACAAGCATGCCCATTCTCACTACTTTTCTTCAGTATAGTATTGGAAATCATAGCCACAGCAATCAGACAACAAAAAGAATAAAAGTATTCAAACTGGTTGTTGTTGTGCAGTCGCTCAGTCGTGTCCAACTCTTTGCGACCCCATGGACTACAGCACTCCAGGCTTCCCTGTCCATCACCACTCCCAGAGCTTACTAAAACTCATGTCCATTGAGTCGGTGATGCCATCCAACCCCATCTTATCCTCTGTCATCCTCTTCTCCTCCCACCTCCAATCTTTACTAGCATTAGGGTCTTTTCCAATGAGTCGGCTCTTCTCATCAGAGGGTAGAAGTATTGGAACTTCAGCTTCAGGATCAGTCCTTCCAATGAATATTCAGGACTGATTTCCTTTAGGATTGACTGGTTTGATCTCCTTGCAGTCCAAGGGACTCTCAACACCAACACCACAGTTAAAAAGCATCAGTTCTTTAGCACTCAACCTTCTTTATGGTCCAACTCGCACATCCATACATGACTATTGGAAAAATCATAGCTTTTACTAGATAGACCTTTACTGGCAAAGTAATGTCTCTGCTTTTTAATACGCTATCTAGGTTTGTCATAGCTTTTCTTCCAAGGAACAAACATCTTTAATTTCTTGGCTGCAGTCACCCTCTGCAATGATTTTGGGGCCCAAGAAAATAAAATCTGTCACTGTTTCTGTTGTTTCCCCATCTATATACCACAAAGTGATGGGACCAGATGCCATGATCTTCATTTTTTGAATGTTACATTTTAAGTCAGCTTTTTCACTCTGCTTACCTTCATCAATAGGCTCTTCAGTTCTTCTTCTCTTTCTGCCAAAAGGGTGGTGTCATCTACATATCTGAGCTTATTGACATTTCTCCTGGCAATCTTGATTCAAATTGGTAAGGAAGAGGTAAAATTGTCATTATATGCAGCTAATATAATACTATATAGAGGAATCCTAAAGACTCCACACAGGAGCCACTAGAACAGAAAACTGAATTCAGCAAAGTAGCAATGGCACTCCACTCCAGTACTCTTGCCTGGAAAATCCCATGGACAGAGGAGCCTGGTAGGCTGTAGTCCATGAGGTCATGAAGAGTTGGACACAACTGAGCAACTTCACTTTGACTTTTCACTTTCATATATTGGAGAAGGAAATGGCAACCCACTCCAGTATTCTTGCCTAGAGAATCCCAGGGATGAGGCAGCCTGGTGGGTCACACAGAGTCGGACGCGACTGAGGCGGCTTAGCAGCAGCAGCAACAGCAGCAATATATAAGATTAACACACAGAATTTAGTTGCATTTTATTACATGAATATTGAAATATAAGAAAAGGAATGTAAACAAGCATCTCTTTTAAAATTTAATTAAAAAAATACTTGGGAACAAGCCTCACCAAAGAGGTGAAAGACTTATATCATGATAACTATGAAACATCAGTAAAGTAAATTGATGATGATTGAAAGAAATAGAAATACATTCTGTCATCTTGAATTGAAAGAATTAATATTGTTAAAATAATCATATTACCCAGAACAATCTACAAATTTAATGTGAGCTCTATCAAATTACCCATTTCATAGAGCTAGAACAAATAAGCCTAAAAGTTATATGGAAACTTATAGTCAAAGCTATGGTTTTTTCAGTAGTCATGTACGGATATGAAAATTGGACCATAAAGAAGGCAGATACCAAAAAATTGAGGCTTTTGAATTGTGGTAATGGAAAAGATGCTTGAGAGTCCCTTGGATTTCAAGATCAAACCAGTCAATCTTAAAGGAAATAAATCCCAAATATTCATCAGAAGGACTGATGCTGAAGCTGAAGCTCCAATACTTCAGCCCACTGATAAGAAGAGCTGACTCACTGGAAAAGACCCTGATGATGGAAAATATTGCCCTCCTGAGGGCAGGAGGAGAAGGGGGCAACAAAAGATGAGATGGTTGGAGGGCATCACCAACTCGATGGACATGAGTTTGAGCAGGCTCTGAGAGATAGTAAAGGATAGGGAAGTCTGGCGTGCTGCAGTTCATGGGGTTGCAAAGAGTCAGACATGGCTTAGTGACTGAACAACACAGAAGACCCAGAATTGCCAAAAGAATACTGAGGAGAAAGAACAAAGCAGGAAAGGTAATCCCCTTTCCTCCTCCAGGTTTAAGACAATGTTGCAAAGATAGTAATCCAAACAGTGTGGTACTTGTGTAAAAATAGAAATGCTGATCAATGGAACAGAATAGAGAGCCCAGGGTAAACCCACACAGAATTAATCTTTGACAAAGTAAGCAAAAATATACAGCAGGAAAAAGACAGTTCTTCAGCAAATGGTGTTGAGGAAGCTGGACAGCTGCATGTAAATCACTGAAGTTAGAACAGACCCTCACATCATACACAAAAACTCAAAATGGCTTAAAGACTTAAATATAACACAAGACACCATAAAACTCCTAGAAAAGAACACAGGCAAAACATTCTCTGACATAAATCATATCGATGTTTTCTTGGGTTAGTTTCCCAAAGCAATAGAAATAGAAGCAAAAATAAACGTGGAATCTAATCAAACGTATTAAGTTTTGCACAGTGAAAAAGTGAAAGTGAAGTTGCTCAGTTGTGCTGGACTCTTTGCGACCCCATGGATAGTAGCCTGCATCAAGCTCCTCCGTCCATGGGACTTTCAAGGCAAGGGTGCTGGAGTGGTTTACCATTTCCTTCTCCAGGGAATCTTCCCAACCCAGGGAAGTTTTTGCACAGTGAAGAAAGCTGTACACAAAATGAAAAGACAGCCTATGGAATGGGAGAAAATATTTGCAAATGATGAAACCAACAAGGGGTTAATTTCTAAAATATACAAATAGCTCATAAAATTCAATAACAAAAAGAAACCCAATCAAAAAAGGGCAAGAGACATAAATAGTTCTCCAAAGAAGACATAGGTAGCCAATAGACACATAAAAAGATGCTCATCATTTCTAATTATTAGAAAAATGCAAATCAAAATTACAACAAGATAGCACCTCACACTGATCAGAATGCTGCTTCTAAGTCGCTTCAGTCGTGTCCAACTCTGTGAGNATTCTGTCATCTTGAATTGAAAGAATTAATATTGTTAAAATAATCATATTACCCAGAACAATCTACAAATTTAATGTGAGCTCTATCAAATTACCCATTTCATAGAGCTAGAACAAATAAGCCTAAAAGTTATATGGAAACTTATAGTCAAAGCTATGGTTTTTTCAGTAGTCATGTACGGATATGAAAATTGGACCATAAAGAAGGCAGATACCAAAAAATTGAGGCTTTTGAATTGTGGTAATGGAAAAGATGCTTGAGAGTCCCTTGGATTTCAAGATCAAACCAGTCAATCTTAAAGGAAATAAATCCCAAATATTCATCAGAAGGACTGATGCTGAAGCTGAAGCTCCAATACTTCAGCCCACTGATAAGAAGAGCTGACTCACTGGAAAAGACCCTGATGATGGAAAATATTGCCCTCCTGAGGGCAGGAGGAGAAGGGGGCAACAAAAGATGAGATGGTTGGAGGGCATCACCAACTCGATGGACATGAGTTTGAGCAGGCTCTGAGAGATAGTAAAGGATAGGGAAGTCTGGCGTGCTGCAGTTCATGGGGTTGCAAAGAGTCAGACATGGCTTAGTGACTGAACAACACAGAAGACCCAGAATTGCCAAAAGAATACTGTGGAGAAAGAACAAAGCAGGAAAGGTAATCCCCTTTCCTCCTCCAGGTTTAAGACAATGTTGCAAAGATAGTAATCCAAACAGTGTGGTACTTGTGTAAAAATAGAAATGCTGATCAATGGAACAGAATAGAGAGCCCAGGGTAAACCCACACAGAATTAATCTTTGACAAAGTAAGCAAAAATATACAGCAGGAAAAAGACAGTTCTTCAGCAAATGGTGTTGAGGAAGCTGGACAGCTGCATGTAAATCACTGAAGTTAGAACAGACCCTCACATCATACACAAAAACTCAAAATGGCTTAAAGACTTAAATATAACACAAGACACCATAAAACTCCTAGAAAAGAACACAGGCAAAACATTCTCTGACATAAATCATATCGATGTTTTCTTGGGTTAGTTTCCCAAAGCAATAGAAATAGAAGCAAAAATAAACGTGGAATCTAATCAAACGTATTAAGTTTTGCACAGTGAAAAAGTGAAAGTGAAGTTGCTCAGTTGTGCTGGACTCTTTGCGACCCCATGGATAGTAGCCTGCATCAAGCTCCTCCGTCCATGGGACTTTCAAGGCACAGGTGCTGGAGTGGTTTACCATTTCCTTCTCCAGGGAATCTTCCCAACCCAGGGAAGTTTTTGCACAGTGAAGAAAGCTGTACACAAAATGAAAAGACAGCCTATGGAATGGGAGAAAATATTTGCAAATGATGAAACCAACAAGGGGTTAATTTCTAAAATATACAAATAGCTCATAAAATTCAATAACAAAAAGAAACCCAATCAAAAAAGGGCAAGAGACATAAATAGTTCTCCAAAGAAGACATAGGTAGCCAATAGACACATAAAAAGATGCTCATCATTTCTAATTATTAGAAAAATGCAAATCAAAATTACAACAAGATAGCACCTCACACTGATCAGAATGCTGCTTCTAAGTCGCTTCAGTCGTGTCCAACTCTGTGAGACCCCATAGATGGCAGCCCATCAGGCTCCCTCATCCCTGGGATTCTCCAGGCAAGAACACTGGAGTGGGGTTGCCATTTCCTTCTCCAAAGCATGAACATGAAGTTGCTCAGTTGTGTCCGATTCTTCGCGATCCCATGGACTACCACCTACCAGGCTCCTCCATCCATGGGATTTTCCCAGCAAGAGTACTGGAGTGGGTTGCCATTGCCTTCTCCACTGATCAAAATGGCCATTATTTCTAAAAGGTAGACATTTTAATAAATAAATAATAAATGCTAGAGAGTATGTGGAGAAATGAGAACTCTCTTACACTGTTGCTGGGAATGTAAGTTGGTGCAGCCAAAATGGGAATCGTTATGGACATTCCTTACAAAACTAAAAGTAGAGTTAATATATGATTCAGCAATCCCACTTCTTGGCATATACTCAGACAAAACTGTAATTCAAAAACATACACGCACACCTATATTCATAGCAGCACTATTACAATAGCCAAGACATGGAAAGAAGCTGAATGTCCATTCACAGATGAATGGATAAAGAAAACACGGTAAATGTACACAATGGAATGTTACTCAGCCATTAAAAGGAATAAAATAATGCCATTTATAGCAACATAAATGGGTCTAGAGATTATATGCTAAGTAAGTCTGATAGAGAAAGACAAATTATCTTATAATGTTGATTTTATGTGGAGTCTAAAATATAACACAAATGAACATATCTAAGAAACAGAAACAGACTCATAGACAGAAAACAGACTTGTGATTGCCAAGGGGGAGAGGGCATGTGGGAGGAAGGGACTGGGAATTTGGGATTAGCAGATTCAAACTATTATATATAGGATGGATAAACAACAAGGTCTTACATATAATACAGGGAACTATTTTCAATATCCTGTATAAACCATAATGAAAAAGAATATATATATGAATAACTGAGTTACTTTGCTGTATAGCAAAAATTAACACATTATAAATCAACTATACTTCTTTTTAAAAAATTATTAGGACTGGAAAAAATGATTACAAAAACTTTTGAAAAATTTGTCACATGCAGATTCAAAGCTCCATCTGCATCTCTGAAACATAGGCTGATTTTTTACTACTCCGAAGAAGAAGAAATTAGAATAAAGTAGAAATACCCATAAACAGGCAAAAATCTTGATTTCAGTTCAATTTCTGCCTTTTGGAAAAACCACAGAAGGTTTCTGGGCTTTGAATGGGCAGGTTTGGGCAGAGTTGGCTTTTCTTGAACTTTGCAGTTCTAAGTAGTGCTTTTGAATTGACAGTTGAAGAGGATGTTAAAGACCACGGATTTTATCTTCTCCACCTTACAAGTATGGAAACTGGAGCACAGAGGCATTAATTGATTAATGTGTGAATATCAGACTGGTTATTTTTAAAACTGGGTAGCAAATTGCCAAAAACAATTGATGAAAACTTGATACATAGGGGAAGAATACAATACTTTTCTCTCATCTCTTCTACCCAAAATGTTCAACCATTTATATCTCTTACTACTTGTAGAGAAAAGAGACAAGATAAAAGGAAGAGGAGAGAGGGAAGAGTAAGGAGAAAAAACACAGCACAAGAATGTGAGGGATGCTGGAGAGGGCTCATCCTCTGATGTGATAAAACAGTGAAGCTCTTTCTAAGGAATCAGAATAGGCTTACCTTGTGCCCCTCCTTCAAGATTCAAATTGTAAGCTTCATTTGCCTAAGTATACTTAGTATGTTTAGTATCCTAAGTATACTTTCTAATGGTGCTGGATAAATAGCTCTTAGGAGATATTTTGAGCTATCTTCTCATATTATGCTTCAAACTTTTCTTATCCTGGAAGCCATTGGAGTGAAAAGCTAGAAATACATTTACAAAACATTTTTAGATTTTTGAAGTCGTTTCAAATGAAGAATTATACTTTTCTTCTCAAGTTACTAAATCACTGAACTAACGTTTCCTAACTGCTGGAGAATAAATCTTTCCTCTTATTCTCAGTTCTCCATCTGAACTTTTTGTTAAGTACAGGTTACTTTTCAGAGAACAGTTCTCTTAACTGTTGAAGAACTTTGTTTTAGAATATTTTTATTATTGCATCTTTAAAGAAAAGTATGTTCTCCAGGGTCATTACAGCTGCAGAGAAATTGATCAAATATTTTTTCTGTTCTATCATCTCTTTCTCACCAGTAAGGGGCACCTGAAGATTTGAACCAAATCTTTTAATCTATTAATATTTCAAAAAGTCATATTGACCAAGTTG
>SJYA01002617.1:729702-787372 GCA_006410615.1 Neotragus moschatus | reverse complement strand
CCCAAGAATAGAAATTCTAAGTCTGTCTTCAGACTTGTACTCACTCTCCCTTGGGTCTCTGGCCTGTTAGCCTACCCTGCAGAGTTTTGCCTTGCCAACCTACACAGTCATGTAAGGCAATTCTTTTAACAGAAAGCTTCCTTTCTCTTGATACATGTGTATTTTGTTGTTCAGTCACTAAATTGCATCCAAATCTTTATGATCCCATGGACTACAGCATGTCAGGTTCCTCTGTCTTGCACTATCTCCTGGAGTTTGCTCAAATTCATGTCCATTGAGTCAGTGATGCTATCTAACCATCTCATTCTCTGCTACCCTCTTCTCCTTTTGCCTTAAATCTTTACCAGCATCAGGGTCTTTTCCAGTGAGTTGGCTCTTTGTATCAGGTGGCCAAAGTATCAGAGCTTCAGCATCAGTCCTTCCAATGTATATTCAGGGTTGATTTCCTTTAGGATTGATGGTTTGATCTCCTTGTTGTCCAGGGGACTCTCAGGAATCTTCTCCAGCACCACAACTCTAAAGCATAAATTCCTTGGTACTCAGCCTTCTTTATGGTCCTACTCTCACATCTATATACCATAGCTTTGACTATATGGACCTTTGTCAGCAAGGTGATGTCTCTGGTTTTGAATATACTGTCTAGGTTTGTTATAGCTTTTCTTCCAAGGAGCAAGCGAATTTTCATTTCAGAAAATTAGTGTCCTAAAGTAGGTACAAGCTATAAAAATTTAGAGGAAGAAGGACTTACCATTCAGATTCTCTCTCTAGTAAACATTTCCTGGTAAAATACCTGCTTTTGTGTGTTTTTTTTGTTTTGTTTTGTTTTCTTTAATGACTAATTAAAATAATCAGGCTTCTCCAGAGAAACAAAATCAATAGGATATATGTGTTTTATACATATAGCCTTATATACTGGTTTTGTGTGTATATATATACATATGTTTATATATACACATATCCTATCAGTTTTGTTTCTCTGGAGAAGCCTGACTATTGTAATTAGCCACTAAAAAAATCACAAAAACGGGTATTCTTATCAGGAAATGTTACTAGAGAGATGATCTGAGTGGTAAGTCCTTCTTCCTCTAAATTTGCATAGTTTATACCTACTTTATAGCACTAATTTTCTAGAGTAGCGTTGCATTATTTAAATTTACACAAATTAACAGGCATAGTTTAGCAAGAGCTTCACAGTAAAAATTCAACAGGAAATCACTGTAAAAGGATCTTTTGCTTGTTTCATCTTTGTTATATTTCATATATTAATTTGTACATTGTACATTTAAAAACACTGCAATTAAACTGTATATGCTGTACTTTTTGGAAAATTTAAGAGGTTTTCAAGATATGTTTTGATTACACTTCTTTTTCCACAATCTAGGAATTGATTTTAAATTCTAAGCATCATGTGAGCTATGAAAAGAAAAAGAAAGTGAAATTTCTCAGTTGTGTCCAAATCTTTGTGACCCTATGTACTGTAGCCTGCCTGGCTCCTCCGTCCATGGAATTTTCCAGGCAAGAATACTGGAGTGGATTGCCATTTTCTTCTCCAAGGAATCTTCTGACCCTGGGATCAAACTCAGTCCTCCCACTTTACAGGCAGACTCTTTACCCTCTGAGCCACCAGGGAATCCCATGTGAACTATAGAGAGCTACAATTGACTTATGTTAAAATTTTAAAACTACTATCCATTCTTAAAGTTAATTTTGCAAAATCCTCAGGGATGGAAATCTATATTGTTCTTTTTATTCCTCAAATAAAACATTTAATAACTATTTAATTATAATTCATGGATATGTGCTACATCTGAAAGGGAAATTTTCTATTGCAAATATGCCTAGATTGAGTCCCCAGTCACTTTATCTATTTAGTGGTGGGTGGGTAATACAATTAGCTTTAATGCAACATTCGTTTTCACCTAGAGCTAATGAACATGATTCTTAGGTAGTCCAACTCATTAGACCTTAATAGTCTTACTTATAATATACTTAAGGATTCTTGTAAAATTATATCTTTTCATACTTAAATAGGAAATCCATTCCATCAGTTGCATGGAATCAGCACATAGTTGATTATTTCTTCTAGGTTGTACATTTTATTGGCATACACTTATTTGTAGTAGTCTCTTATAATTCTTTGTATTTCTGCATTGTTGGTTGTAACTTTTTTATTTCTGAATTTACTGATTTGGGCACTATATTTTTTCTTAATGAGTCTGGCTAAAGATTTATCAGTTTTGCTTATGGTTTCAAAGAGCCAGATTTAGTTTGATTGACCTTTTTATTATTTTTTTAGTCTCTATTTCATTTATTTCTGCCCTGATCTTTACGATTAATTTCTTTCTACTTAGTTTGGGTTTTGTTTGTTGTTTTTTCTCCATTTCATGTAGGTACAAGGTTGGCTTGTTTATTTAAGATTATTTTTCTAATTTCCTGAGATAAGCTTGTATTGTTATAAACTTCCCTCTCAGAACTGCTTTTGCTATGTCTAGTAGGTTTTGGATTATTGTGTTTTTGTTTTCACTTGTCTCTTTGTATTTCTTTATTTCTCCTTTAATTTCTTCAGTGACCCTTTGGGTATTGTTTGGCCTCTACAGGTTTGTTTTTCTTGTAGTTGATTTCTAGTCTTATAATGTTGCAGTTGGAAAAGATGCTTGATATGGTTCCAATTTTCTTGAATTTACTGAGACTTGTTATATAGCCTAGAGTGTGATCCATCCTGGAAAAGGTTCCAAGTGAACTTAAAAATAACATATATGCATTCTGCTTCTTTTGATTGAAGTGCTCTCTATAGATCAATTAAGTCCATTTGATCTAATGTGTTTTTTAAGGCCTGTGTATCTTTATTGATTTTGTTTCTGGGTAATCTGTCCATTGATATGAGAAAGGGTTAGAAATCCCATACTGTTATTGTGTTATGTTGATTTCTCCTTTTATGACTGTTAATATCTTCCTTATATATTTAGTTGGGTGCATATATTTTCAATTGTAGTATCTTCTTGAATTGATCCCTTGATCATTTTTAGAAAGCTGGGGTACATATACACAATGGAGTATTACTCAACCATTAAAAAGAATAAATTTGAATCAGTTCTAATGAGGTGGATGAAACTGGAGTGTATTATACAGAGTGAAGTAAGCCAGAAAGAAAAATAGCAATACAGTATACTAATGCATATATATGGAATTTAGAAAGATGGTAATGATAACCCTGTATGCGAGACAGCAAAAGAGACATAGATGTATAGAACAGTCTTTTGGACTCCATGGGAGAGGGAGAGGGTGGGATGATTTGGGGGAATGGCATGGAAACATGTATAATATCATATAAGAAATGAATCACCAGTCTAGGTTCAATATAGGATCCTTGGGGCTGGTGTACTGGGATGACACGGAGGGATGGTATGGGGAGGGAAGTGGGATGGGGGTTCAGGATGGTGAACATGTGTACACCTGTGGCAGATTCATGTTGAAGTGTAGCAGAACCAATACAATATTCTAAAGGAATTAGCCTCGAATTAAAATAAATACATTAAAAAAAGAAAGAATTATTTTTTTGTCCTGGTAACAGTCTTTATTTTAGTCTTCTTTGTCTGAATATTGCCACTCCAGCTTTCTTTTGATTCACACTTTCATGGAATATCTTTTTCCATCCCCTCGCATCCAGTGTGTTCAGTTCAATTCAGTTGTGTTTGACCTTTGCGGCCCCATGAATCGCAGCACCCCAGGCTTCCCTGTTCACCACCAACTCCCAGAGTTCACTCAGACTCATGTCCATAGAGTCAGTGATGCCATCCAATCATCTCATCCTCTGTCGTCCTCTTATCCTCCTGCCCCTAATCCCTCCCAGCATCAGAGCCTTTTCCAGAGTCAACTCTTCACATGAGGTGGACAAAGTACTGGAGTTTCAGCTTTAGCATCATTCCTTCCAAAGAANCTTGAAGAGATCTCTAGTCTTTCCCATTCTGTTGTTTTCCTCTATTTCTTTGCATTGATCACTGAGAAAGGCTTTCTTATCTCTCCTTGCTATTCTTTGCAACTCTGCATTCAAATGGGTATATCTTTCCTTTTCTCCTTTGCTTTTCGCTTCTCTTCTTTTCATAGCTATTTGTGAAGCCTCTTCAGACAGCCATTTTGCTTTTTTGCATTTCTTTTCTTGAGGATAATCTTGATCCCTGTCTCCTGTACAATGTCACACACCTCCATCCATTGTTCATCAGGCACTCTATCATATATAGTCCCTTAAACCTATTTCAAATTCTACTGTGTAGTCATAAGTGATTTGACTTAGGTCATACCTCAATGGTCTAGTGGGTTTCCCCACTTTCTTCAATTTAAGTCTGAATTTTGCAATAAGGAGTTCATGATCTGAGCCACAGTCAGCTCCTGGTCTTGTTTTTGCTGACTATATAGAGCTTCTCCATCTTTGGCTGCAAAGGATATAATCAATCTGATTTCAGTGTTGACCATCTGGTGATGTCCATGTATAGAGTCTTCTCTGTGTTGTTGGAAAAGGGTGTTTGCTGTGACCAGTGTGTTCTCTTGGCAGATATCTGTTAGCCTTTGCCCTGCTTCATTCTGTACTCCAAGGCCAAATTTGCCTGTTACTTCAGGTGTTTCTTGACTTCCTACTTTTGCATTCCAGTCCCCTCTAATGAAAAGGACATCTTTTTTGGGTGTTAGTTCTATAAGGTCTTGTAGGTCTTCATAGAACCATTCAACTTCAGCTTCTTCAGCATTACTGATTGGGGCACAGACTTGGATTACCGTGATATTGAATGGTTTGCTTGGAAAGAAACAGAGATCATTCTGTCACTTTTGAGATTGTATCCAAGTATTTCATCCAAGTATTACATCCAGTCTGTATGTATCTCCTGATCTGAAGTGAGTCTCTTGTTAGCAGCATATATACAGGTCTTGTTTCTGTATCCATTCAGCCACTGAATTTATTTTGATTTGAGCATTCAATCTTTACATTTAAAGTAATTATTGATATGTATGTCATTTTGTCAATTGTTTTGGATTTGTTGGTATTAGTATACTCTCTAATACCATATATAAGAATAAACTCAAAATGAGTTAAAGGCCTATATGTAAGATGAGCTATTATAACAAGCCTAAAGAAAAACATAGGCTGAACATTCTTGAACATAAATCATACCAATATATTTTTTGATCCATTTTTTAGAGTAAAAGAAATAAAAGCAAAAATAAACAAATGGGATCTAATTAAGCCTAAAAGCTTTTGCAACGAAAAGGAAACCATTGACAAAATGAAAAGATAACATGGGAGAAAATATTTACAAATACTATGACCAGTATGATATCAATATCAACAACTATAACAGCTCATAAACATCTAAAACACAAACAACCCAATTAAAAAATGGGTAGGAGAAGTGGATAGACATTTTTACCAAGATGAAATGCAGATGGCCAACAGGTACAAGAAAAGATGCTCAATATCACTAATCATCAGGGAAATGCAAATCAAAACCACAATGAGATATCATCTCAGACCTGATAATAGCTATCATCAAAATAATGCAACTAAAAACTGTTAACAATGATGTGGAGAAAAGAGAGCCTTCATACACTGTTGATGGGAATGTAAATAGATGCAGCCACTGTGGAAAACATTATGAAGGTTTCTCAAATAACTAAAAATAGTACTAGCATATGACCCATTAATTCTACTCCTGGGTATATATTAAAAAAAAAAAAAGCCAAAACACTAATTCAAAAAGATAAATGTATCCCAGTGTTCATAGCAGCATTATTTACAGTTGCCAAGATTTGGAAGCAATCTCAATGTTCATCAACAGATGAATGGATAAAGATGTGGCAAACACAGTGGAATACTATTCAGCCATTAAAAATGAAATTTTGCCATTTGAGGCAACATGGATGGACTTGGAAGCAATTATGCTAAGTGAAATAAGTCAGACAGAGAAAGACAAATTCTTTATGTTATCACTTATATGTGGAATCTAAAGACTGCAATAAACTTGTGAATAAACAAACAAAAAAAACAGACTCACAGAAATAGAGAACAAACTATTAGTTTTCAGTGGGGAGGGGAAGGGACAATATAAGGATAGAAGAATAAGAGAGACTAACTATTGGGTGTAAGATACATTCAAGGATGGGGAATATAGCGAATATTTTGTAATTCTTGAGTGTAACCTTTAAAACTTATATAAAAATTTAAAGATTTTTTAAAAATTAAATTAAAAACATAGTAGACCAGTCTCAAATATTTCTAGAACTGGGTGGTGATAAGGGCTGCTTTCTGGTTAGTAGTCACATATGACACAAGATCCACTCAAAGGTTTCCTATTTCTAATCATTTGCCTGTATTTGTTACCATAAGAAACTTAACAATTTGGACTAGCCATTGAGAAGGGGAAGAAAAATAGCCAGAAGGAAATGAAAAGAATGAATAATGGACTTGGGAAGAATCTTATGAAGATGATTCTAACTAGAGAATAATGAGACATTGTAGTGTTACTGTTAACTTATTGCTAAGAGATATAGAATTCCAAGAAGCTGGAGTCTACTAGGTAATGTGTGAATAACAAGTAAGAAATTGGTCACATATTGGGTCAGGGATAATTTCAGTTAATGATGCAACAAAGTCAATAGGTCATGGGCATTCCATTATCTTACATTCAGCTGAACTCTTTTAATGAAGAACTAAGTATTGACATAGGCCTAATCTAGAATGTATGCCTAATCCTGTTTTAGAGTTTTGGGGACTAGACATACTGGCTTGATTTTTTTTTTTTTTTTTTTTTTTTTTTTCCCTTCTCATCCCAGAATAGAGCTACTAGAAGTAAATTTGGGCAGATTGATGGAAAATATTTTCAATGGGTTTGTCTCAATAATACAGTGTGGTCAGGGCTGGATTCCTTTCCAGGATGTTGTGGGTTAACTCTAAGAAAGCATGTCCTAATAAACTTGCTGGCATACTTTCACCTCTTACCTAAGTTCCATTCCTAAATAGGATGTGTACGATAAAGGAAAATAATAAGATTTGTTAATTAAAGATATTAGAGCTGAAATTCCAATACTTTGGCCATCTGATGTGAAATAGCTGACTCATTGGAAAATACCTTGATGCTGGGAAAGACTGAAGGCAGGAGAAGAAGGGGACAACAGAGGATGAGATGGTTGGATGGCATCACTGACTCAATGGACATGAGTTTGAGGAAGCTCTGGGATATGGTGAAGGACAGGAAATCCTGGCATGATGCAGTCCATGGGGTCGCAAAGTGTTGAACGTGACTGAGTGACTGAACAATGACAATTAAAGATATGACCATGTCAAACTTGCCAATGGCTTCTTTCACTTATGGGTAGAATTCTTTGTTTTAGGAAGAATTACTCAAATTTTTTCTTTTATGTATGTGGATGTGAAACAATTAAGCAGTTTTGTTTAGGAAGTAACAAATATTTTCTCAAATTACTTAATGTGCTAAGCCCAAAATAATTTGGGGGGAAAACTCAGGAAGGTTGATAAATTTAAATGGGAGTCAAAAGGCCACAGAAGGAAAGCTATAGAGACACTGGATGGTTTTTTCCTTGAAGTTCAATGTAATTTGGATCTCTGATGGGTTTGGGAACTCTAATTAAGAGAAACTGTCAAGAATTAGACAGCAGAGTCCCCAAAGAGTTCATGGGGACTTTAACAGGTGGTCTGGGCATAACTCCAGGGACTAGTTTCACCTGGGAGAAAGCTGGAAACCCTGGCTCTACAGATGCCTCTTGAGTAAAATGCCTGAGAGAGAGAGAGAGAGAGAGAGAGAGAGAGAGAGAGAGAGAGTGTGTGTGTGCATATGTCTGTGTGTCTGAAAGATCTGTGTTACTAAAGAGCAGCAACTTTGGATGCCCAGGCCTGATGCAGAGAACATATTCCTCACTGTGTTTTCCAGTGAGGTGGAGAGGGGAATCTTTTATTAGGCACTGTTTTCAGTGACTTAGTACTCATCTAGGCTCTGGGCCCCTAGATTTTGGTGGCAATGAATACCTCAGTCATTATGAATTTGAACAGTAATCCAGGACTGTGTTGGGTTTCTACAGTGTTGTGTTGGGAGTTAGGCACACCTTTCATCACCTCTGGACTTCCAGCAGGGAATAAGGATTGCATTGGTTTGCTTCATGCTTGTTCCCAGCAGCATCATCACATGCCAGAGCTGTCTATAAAGACAGAGGCACTGGGGTGCAAGAGACAATGAAGAAAAGGCCTTTAAATCTAGGTGAGTTGTGTGTAGTTTCTGAATCTGGACTTCAGTGTCTTCATAAGCAAAATGGGTGTGATTATAGCTCCTTCTTATAGGTTTGTTGTGAAGATTAGATACACTAATATACATGAAATACTCATAATGGTGCCTGTAATAAGGCAGTGTTCAGTAATGTTAGGTAGGAGAAGTAAAGAACAGAAACCTTATAGGGAATTGACTAAATTTTCCATTTTTTCTCCATAAGTATGTAGAGTCACATCTGAGATGAATGGTTTGTTGAAGATTCAAGATGTGAAGGGAGAGAAGACTCTGTAGTTATTTGATTCAAATATTAAAAAGAGGGTTAATATCACTTTTTATCCTAATTTGGTGAAGTTGAACATATCTTTTCATATTTCCAATTAGGTGTTCTTAAGTTTTTCTAAATTATTTCTCCTCAGATTGTCTTGTTGGCTGATGTTTCTTTCAAGCAATAATAACTATTCCCAAACCACTCAGGCTAAAAAGTCTGGATCTTGCTTTAAGTCCTTTTTCTTCTTTGGCATCTACCTACCCAGTCAGTCCCTGTACCTTCTCAGTTTTTCCTTCATAGTAATCCTTGAATCTGTCCTTTCCTCTCCATCCTCACCTTTATTTGTCCAACTAGTCCAGACAAATTCCCAATAAGCTGCATTTGCTCAAGTGCCACAGGACAGAAATAGTTTTTATGAGCTTGTGTTGAGTTGGGAGCAAACAGGGCTGTACCCTGGCAAAACGTGTAGTAGGTAAAGTTTGGCTTTGTCACCTTATCCTTTGCCAGCCTTTCCCCAGGGATGAAGAAAGCTGTAGATTCTGGCCAGGAATGCACATCAGCAAGGGAATTCTTCATGAATTCAGTGCTAGCTAATGACTTCCCACTCAACTGCAAAGAGAAGGCAAGAATCTAAGGTTTGTCTGTAAGCTTCCTTCCAAGACCATATGTTCCCTGAAGGTAGACTATATAGCTATTTCTTTTTTCTAACCACTGTAGCCTAGTAATAACTAGATGGAATTATAGGAAAGAAAAATATATCAAGACTGCCAATATCTTTAAAGAGATAGAGATTTAACTTACTTCACTGAGACAAGTGTGGTTTCTTTGTTAAGAAGACTTAATGAGACTTCCCCATATCACCTTCACACTACTTCCATACCCTCATTTTTCCATCCAAAAGTCTAGGACTTTTGATTTGTTCATTGTGATTTTTAACATTTTAGAGAGAACTACACATTAATTCCTGAAGCTTCTGTCCCTACATAAACTGGCATTCCCTTTATCTGTGAATATCACATTTGAGAATCATTTTCAGTAATTTATCCTATAAAAACAAGGATATTTGTGAAATGTGACTATAAAATAATTTTATATTATTTAATATGCTTTTTAAAAAAATTCAATCCTTTCATTCCACATATCTGACATACACCTCTGAGAGAATACAATTTCTTTAAAGCATGTAGGCATTTAGGTTCAATAGGTCTGAATTAAAATCCCAGCTCCATGAATTGCCAGCTAGAGTTCCTTCAGCATGTTTTTTACTCTCTGCATCTGTTTTCTCTGCTATTTCACTAAGTTTTTATGTTGTTGTTATATATATATATATATATAAAGTGCTTTAGCTCAATGCTTGACACATAAAGAACACCCAAAAAAGAAAGTTCAGTGTTTTAGCTAAAATGGATTTTAGTTATCAGTTCACCTAACTCTGCCCTTTTTAAGATGAAGAAAATGGAGTTTGGGATAGAATCCATCTTGTGACTCACTACAAGCTCATTGGTATTCATCAGAGAGCGTGAGTTTGGAACTTGAAGGATTTGAGTTTAATTCTGGATTTTTCTCATCACTTCACCAACTTTAACTTTTCTCAGTCTTAGTTCTTTCATCAATAAATTAGGGGTAAAATATCTCCTCTGATATGTTATATAAAAGGCATTGAAAAAGTTACTGGCATAGTGTGAACGTACAAAATGTCTTAGTTTTCCCCAGTGCCATACCAAGGTTGGGGCAGTAGGCACGATGTGCTCCAGGTATAGACAATAAGGGGTGGGAGAACATTATCTGTAGAGGATTTAGAAGTGGAAATAAAACCAACTAAAATTGGTCTTATTTTTATTATCATTACTATATATAGCAACACTAACCATGTGATTCAGTCACCAATAAACATTCCTCTATGAAGAAACTCTTTTGTTGGTCTGAGTTCTAAACAATTGTTAAGAATACTGCTGAGATTAATTTTATGTGTATATGTGGCATGTTTTGTGACTTTTCCTTAAAAAATGTATTCTAAATTGAAGTTAATTCAGAGAAGAGTTGGTCCTTAAGGCATACAGGGGACTTATTCATTTTGAGAGTGATTTTGTAGTGAGGTAGCATTTGCTTTCTTCATACTCAAATCATCCCATATCTTCGGGCTGATGATGCTTCCAATTTATTAGATATACCCATATTTATCTCAATCTCTTATCTAAGCATAAATATGCTCATATGACACTTTCTGAATATTAGTTCTCCTACAGTCAGAGGCTGGGAAGAAGACTCAATTCTTGAGTCTTTCTATTCTGGTAGGTTAATGGTCAGAAGGAATATAACTAAACTGATACTGCCAAAGAGAAAAGTATGCCATGGAAACATAGGACTAAGGTGTGTTTTTGGAAATCATAGGATAATGGAGAGACTGATCTCATGAGATTCTGTCTCAAAGTGAGTGACTGAAAACATCACAAGTGTGATAAATCATTTAGAATGTGGTGACCACCTAGTGTTTATTTATTTATTTATTTTTATTTTTTAGTTTGTTTTGCTTTATAATATTGTATTAATTTTGCTATACATTGACATGAATCAGCCATGAGTGTATATGAGCTCCCAATCCCGACCCCCCCCCCCCCCCACACCATCTCTCTGGATCATCCCCGTGCATCAGTCCCAAGCATCCTGCATCAAACCTAGACCGGCGATTTGTTTCACTTATGATATCATACATGTTATAATGCCACTCTCCCAAATCATCCCACCCTCTCCTGTAGTGTAGTGGTTATCACGNCCCCCACCCCACACCATCTCTCTGGATCATCCCCGTGCATCAGTCCCAAGCATCCTGCATCAAACCTAGACCGGCGATTTGTTTCACTTATGATATCATACATGTTATAATGCCACTCTCCCAAATCATCCCACCCTCTCCTGTAGTGTAGTGGTTATCACGTTCGGCTCACACCTAGTATTTATTTTGGAAACAGAGAGACTGAGATTTGTCCCCGAAGTGATGGCACAAAACAAAGGCAAGGGAGTTAAAAGGGAATCACTAGGAGACATTCAATGAATCAGGAAAAACATTAACACTGTATTTGGATAGAAATATTCAGACCTGTTAAGGAAGAATTGATATCATCTTGGGGAGCACAAAGAAAAGATGGAAAAAAGCAAATACATTAATCGATTACAATAAAAATAGAGCAATGAGTCAAGGAAGTGTTAGTTTCCAAACTGTTGTTGCTGTTGTTCACTCACCCAGTCGTGTCCAATTCTTTGTAACGCTATGGACTATAGCCCACCAGCCTCCTCTGTCCATGGGATTTTCCAGGCAAGAATACTGGAGTGGGTTGCCTTTTCCCTTTCCAGGGGCTCTTCCTGACCCAAAGATTAAACCTGAGTCTTCTGAGTCCCCTTCATTGGCAAGTAGATTCTTTACCACTCAGCAACCTGGAAATCCCTAAAAGTATGTTGGGGGTTTTTTCAAAAGATAATCTTGTCTGCTGAAAGGAGAGAGATCTAGGAGAAAAGCTCTATTTTCCCTCATCTTTTCTCACGGGTATGCCGTTATAGATTTGCATGATGTTTAGAACATAGCCATCTTGCATCCAGAAGAGACATTTTTGAAGTATCAAGGGTAGCAGAGTAGACAGCTTAAAAGTGTTGACTCTTGCCTGGCATAATCAAACCACATACCAAGCTTGTAATTAACTTCATAGGGACTTCTTTTTATATTTTTAGATAAATATTTTTTATTAGTGGTACTGAAATATTATATTCTCACTAATATGTTAAATTTTTATTAATGCAAAATATTTTAAGAAGTAAAAATTAAACATATGACTTTTTTGAAATTCTTTTAAAAACATTTTATGATACAAAAATTTATGATCTGATAGCAAAAGCCATATTATTTTAATATTTTGCTGTAATGGCTGTTTTACTTGAAAAGAAAAACAATGGAAGAACTGTATAGTTGATTCTGGTACTAAATAGTGACAATCATTTTTTATTCTCGTATACCAATGGTGCAAACTTTTCCCTTTTTTATGCAACCTTCTTTGCTGAAATAAAGGCCTTTACATTTCAGGAATGTTAGTCAGGTAATCTGATACTTGAAGCTGAAAGTATCCTAAGTGCTAACAAGACTGATAAGAAATCAAAGCAGGAAATTTATTAAGCAGCAATGTTTAGACAGTGTTTCAAGTGATATTATTCTTTTCCTTTATACTCTAAGCAGTAGAAAGAGCAAAAGGAAATGTGTCTTTTATCTTTAGTTTTTACTGGGAAACATAAAGAAAGCAATTTAGAATTTTCCCATTCACCAAAAGAAAAAAAAAAAAAGACAATTGTACGTCAAGGCAGTATATTGTCACCCTGCTTATTTAACTTATATGCAGAGTACTTCGTGAGAAATGCTGGACTGGAAGAAACACAAGCTGGAATCAAGATTGCCGGGAGAAATATCAATAACCNCTGAGTTAAATTCATCCATTCCAGTCGATTTTAGTTCCCTGATTCCTAGAATATCGATGTTCACTCTTGCCATCTCTTATTTGACCACTTCCAATTTGCCTTGATTCATGGACCTGACATTCCAGGTTCCTATGCAATATTGCTCTTTATAGCATCAGACCTTGTTTCTGTCACCAGTCACATCCACAGCTGTATTTGTATTTTCCCAAAGGTTTACATTCATCTTCAGTTCAGTCCAGTCACTCAGTCATGTCTGACTCTTTGCAACCCCATGAACTGCAGTACGCCAGGCCTCCCTGTCCATCACCAACTCCTGAAGTTCATCCAAATTCACGTCCATCGAGTCGGTGATGCCATCAACCATCTTATCCTCTGTTGTCCCCTTCTCCTCCTGCCCCCAATCCCTTCCAGCATCAGAGTCTTTTCCAATGAGTCAACTCTTCATATGAGGTGGCCAAAGTACTGAGTTTCAGCTTTAGCATCCTTCCTTCCAAAGAACACCCAGGACTGATCTCCTTTAGAATGGACTGATTGGATCTCCTTGCAGTCCAAAGGACTCTCAAGAGTCTTCTCCAACGCCACAGTTCAAAAGCATCAATTCTTCAGCACTCAGCTTTCTTCACAGTCCAACTCTCACATCCATACATGACCATTGGAAAAACCATAGCCTTGACTAGACAGGCCTTTGTTGGCAAAGTAATGTCTCTGCTTTTAAATATGCTATCTAGGTTGGTCATAACTTTCCTTCCAAGGAATAAGCATCTTTTAATTTCATGGCTACAATCACCATCTACAATAATTTTGGAGCCCCCAAAAATATAGTCATCTTACCCACCTCTAAATCATTAGGTTTTTAAAAGTGATTTTCCTTTGTAAGTTTTTACAAAAAATGAATATTTCCATGTCTATTTTTCATCATTATTCTGTAATGGTGATTGAACTGCAAAGTTATAGTCTTAAAAACAAAGGGATCAAACAGAGTTTTTAAAAATGTAACTTAATCTTTGTAAATATGACTCAGATGGTTGGGAAAATGCTGCTACCACTACTAAAAGGTAACTTTTTAGCTATTTTCAACTTCTTTTCAGTATGGTGAATAGAGAAAATCTAAAGCTTTGGTAAATCCCATTAATTTATATTCAACTGCTGCTGCTGCTGCTAAATCACTTCAGTCATGTCCAACTCTGTGTGGCCCCCTAGACGGCAGCCCACCAGGCTCCCCCATCCCTGGGATTCTCCAAGCAAGAACATTGGAGTATTGCCATTTTCTTCTCCAATGTATGAAAGTGAAAAGTGAAAGTGAAGTCGCTCAGTTGTGTCCAACTCTTAGCAACTCTATGCACTGCAGCCTACCAGGCTTCTCTATCCATGGGATTTTCCAGGCAAGAGTACTGGAGTGGGGTGCCATTGCCTTCTCCGTTATATCCCACATGTCCAAAACCACAGCCATTAGCCACATGTGGCTATAGAGCATTTGAAATGAAGTTAGTGTAAGACTCTGATGCTGGGAGGGAATGGGTGCAGGAGAAGAAGGGGACGACAAAGGATGAGATGGCTGGATAGCATCACTGACTCAACGGCCATGAGTCTGAGTGAACTCCGGGAGTTGGTGATGGACAGGGAGGACTGGCGTGCTGCGATTCATGGGGTTGCAAAGAGTTGGACACGACTGAGTGACTGAACTGAACTGAATTTCATATATAATTAAATATGAATAAATTTAAAGTTATATTCTAAAAGCAATACCCAACTCAATCATTGAAAAACGTTTAAGTATATTTGGAGCAAGTTGGATATGTGAATCTACTTTTACAGCCTAAATGTATGAACTTTAAATATAGATCATGTATTTTTAACAAAAATGTAATATATATTCAGGGTCTTTTGTGTTTCCATACGAATTTTAAAAAGATTTGTTCTAGTTAAAAAAAATATGCCACGGATATTTTGATAGGGATTGCATTGACTCTGTAGATTGCCATTTTGACAATATTGATTCTTCCATCCAATAATACAGTATCCCTTTCCGTCTCTGTGTGTCATCTTCAGTTCCTTTCGTTGTGTTTTATAGTTTTTGGAGTACAGTCTTTTGCCTCTTTAGGTAGGTTTGTGTGTGTGCTTTGTTACTCAGTTGTGTCTGACTCTTTGCAACTCTATAGCCCATCAGGCTCCTCTGTCCATGGGATTCTCCTGGTAAGAATACTGGAATAGGTTGCCATTTCCTCCTCCAGGGGATTTTCCCAACCCAGGAATCGAACCTGTGTCTCTTGCATCTCCTGCATTAGCAGGTGTTTCTTTACTTTCCACATGGCACTGGTGGTAAAGAACCATGTGCCAATTCAGAAGATGCAAGGGACTCAGGTTTGATGCCAGGTCAGGCCATGCAATTCTTAAAAGTTTGTAAATAGTGTCACGACAGGCCTCAGATGCTGAAAACCAGGCAAGACACCCACTGGAGGAGGGCATGGCAACCCATTCCAGTATTCTTGCCTGGAGCATCCCAAGGACAGGGGACACTGGCCTGCTATAGTCCACAGGGTTACACAGTGTCAGACACGACTGAAGCAATTTAGGATGAGCACAACAATCACCTGAGACAGGAGTTAGGTAGGTTTATTCCTAGGTATTTTATTCTTTTTGATGTGGTGGTAAATGGGATTGATTTCTTAATTTTTCTTTCTATGCTTTGCTGTTTGTGTATAGAAATGCAACAGATTTCTGTATGTTAATTTTGTGTTAATTTTGTTAATTTTGTATTCTAGAACTTACCAAGTTTATTGATGAGCTTTAGTAGTTTTCTGGTAGCATCTTTAGAACTTCCTATCTGTAGGATGATGTCATCTACCAACAGTGACAGTTTTATTTCTTCCTTTCCAGTTTGAATTCCTTTTATTTGTTTTTCTTCTCTAATTGTTGTGGCTAGGACTTCCAAAACTACATTGAATAAAAGTGGGGAGAGTGGGCATCCTTGTTTTGTTCTTGATCTTAGAGGAAATGTATTCAGCTTTTCACCATTGAGTATCATATTATCTGTGGGTTTATTATATATGACCTTTATTATGTTGAGATATGTTCCCTTTATTTCCACTTCATCTTTAAAGTTTTTAAAATCATAAANTAGGACTTCCAAAACTACATTGAATAAAAGTGGGGAGAGTGGGCATCCTTGTTTTGTTCTTGATCTTAGAGGAAATGTATTCAGCTTTTCACCATTGAGTATCATATTATCTGTGGGTTTATTATATATGACCTTTATTATGTTGAGATATGTTCCCTTTATTTCCACTTCATCTTTAAAGTTTTTAAAATCATAAATGGATGTTGAATTTTATCAAAAGTTTTTTCTTCATCTATTGAGATGACCATATGGTTTTTAATTCTTCAATTTGTTACTGTGTTTTATCACTTTGATTTGTGGGTACCAAAAAATCCTTGCAGTCCATGATCCCTACTTGATCATGATTTATGATCCTTTTAATATGTTGTTGAATATGCTTATGTTTTGTTGAGGATTTTTACTCTATTTTCATTAGTGATATTGCCTTAACTTTTTTGTGTGGCATCTTTGTCTTGTTTTGATATCAGGTTGATGCTGGCCTCATGGAATGAGTTCAGAAATGTTTCTTCCTCTGTAATTTTCTGAAATTATTTCAGAAGGATAGTATTAACTTTTTTCTAAGTGTTTGGTAGAATTTATCTGGAAAGCAATCTTGTCCCAGACTTCTGCTTGTTGGGAGCTTTTAATGTACTGTGTCAATTTCATTCCTTGTAATTGGCCTATTCATATTTTCTATTTCATCCTGGTTCAGTCTTGGGAGATTGTATCTTTTTAAAAATTTGTCCATTTCTTCCAGGTTGTTCATTTTATTGGCATATACTTGTTCATAGTAGTCTCTTATAATACTTTGTACTTCTGTGGTATCAGAATTGAAAGTGAATGTGTTAGTCACTCAGTCATGTCTGACTGTTTGCAACTCTGTCCATGGAATTCTCCAGACAAGAATAATAGAGTGGTTAGCCCTTCCCTTCTCCAGGAAATCTTCCTGACCCAGGGATTGAGCTTGGGTCTCCTGTATTGCAGGCAGATTCTTTACCATCTGATCCACCAGGTAAACCTGGTATCAGTATTAACTTCTCCTTTTTAATTTCTTGTGTTATTGATTTGGGCATGCTCTCATTTTTTATTAATATTTCTGGCTAAAGGCTTATCACTTTCATTATTTTTGAAAGAACCAACTTTTAGTTTCATTGAGATTTTCTATTTTTTGTCTCTTTCATTTATTTCTGCTTTGATCTTTATGATTTCTTTCCTTCTACTAACTTCAAGTTTTGTTTGTTTTTTCTATAGTTCCTTTAGGTATAAGATTAGATTGTTTATTTGAGATTTTTGTTCCTTGATATAAGTTTTTTTACTATAAACATCCCTCTTAGAAATGCTCTTGATGCATTCTGTAGATTTTGGACTGTCATTTGCAAATGATATGACTGATAAGGGATTAATATCCAACATATGTAAACAGCTTATACAATTCAACATAAAAAACTCAATTAAAAAATGGGCAGAAGAACTTAATAGACATTTTTTTCAAAGAGGATAGGCAGATGGCCAACAGGCACAAAAAAAGATACTTAACATTGCTAATCATCAGGCAAATGCAAATCAAAACCACAATGAGAAATCACCTCACACCTGTCAGAATGACTGTCATCAAAAAACATAAATAACAAATGTTGGCAAGAACGTGGAAAAAAGAGAGCCATCATACACTGTTGTTGGGAATATAACAGATGCAGCCACTGTGGACAGCAATATGGAGATTTATCAAAAGACTAAAAATAAAGCTATCATATGACTCAGGAATTCCACTCCTGAGTATGTCCCCAAGACCACAAAACTCTAATTGAAAAAGATACACTCATCCCCAATGTTCATAGCAGCATTATTTGCAATTGCCAAGATATGGAAACAATGTAAGTGTCCATCAACAGATGAATGGATAAAGAAGATATGATATATATACACAATGGAATATTACTCAGCCATGAAAAAGAATGAAATTTTGCCATTTGCCACAAGATGGGTGGATTTGGAGGGTATTATGCTAGGTGAAATAAGTTAGACAGAGAAATACTATATGATATTACTTATACACAGAGTCTAAAAAGTAAACAAACTAGTGAATATAACAAAAAAGAAGCAGATTCATAGATGTAGAGAACAAATTAGTGGTTACCAGATGGGAGAGAGGGAAGAGGAGGAATAAAGAAGTGGAGGAGTGGGAGGTACAAACTATTATGTGTAAGACAGGCTACAAGGATGTATTATACAACATGGGGAATATAGTCAATATTTTATAATAACTGTAAATGTACTATAATCTTTAAAAATTTTGTAAAAATTAGCATCTGAACTAAGATGTAGTATAAGTATAGCATACATATTAAAATTTGAAGACTTAACATGATAAAAAGATAAAAATATCTCATTAATAATGTTTATGTTGTTCATATGCTAAATGATATTATTTGGGACATAATGGGTTAAATACAATAGATGGTGAAAATTTTATCTATTGCTTTTACTTTTTTGATGTGGCTACTAGAAAATTTTAAATTATGTATTTAGATTTCATTATATGCTTTTGGATAGCACTGATCCAGAAGTTTAGCTGGGAGAGTTTCTACTGTTTCTTTTAAGTTGTATAGTACACTTATAATGACTAGAGAATTTTTATTCCACAAAACAACTTACATACCTTTACAAATATAACATACTGGGTATTTATTTTATTAGTGTTATAACATGATAGGAAACAACCTCAATGTTTTTTTAATAGGGTAACATAAATGATATTTCAAACACATATGGAATGCTAATCATAAAGAAAACAAAATACGTATATACACAGAGAGATGAAAAGATGGTCATAACACCTCAAGAATATAATAGGTCATGGAACAATATATATAATGAAATCCAATTTTTAGCAAATAATTAAGATTATACAAGTTATGCATATTTTCACTATTTTCTATAGATTTCTATATTTTTTGCATTTTCAAAAAGCATGATTCATAGTTAAAAAATAATTAAGTGACATGGATAGTGACATCCAAAAACATTTCTTTACTATTTGTTGATCTATGCATCTGTGTTCTATGTTGAATAATGGCTATAAAATCATAATTTTCAAAATCATTGATGATTTATAGGATCAACCTGTAGGTAAAGTACAAAAGACTTAATTTTAGGTATAGAAAAATTATGAATATTACAAATCCTGCCAATGTAAAAGTAATCAAATTTGGAGATAGTATAAGAAGGCACAATTGCTGATTTTCTCATCTCAGATAATGGAGAATCAACAGATAGTATCTAAAAAATTACCATTTAAATTACTATTTGATTTCAAAAATTTGTCACAAGGAACTGAATGTAAATAACAACAAAATTATTTTTGTGCTAGTAAGCTAAATTTTCATTCTTCATCAATTCAGTTCAGTCGCTCAGTCATGTCTGACTTTTTGCAACCCCATGGACTGCAGCATGCCAGGCTTCCCTGTCCATCACTAATTCTTGGAGCTTGCTCAAACTCATGTCTATCAAGTCGGTGATGTCATCTAACCATCTCATCCTCTGTCATCCCCTCCTCCTGCCTTCAGTCTTTCCCAGCATCAGGGTCTGTTCCAGTGAGTCAGTTCTTCCTTTATAGCAAGGAGTAAAATGAAATTATCTGATATGAATCAAATGACAATTGAGATTCTTTTACTAAACATTTCATAATTATCTTTTGACTGGAATAAATATAAAGTAGTGAAATCAGTAAACAAAAAATTCTGATCCAAATAAATGTTATAAAATAGTTTTAAGAGGGTGACATGTTAAATAGAAACTAGTATGGATGTCATATAATTTGAGATTATGTTTATCCATAATTATCATAAAATTTCATAAATACTGGCTTAAACAATAAAGTTATTTTTCTCATGAAATAAAAAGTGTGGGTTTTCAATTGACAGCTGATATGGTATCTCAACAATGCTCTCAAGGAACAATGATCTTTTCTCTCCACTCTGCCGTCCTTAGTAGGAATAGCTGCACAACTAGCTTTCTGTCTGCATTCCAGTAAGGAAGGATGAAATGCATAAGCTGGCTTAAGTTATGTCTCATTAGCATAACTGAATAGCATGGCCTTCTTTAGCTACAAGGAAGCTGAGAAATGAAGTCTTTATCTTTGCAATACCTACATGAAAGGAAGCTGGAATGGGTTAGCCCAGGATTGTTAACTGACATCTAAACTGACTCCATGGATGAAAAGAAAGAAGCCAGGCAGATCTCTCTCTTGGTGCACTTGGACAGGAACTGAGGACAGGACAACTGAAGCATAGGATGCAAACTGAAGTGTGGTAAGAGATGAGGTTAGAAGGGCAGACAAGAGTCAGATCACTCAGGGGCTTCTCAGTCATGATTCAGTTCAGTTGACTTCAGTCGTTCAGTCGTGTCCAACTCTTTGCGACCCCATGAATAGCAACACTCCCAGGGTTCACTCAGACTCGCATCCATCGAGTCAGTGATGCCATCCAGCCATCCCATCCTCTGTCAACCCCTTCTCTTCCTGCCCCCAATCCCTCCCAGCATCAGAGTCTTTTCCAATGAGTCAGCTCTTCGCATGAGGTGGCCAAAGTACGGGAGCTTCAGCTTTAGCATCATTCCTTCCAAAGAAATCCCAGGGCTGATCTCCTTCAGAATGGACTGACTGGATCTCCTTGCAGTCCAAGGGACTCTCAAGAGTNTCCCCTTCTCCTCCTGCCCCCAATCCCTCCCAGCATCAGAGTCTTTTCCAATGAGTCAACTCTTCGCATGAGGTGGCCAAAGTACTGGAGCTTCAGCTTTAGCATCATTCCTTCCAAAGAAATCCCAGGGCTGATCTCCTTCAGAATGGACTGGCTGGATCTCCTTGCAGTCCAAGGGACTCTCAAGAGTCTTCTCCAACACCACAGTTCAAAAGCATCAATTCTTCAGTGCTCAGCCTTCTTCACAGTCCAGCTCTCACATCCATACATGACCACAGGAAAAACCATAGACATTACCATTGAGGAAACTGGGTAAAGGGTACATGGGATTTATGAATGTTATTTCTTACAACTGTATGTGAATCTACAACTACTTAAAAGTAAATTTTTAAATTTTAAAACACTAATAAAATGTAAAATACCAATCATAAGTTGTTAAAATATTGAAAGGTAGGAATATTGCTACCAAGGTACATAATAGGGACAGTGTGAAACATGTACAGAGGAGAACAGAGAAAGAATAAATGACTTGTTTCCTTCAGTCAGAAAGAGACATGAGGGAAATTTTCATTTCCATAGTGTCTTTAAAAGATAAAGATAATAGGTACTGTATCAAATATTGGCAATCACCCAGGTGACACTAGTGATAAAGAACCTACCTGCCACTGCAGGAGATGTGAGAGATGTGAGTTCGATCCCTGGGTCACAAAGATCCTCTGGAGGTGAAACAGCAACCCACTCCAGTTTTCTTGCCTGGAGAATCCCAAGGATAGAAGAGCCTGGGGGCTACAGTCCATAAGGTTGCAAAGAGGGGAACGTGACTGACGCAACTTAGCACGCTCGTATTGTAGTCCAAACTCAAGTTATCCCTGTCACCTGTCAGCCACCTAGCTTGAGGACAGGCACACTGCTTTATTATCTTTGTACAACTATTGCCTTTGAGAGTAACTGGCACAGAATAAGCATTCAATAAATGCTTATTTTTCTTTTAAAAAATTAATGAATGAGGGATTGAAGGCTTGAGGGTTAGTGAAATCCCGGGATCAACACTGTCCTCAGGAGGCATTGTAACTCAATAATGAAGTGAACAGGAACTAAACTTGGACTTCCCTTGCTCAAATCCTGACTCTGCTCATAACTAGTAGGGGGGTTACACAAATGCTTTAATCCTTACTCACCCTTGAGCTGAGGATGATGAAATAATACCACTTATCTCACAAGTTTTGAGAAACTCAAAAAACTTCAATGTATCAAGAGTACACAGCACAGAGCCTAAAACACGATAAACATTCAGTGAGCCTCACTTTGCATAAGGAAGAGCCCAGTACTAGCTTTGACTGTTACAGTCCAGTAATCTTTCTTCTATATTGTGTAAATTAATTAAAAGTAGAATAAGAGTAGTCACTGGCGAGTAAGATAAAAACAACAAATGTAAGAAGACAACTCTTGCACATCTATTGGAGTCCTTCAAGAAAAAAATTGTTTATTAAATACATAGCAACTATAAAAGCAGTGCTAAGAGGAAAGTTCATAGCAATACAGGCATGCCTCAAGAAATAAGAAAAAAGTCAAATAAATAACCTAACTCTANGATGCTTTCTAAGGCCCACTTGACTTCACATTCCAAGATGTCTGGCTCTAGATGAGTGATCACACCATTTCAATTTTATTCTAAATGTAGTGCAAGAGTTTTAAACAGGGTTTGACTTAACATTTTAAAGACTTCTCTGGCTGCTGTACAGAAATTGGATTGAAATGTGACAAGGGTTGAAGCAAGGAGTTCCGTTAACATCTGTTCTAGTGGTTCAATTAGGAAACAGTTTGGGTTGTAGTAAGAGGAACAGAGGTGTGTAGAAGAAGAAATATTCTATATATATTTTGATCAGATAGAATTCTTTTGACTTACTAATTGATTGAATAGAAAGGAAGAAGAAAAAGAAAGAATTAGGGATGATTTTTAATATGAGCATCCAAGTAGATCGTGGTGCTATTTACAGAAGTTGGAGGGACTAAGTGGTATGATTTAGTTTAGGATAGGAAATAGGTGGAATCTAGAATTCTATTTTAGAGTTGTTAATTTTCCAAAGCTTGTTACATATGCAAGCTGGTAGCTGGCTTTGGGTGTCCAGAGGTCAGTCAAGAAGTCATGGTTAGAGTTAAAATATTTGGAGTCATCAACATAAAGACAGTTTTCCAAGCCATAGATTAGGCATACAATTTAGAATTGTGGTGATAACCACTGGAAAATTAAAAGCAAAATTAGTAAAAAATTATTTTCTCCAGGGAAAGTGATTGGGGTTTGTGGAATTGGGTGGGACACTTTAACTTTTTATTTGGCAGTGTGTAATTTTGTTTGTATTTTAATTTCACATATATATTTTTAAAAGAAACATAATGTGAAAGAACAGCAATTGAGAAATAATAAAATGGCACACAGATTAAAATGTATGACTTAGTGTATTCATTTCAGTCTTTTCCTATATTGATCTAAATATTCATGCTGGTGGTGGGAGCCAGTTATTCCAGAGGGATAAACTAGAGTATTTGGTTTTAACAAAAGCTAAAGAAAACTCATAGATAGATATTTTAGTATTCAGGACCCTACAATTAGCAATTTTGTCTCTTTCATGGGTTCATTTTGGAAACACTTTGACTACATCTTTCTGAACAAGAAATTTTGGTTTAGCTTTTAAATGATCTCAGTGACACAAAGGGTTTAAATAAATTCTGTGGGGCCTTGGGTCCACTGCGCTTCAGAATGTCTCATTCACTCTCCTTATTTGCCCTTCCTTTACCTTCTTAAAGTGACTCCCCAAAACCCACTGGAATTTCTAAGTAAATGGTTGTAGTCTTTTGTGAAAAAAAGAAAATTAATATCTGAAGGAATACCTCAATTATAAATATGGAATTAACTGATTTTATTTAATTGGACTATAATTGTTTTACAATGTAGTGTTAGCTTCTGCTGTAGTGCTATTTTATTATTGAGCAAAGCAAATACGCAGAATGCTTACAAGTAGCCAGAAAGTAAAGAACCCACAGGTCAATTCAGGAGACTTAAGAGACATAGGTTTGATCCCTTGGTCAGGAAGATCCCCTGGAGAAGGAAATGGCAACTCACTCTAGTAATCTTGCTTGGAGAATCCCATGGACAGAGGAGCCTGGTGGGCTATGGTCNAATACGCAGAATGCTTACAAGTAGCCAGAAAGTAAAGAACCCACAGGTCAATTCAGGAGACTTAAGAGACATAGGTTTGATCCCTTGGTCAGGAAGATCCCCTGGAGAAGGAAATGGCAACTCACTCTAGTAATCTTGCTTGGAGAATCCCATGGACAGAGGAGCCTGGTGGGCTATGGTCCATGAAGTCACAAAGAGTCAGACACAACTGAAGTGACTTTATACATACACACAAACACACACACACACATGCTTCCCCAATGGCTCAGTGAGTAAAGAATCTGCCTACAATGCAGGAAACAGGAGACTCAAGTCTGGTCCCCGGGTCGAGAGGTTATGTGGTGGGAGAAATGGCAACCCACTCCAGTATTCTTGCCTGAAAAATCCCAGACAGAGGAATTAAACTATATTTCCTGTACATCATCCTACTTTTAGTAATAATCAGCTAGTATTCAATTTGCATCATCAGTTACACCGAGTTTACTCTGACATCCTGTAGTTCATAGCTTTTTATCCTATTTACTCTGACGTTGTTTTTTTCATAACTCTTTATCAGATTGTCTCTGACATCCTGTTTTTTTTTTTTTCTGTAATTCTCCATCAGTACCTCCTATGGTTGTCCTTGACAGCACATCTTACACAGGTGATTAGTCATATCCTTCAGTATTCCTCAGTGAGTTTAGACTGTTCTGTGTACCCATGTAGAAGAGCATGAGGGTAGTTGTGGAATAAAACCACACAGTCTCTTGAAACACTCTCGAATGTTTTGGGTCATTGGCATAGGATAGCTAAAATATGAAAGGTATGGAAGTATACAGATGAGGGAGGAGAGAGAAGCTCAGCTTGGATATTCTAGATTGTTTGCTCTGTGAGAATATAAGCAAGAAAGCAAGACTCAGATTATATTACAAGTAAGTAATTAAAAACATATACAGGATTTAAAAAACTGAAATATAAATGTCAGTTTCCACAATGGTATCCAAGCAATTGCTTGGATCAATTTCAAGTATATCAAGTATAAATATAATAAACTTTGAAATTCTTATCTATACAGTACTTTCAGATCCATTGTCTGAATTTGAATGTCTTCCCAGATTTATTCCCCTATGATAGTCATTTGGGGATATGGTGAGAGGAGTAGAGAGTGAACTCACCTTGTAGGACCACATAACTGAATATCTTAAGGGACTTTTCAGAGTTTCGGACATCTTACTAGAAGTTTTCATTGTAGGATTGAGTTTCATAGTTCATAAGTAGAATGGTGGCTCAAATGGAAATGGTAGTATATCCCTCAAATATTTTACGCTAATAAATCTATGGAAAAGATTGAGATCAATTTTTACAAGGGAATCTGCTATTTTTGCCTGTATAGCATTTCTATTACTTTTGAGGAATACCCTTGTCCAATTGCTGTGTGTCTTTTCCACACAGCCTCACATATAGGCACGTGCTGCAGGCAGAAGAAATTATAACATTCTCATTCCTCTGACTAGTTATTATAGTTCATTTGGGTACATGATCTATATTAAGCTGATCATTCTTCTTCCCTGAATTGACATTCAGGTACTGTGGGGAAGAAGTACTTTCTTTCCACCGACTTTGTAAGCTAAGTGTATATGAATATGTTAATGCAGGTGGCCATTTTTGCCATCAGGCACAAGTAGCCAGTTGCAGATTGAAGTCAGACCACTGAGAGGAGCAAAGTGGAGAGATAATGAATGACAGAGAGCCCTAAATAATAATAGCAGCCTGCAGTCCTAATTGTGTCTGACGAAGCAACTTCTGCCACTTTGTGGTAAAAAGAATTCATCGGTCCTCCATTTGAGTTGGGTTATTTGTGCCTTGCAATCAAAAAAATTATTACAAGTGCTACTTTCTTCAGTTGGGTTTTCTTACTGTTGTCTGGATGTGTGTTCATGCATTTTTTGCTTATGTTGTGACCTTATTTGTTTCTCAAATTCATTTGAAAACCCCACAATCTATTTATCTAAATTTTATTGTTAATGTCCCAGGTAATGTCCTTTCTCTCTCAGTCTTCACTGATAGCCTACACAGATTCCTCTGAACTCTTTTGAATTTATTTTTTGTGCCATTAGATGAACATTTAATCTGATATTCCCTTATCACAATTCTTGAATTACAAAGTTCATGCTGTTATTTAGTGTGTGTGCCTCGTAAATTAATTTATAAACTCATTGAGGAGACATATATTACATTTTTGTTTTTAAAGTTCCCCAAAATGATAGGCACATCATAAGAACTTGACAAATATTTGTTGTCTATGTGGCAGAATAAACTGGAACAGTGCCATGTAACAAATCTAAATGGAGGCATTGAGGAGAGAGCCAGATGTATGAAATAATCAAGTCTTCCTTAGTATAATGATACTAATTCAAGCTTTCTTTGCTTGTATTTTGGTGGGTATGAAAGGGTAAAAGATAAGAGCAAAGTTATATCTACAGAGGAAAGAGCACATTAGATTATAAAATTAGTCTATGTTACTGAGAAAAGAATAATGCTTTGAAGGATCAGTAAACTACACTTGTCTGTCACCTATTTTAATAAATAAAATTTATTAGAATACAGTGCAGAGACCATATGGCTTGTACAGACAAAATGTTTACTGTCTGGCCCTTTAAAGAACAGTGGTTTGCTGACTCCTGGCTTCTGTGTACTTACTTCTTAACTTAGAGAAAATCAGCCACAACAATTTATGTGGGAAAAATGAATAGAAATGTATACATTCACCAATAGCCTTTGAGGAGTCTCCATTTGCATCTCACCCTGACATAAAGTACTCAAGTTATAACACATAATTGGGATCAAGGAGGGATCAGTTTTGGACAGGTTGAGCCTGGCATGCTGTTGGATGTGTGAGTCGAGTTTGGGGAGTAATGTCTAGACTCGCGATAAGAATTTGGGGGCATTAGCATAGAGAGGGTGGATTGAACCTCAGGCCTGAATGAAATAGCCTAAAGAGTATAGTTAATGAACAAAACAGAGGCTGACTCGAGATGCTATAAAATTAAGAGGTTGGGGAGACTCTGGAAAACAAGTCAAGAAGATGGAGGAGAGGTTCACTGAAGGTAGGAGGAGGAGCCCAGTTACTTTCTTCTCCGCATTGTCAAAATTGGCTAATGTTGGTAAATTTCTAACTATTTATTCTATTTAATAAATGTCATCTCCTTCTTTGTAGGAGGCAACAGAAATTATGGGACTCATGTCCCCTCAAATGTTTTTTGGCTCTTAAAAACTGTACCAAAGAAAAAAAATGTTTTAAACATGCCTAGAAACTTAGAAACACCTTTAAATTATTATCCTAAGGATACTATCATCAGAACTCTTTCTCTGAAAAGCCCATTTTTCTTATTTTTAAAGCAGTAATCTAATTTCTAATACTTTTAGTAATAGCATGGCTCTGGCAGCTAATTCATTTTTTTTAAATTCTCAGATTCTAATAAAAAATGCATTTGTCTTCTAGTGACTGTGTTAAATTAGCTAAAAATGAAGGCTGACCACTTCTTTTATGCTTGGGAAACATGCACATAAAATTAGTAGTACCTCAATTTCATCTATTGGTAGATAACAATTTGTATTTACATGTCTTTTAAATGGAAAAGGCTAAGATGTGTATAAATGCAAATCCAGTCATTTTTATTGCACTAAGTATCAACAGCTTAGATTTATTATAGACAGAAGCATTTATCTCACTGTTAATGAGAGCTATTTCAAATGATTAACATAAACTAGATAACAGAAATTATCTTGATTTACCATTGTCCAAAAGAGAAAATATAATATCACTTTTTCTTGATGTATTTGCCCAAATTTTAAAAAACTCACAGATTGCTTCAATTAAACAGCTTTTTTTTTTTGGTAGGATAATTTCTACAAAAATTAGAAAAAAAAATTCTACATATTTTTAGAAATCTACAGCAAATATCCCAAGGTACTGCAGGCTGATCCTTTTATCCTAGTTAATTAGACCAAATAAACATACCTACAGTGTGCTGTGAAGCAACTCATTATCAAATGTGCCTAGCAGGTTGAGTGTAATTTGAAATTAGTTTAGAAGAAAACCTAGCAAAGATCAGAGAAGCTGATCTTCTTAGACACAATAATACTTTTTGAGAAATTTAATTTAGGTTTAACAGTTATTCTGAGTGTAAATATCTTAAGAACTCATAAGACTGTAATAAGCAATATTCAGAGGAGAATGAAGAATAAGCTATAAAAAGATGTTCATTAGATTTTCGAGCTAGAAAAATATTTAACCTGGCAGTCAACATAGCCAAACAGTTTTGAGTGACTGAGGAGTTGCTGAGAGATCCCTGATGACTGCTAGTGAATGATATTCTTGGTCGACTTGGATAATTTAGCATGTTTATTAACATTTGAGGAGTAGTACCCATTTACCAGCCAAAAGCACTGTCAAATTTTTTTGAAGGTGTTTGTTGGCTTGCACTGCAGATGGCTTTGCTTAGGAGGCTTGTTCTCTGATATTTGTCAAAATACAAGGACAACTATTTCATAGATAATTGTCCTGTATTTATTTACATGATGATACCATGTTTGGCTGCTATTGATGTGTTTACTGGCTGTAAGTTGATTTTTCATTCAGATTTTTAGCACTAAACCAAACCAAAACAAAATAAGTAAAACAAGGGATGGTTTTAATTTTAGACTCTGACTAAACCAGTTTAAGGACAAAAAGTCTTGCTCTATTTTTATCTATACCTAGGAGCAGGGCCAGGACTAGGGTGAGGTGAACTTGCTCAGGCAGCAAGATTCAGGCAGGCTGGGCCAGAGAATAAAGGATCTTTCTCCTATGGAATTTGAGTGTTACTCTATAGGTGAGGAGTTAGCTAGAATATTTGAAACAAAGTAATGATGTGACAATATCTTCCTTTGTCAAAATCAGCTCTTTCCCCAAAACTTACAGAGATAATAAATGAATAACAAGAGTAGAGAGTAATAGGAATGATATGCCACAAATGTAATATCAGTAGATTTCTAATGGAAAAGATGGATGATATCAGATTAAAGAAGCCACCAAAAACTCAAACTAAGAACTTAGTTCCTGGAGAAGGAAATGGCAACCCACTCCAATATTCTTGCCTGGAGAATTCCAGGACAGAGGAGCCTGGTGGCCTACAGTCCACGGGATTGCAAAGAGTCAGACACAACTGAGTGACTAACACAAGAAGGTAGTGAGGTGTTACAGCCTTTACAGGAAATGAAAAAAAGCTGGCCTACCCTTTTAAGACTTCCTATTTTGGAGAAGTTAGAGTTAGCTGATGGCAATGATGAGCAGGAGCAAGACAAGGACCATTCCTCTAGGTACCTCTAACCATAAGTATCACTTGAAGACACACTGAGTCAAACAAGAAATACATTTAAATAAAAACCCATCAGCTATATCATGATAGGAAAGGACTGATATTGAGCACTGCTGCTGCTGCTGCTGCTAAATTGCTTCAGTTGTGTCTGACTCTTAGCAACCTCATGGACTGCAGCCCACCAGGCGCCTCCATCCATGGGATTTTCCAGGCAAGAGTACTGGAGTGGGATGCCACTGCCTTCTCCAGATATTGAGCACTGAAACTATTTAAATAAAGTATAAACAACTGTTGTGTGTTTTCAAAATGAAATACACTGTTTGAATGATGATAATGCTTAAAAATAATCCCAGATGATAATAAAATCATTCCAAATTAGAGGGGACATGGGTGTACCTATGGCTGATTCTTGTTGAGATTTGACATAAAACCACGAAATTCTGTAAAGCAATTATCCTTCAATTAAAAAAAATAAAGTGGCAAAAAAAACAAGAAAAAAAAACACCAAAGAGAGGAAGAGGATGTTAAGGAAGATATAGGTATGCTAATTATTTTGTGTATCATTGAACGAACAAATAGAGCTTGTTTCATTCTCAGCATTGATAATTAGAGACTAGTGGTTTGATTATAAGATTTACAAGTAAAACAGCATATTTACCTTCCAAGTTACTGGAACTAAAAGAAATCAAATAATACATGGACCATATAGCGCAAAACTGAAAACTAACAAGCAAAAAAGGCCAGGAGGCAAAGCATAACACGAGACCTCTTAGGATATTACATGTAAATGGGAACATCCAAAGAAGTAGGATGAGGAAGAAGCAGTAATGAGCAAATTCCACATCAGACTTGCCCCGAATCTGAGATACTATGTCAGGTGAAATGTACAATTTGTTTTAGATTCATCTGTGGACACTAATTCTTTTATGAAGGCAATTTGAAGGATGTTCTGAAAAATGATTTCATTCTCATGATTCAGTTTCTGAGGCCCCAGAGTTCCACCAACAGAATATAACACCTCTTTTCTTTAGGCTAGAAATTCTTTCTAGAGCGCCATTAGACATTTTCCAATTTCATCATAAATCAATCACCCAAATTATTTTTGTTTCCTTTCAAATATATTTTACTACTTTTATTTAGTTATCAACTACCAATGCCTTAGCTGAAGCAGTTTTTCATATTGTTTCTCAAGATTAACTGTGAAATAAGATAGCATTCTGGCATGGCCCAGATAAGTGTTGACAGCCCATATATTTGGAGTAATGGTTTCCTTGCTGAAGTTTCCACTAGTATGAAATAAGAAAATAAGAAAAATACAGTGAATTTCTAGAACAGTTAAGTATACTCATTTGTTTCTAATGCAATGGATTCTTTTTACGTATTTGTTTTTTTATTTCTTTTAAAAGTTTATTTTATATTGGAGTATAGTTGATTAACAATGTTGTGTTAGTTTCAGGTGTACAGCAAAGTGATTCAGTTTTTAGTTATATGTATACTCGTATGTGCTCTTTTTCAAATTATTTTCACATTTAGTTTTTTAAAGAATATTGAACAGAGTTCTCTGTGCTAAAGAGTAGGTCCTTATTGGTTATCTACTTTAAATATAACACTGTGTATATGTCAGTCCCAATATATCCCCTCCCTTCCACCTGTTAAACATGTTTGTTCTCTAATCTGTGAGTCTATTTCTGTTTTGTAAACAAATTCATGTGTATCATTTTATTTTAAGATTCCACAATAAGTAGTAACATCTGATATTTGTCTTTCTCTGTCTGACTTACTTAGTATGATAATCTCCAGGTCCATTCATGTTACTACAAATGACATCATTTCATTATTTTTAATGGTTGAGTAATATTCCATTGTATATATGTACCACATCTTCTTTATCCATTCATGTCAATGAACATTTAGGTTACTTCCTTGTCTTGGCTATTGTAAACACTGTTACAATGAATATTGGGTTCATGCCAAAGCCTTTGACTGTGTGGATCACAATAAACTGTGGAAAATTATGAGAGAGATGGGAATAACAGACCACTTAACCTTCCTCTTGAGAAACCTATATGCAGATCAGGAAGCAACAGTTAGAACTGGACATGGAACAACAGACTGGTTCCAAATAGGAAAAAGAGTACATCAAGGCTGTATATTGTCATCCTGTTTATTTAACTTATATGCAGAGTACATCATGAGAAATGCTGGGCAGGAAGAAGCACAAGCTGGAATCAAGATTGCCAGGAGAAATATCAATAACCTCAGATATGCAGATGACACCATCCTTATGGCAGAAAGTGAAGAGGAACTAAAAAGCCGCTTGATGAAAGTGAAAGAGGAAAGTGGAAAAATTGGCTTAAAGCTCAATATTCAGAAAAATAAGATCATGGCATCTGGTCCCATCACTTCATGGCAAATAGATGCAGAAACAGTGGAAACAGTGTCAGACTTTATTTTGGGGGGCTCCAAAATCACTGCAGATGGTGACTCCAGCCATGAAATTAAAAGACACTACTCCTTGGAAGGAAAGTTATGACCAACCTAGATAGCATATTCAAAAGCAGAGACATTACTTTGCCGACTAAGGTCCATCTAGTCAAGGCTATGGTTTTTCCAGTGGTCATGTATGGATGTGAGAGTTGGACCGTGAAGAAGGCTGAGTGCCAAAGAATTGATGCTTTTGAACTGTGGTGTTGGAGAAGACTCTTGAGAGTCCCTTGGACTGCAAGGAGATCCAACCAGTCCATTCTAAAGGAAATCAGTCATGGGTGTTCATTGGAAGGACTGATGCTAAAGCTGAAACTCCAATACTTTGGCTACTTCATGCAAAGAGTTGACTCATTGGAAAAGATTCTGATGTTGGGAGGGATTAGGGGCATGAGGAGAAGGGGTCGACCGAGGATGAGATGGCTGGATGGCATCACCAACTCAATGGACATGCTGCTGCTGCTGCTGCTGCTGCTGCTAAGTCGCTTCAGTTGCATCCAACTCTGTGCGTCCCCACAGACGGTAGCCCACTAGGCTCCTCTGTCCCTGGGATTCTCCAAGCAAGAATACTGGAGTGGGTTGCCTTTTCCTTCTCCAATGCATGAAAGTAAAAAGTCTAAGTGAAGTCGCTCAATCGTGCCCTACTCTTAGTGACCCCATGGACTGCAGCCTACCAGGCTCCTCCATCCATGGGATTTTCCAGGCAAGACTATTGGAGTCGGGTGCCATTGCCTTCTCCCAATGGACATGAGTTTGAGTAAACTCCAGTAGTTGGTGATGGACAGGGAGGCCTGGAGTGCTGCAATTCATGGGGTCACAAAGAGTCAGACACAACTGAGCGACTGAACTGAACTGAACTGAACTGATCCTTTTGAACCATGGTTTTCTCCAGATAGACACCCAAGAATGAGATTGCTGGATCCCACTGGGTTTTACTATTAAAGATTCCTTTGTTTTAGGAATGAGTCACTAGTGGGTAGCGGTTTTTAAAATATCCATATTGGCAAAAAAAAGACTGTTTTTTAGTAACTCTGCTAGTTTTCCTTCTTACTCTGCTAGTTACTTGAGGTCAGAGAGATTCCATTCATTTTTTACTTAAGCACCTGTTATCTATTGAGATCCTACTATGTGTCAAGCACTGGTTTGGGTGCTCAGAACACATCAGGGAATTACAAAAGTGTTTATTCTCGGTAATCTTAAATACTGCTGAAGGTGGAGTCAAGCTACAAGCAAATAAATATATAATATATGGAGGGAACATAAATTCAAAGAAAAAAGTAAAGCAAAGTAAGGAGACAGAGAGTGGTGAGTAAGTATCTAAATGGTAAGCAAACATTCCAGAACAGGGATTCAGTAGGGGGGTGCAGGTGGGGAGGGAGTTGTGTGCTTCACATATTTCAAGGAACACTGAGATGGCCTTTCAGCCTAGAAGTCAGTGAACTAGGAAGAGGTAAATGAGATAAGATTTAAGGAATAGCTCATCTCTATTAATACAATTCCTTGCATATTATGTAATTCAATAAATTGTTTTCACATATGATAGAAAACCCAAATTATAAGAACTTTAAACTGTCAAGTAAAGAGGCAGTAGGACGACTGTGCTAAGTAGGTTATATGGCAGACATTTTTCACAGTTTGAAGAAGCTAAATTTATAGTGCCAACACTTTGACAAAAATATATGTAAAACTTATGATAAGATAAAAGTAAATGATTAAAAGCTATATTGGCTAAGATGTGTTGAAGATAGCAATATTTAGAATTTTTTCCAACTCTTTTTGAGTGCATCAGTTTGAATCAGTTGCTTCTAGTTGAGGGAATACAGATACAATTAATAGTCATTTTAGTATTGGTAAGTCTATGTGAGCATATGTCCCAGAATTTGAAAACGTACATTGCTCTCTTGACTGTGTAACAAATTATTTTGCAATTCAGGCCAATTGTTCTCTCTCTTAGTGATAGTGAGGAGCATACATTGAGTGTAGACAAAAGATCATTGAAGATAACTTTTGGTGATAGATGAGTGTGATGGTTTATTAATATAATCAGTATGTAGTTTTTACCATATAACTGGGAAGGAATTCAAAGAATGAATGACACTGGTATTTAAAATTCCTTCCATTTCTATCTATATAATTTCTCATCAATTATATCTACCAAAAATATGTAATAGGCATGTAATGTCTATTTCTAAATATTGCTAGAAATCACTAATGTTTATGAATAGTGAATAAGTTTCAAAAGGCAGCCATAGTCATGAGCTAATTTCCAATAAAGTTTTACTTTTCTATATCTAATAATATCAATATATATTTTATTTTGATTAATTGATTACTAATTATAATATACTAATTAAGAAGAAATATTTTAACACAAGTTTATGGATTTAATAAATTTTAAAACACCATTTTAAATTATATATAGATTTTTATGCCCCCAAACAAGCTAGATTGAGTAACAAAAGAATTTCAAATATAAAAATAGATTGGGCTCAGGTAAAATTCAATAGAGAAAGTGGAATAGAAACACAGCTTCAAGCATAAAAGGAAGTGATGTAAAATTTCTGGCTTTTAAAGAAGAGCTAAGAAATATCAATAACTTCAGATATGCAGATGACACCATCTTTATGGCAGAATGTGAAGAGGAACTAAAGAGCCTCTTGATGACAGTGAAAGAGGAGAGTGAAAAAGTTGGCCTAAAGCTCAACATTCAGAAAACTAAGATCATGGCATCTGGTCCCATCACTTCATGGGAAATAGATGGGGAAACAGTGGGAACAGTGTCAGACTTTATTTTTTTGGGCTCCAAAATCACTGCAGATGGTGACTGTAGCCATGACATTAAAAGACACTTACTCCTTGGAAGGAAAGTTACGACCAACCTAGACAGCATATTCAAAAGCAGAGACATTACTTTGCTAACAAAGGTCCGTCTAGTCAAGGCTATGGTTTTTCCAGTGATCATGTATGGATGTGAGAGTTGGACTGTGAAGAAAGCTGAGCACCAAAGAATTGATGCTTTTGAAGTGTGGTGTTGGAGAAGACTCTTGAGAGTCCCTTGGACTGCAAGGAGATCCAACCAGTCCATTCTGAAGGAGATCAGTCGTGGGTATTCATTGGAAGGACTGATGCTGGAAGCTGAAACTCCAATACTTTGGCCACCTCATGAGAAGAGTTGAGTCACTGGAAAAGACCCTGATGCTGGGAGGGATGGGGGGCATGAGGAGAAGGGGATGACAGAGGATGAGATGGCTGGATGGCATCACTGACTCGATGGACATGACTGTGGGAGCTGGTGATGGACAGGGAGGCCTGGCGTGCTGCGATTCATGAGGAGTCAGACACGACTGAGTGACTGAACTGAACTGAATTCAAATGTTTAATTAAAATGGGCAATGACATTTATTCCTTTGGGGCATATTTAGAAGAAGGATTATAACAGTTTTATTTACATTTAAATATTTACATATGCAAAAAATTATATTGCTTGCAATTATTTAAGCTTATAATAAGAAAAAGCTATAGTTTTTAAGTTAAAAATGTGTAAATAGCTGAACAGTTTGCCAAAGTTCTTTCTGGTAATACAAGGGGAAAAAAAGTTGGAGGTCATTGTCCTGTGATATTTCTTGATATAGTTCTTATATAAACAGTTTCCAATTTCCCCCTGCCTCCCTTGCAGTAAAGAAGCTAAAATAAAATCAAACCCTAAGGAAACTCCAGCAGTTACAATAAAACTAAAAAGGATTTCCATTTCTTATCATTGACAGTGAAGTCAAGCAAGCTATGTGCTCTTGAATTCCTGGAATTCTCTAATTTGTAACAAAATCTTCTGAGGCTAGAGGTGAATAATACGTTTCTCATTTTTTAGAAAAATATCATAATCAATAGACTTCTATTTTTTCCTCTCCTAAAATTTTATTAAAAGTTTAAGTGACACTGGTTTTTGTCTCTTAGTGATCTTTGCTATTGAATTCCTAACTTACTATTGTTTATTATACTATATGCATGCTAAAGTTGCTTCAGTCATGTCCAGCTCTTTGAAACCCTAAGGACTATAGCCTGCCATGCTCCTCTGTCCATGGGATTCTACAGGCAAGAAGAATAGGGTGGGTTGCCATGACCTCCTCCAGAGGATCTTCCTGACTAAGGGACTGAACTCATGTCTCTTACGTCTCCTGCATTGGAAGGTGGATTCTTTACCACTACTGCCACTTGGGAAGCCCTATTATACTATATAATAATATATAAATTATTTATTTATTTATCACAGTATTTAATATATCAATATATCATTTATTATTTATGAATTTTTATTATTATTGAGTTAAAAGTAGAAAATGAAATAGAAAACATGAAATAGTTCATACTTGATTTGATAATTCATCTTTCCTTTCGAAGTCTGTATACTAATGGTTGTTACTTTATTTTGTGTGTGCATGTATCTTTTTGGAGGGGGCTAAGAAAGTTTTTAATTTGTTTAGGAAAATTTAAATGTCAAGATTTCAAAGTGTGGTATAAAGATCATGGTGTTCTGAAAAGATCTTCATGAACTCTCTACCATCTGAACAAATCTGAGAACCATTAAGATGGATTATTGTAAATGATTAAATAATCTAAAGAAACCAGCTAGCTTTATTTAGGGTGTCAAAATGACTAAACTTTGTGCATATACACAACATATTTAATTTAGAACAAAGTACATTTCTACATAAAATTATTATTCAATAAATGGAATTTCTCCAGAAGGACTTAGTCTCTAAATATGATTGTTATTTTCTTAAATAACTACAAAGTGACTGACAATGAAATTCTGGATTTTCAAGGATCTCATTCAATAGTGGTGGACAGAATTCCTATAATAGTCAAGAATTTTTAAACATAATTTCCACTCGTTAGTTAAAAACCAGAACTAGCATTTATGTCCTCCCAGCATTTGCTTTTTGGTTCTGTAGCTTCCCAGGTGGTGCTAGTGGTAAAAACTAGCCTGCCAAAGCAGGAGACATAAGAAACCAGGATTCAACCCCTGGGTCAAGAAGATCCCCTGGAGAAGGGAATGGCAACTCACTCCAGTATTCTTGCCTGGAAAATTTCATGGATGGAAAAGCCTGGAGGGCTACAGTCTACAAGACCACAAAGAGTTGGAAGTGACTGAGCATATGAATCAATAGTTTTGCTTAAAACTTCATATCTATTGATAGGGGTTCCTTACACTCTGGCTTTTAGCATTAGCCTATTTCAGGAAGCATCTCATTTTCTACTGCATTAGCTTGTCTTTGGAGTTGACTTCAATGTATCAACTGTATATAGCTTTATTTTGAAGATGAGGTGATTTGAAATCTGTTAAGAAAAAATCTGCTTATGGAATTTTGGGAAACATCCCAAGTGTTCCAGTTTTCACTTTCTCATGAATTCTGAATGAATTGTCTCCTTATTTGATGCACGTCCTTTTTTAGAAAAGCAAAAATCAAAAAAACTGACATGTTAGATCAGAGATGGATTTCAACAAATCTTTCACTTCTCCCCAACTTTCATTAATGCTAAGTTGTACGTATGAGAAATTTTTTTAGGTATAACACACATTTGATGTCTCAGTCTGAAGAGCACAGCTTGATCACTTTTCTGCATGCATGTATATGCAGAGTTAGAATCTTTTTAACCCCTTGAAGGCATTCTTCCCATTCAGTATTGCAGCTCCAGGTAACCACCTTTATGCATTCTGTCACCATTGATTAGGTTTGCTTGTTCTTGAACTTTATAAATGTTATCATGCAGTATGTCATCCACACATCTGTTTTCTTTCAGCCTGCATAATCTCTGTACAGAGTATAGTTCATCTCTTTAAAGGCAAACACGAGACTAATAAATTAACATGAGAGAAGATGTTATTTGTTTTTTCCTAAATGAAAAGGAATTAATGCCCTTGACAAGATTCTGGTGGTCTATGACAGCCTAGTTCTGGAGGAATCAGTCTTAGGGTGTGGTAGTTTGTGCTGGCTGTCCAGCTTCTGGGAACAGGGCAGGATGGAGCTGCCTGCCACCTTGTGGTTAGGTGGGGCCAGTGACTAGTTTTGGGAAATGAGTGTCATGTACAGAAATGAGACGTGTCAGTTTTGATTTGGAGCATTTAGATGCTGCTGCCTGACTCTCCAGAGTGTTCTTGCTCTGTCTGCCCGCTTGACCAACACGTTCCAGACCGGAGTTGTTTCATTAGAGTCTTGAATGAAAATGGTGCAGAGCAAAACCAACTGGTGGACATTTGTGTGAGAAAGAAAGAAACCTTTGTTGATTTGGGCCTCTGGAGTTTGGTGGTTCTTTGTTTCCAAAGAAAAACATTCTATGCTGACAGTTTCCGAGAGTGAGAAAGAAATGTCCAGTAAGATCTCGGCTTATATTCCTGGCTGATAAAAGTTTCAGACGTGGTATTGGGACGTAAAAACAGCCCCTCAAGGGGTTCATGTCTCCTCCATTGCTTTTTGTACAGTTTCTTAGCAGATAGCTTTTTTCAGTTCAGTTCAGTCACTTAGTGTGTCTGACTCCTTGCAACCTCATACACTGCAGCATGCCAGGCCTCCTTCTCCGTCACCAACTTCCAGAGTTTACTCAAAGTCATGTCCTTTGAGTCGGTGATACCATCCAACCATTTCATCCTCTGTCTTCTCTTTCTCCTCCTGCTTTTAATCTTTCCTAGCATCAGGGTCTTTTCTAATGAGTCAGTTCTTCACATCAGTGGCCAAAGTATTGGAGTTTCAGCTTCAGCATCAGTCCTTCCATTGAATATTTGGACTGATTTCCTTCAGGATGGACTGGTTGCAGTCCAAGGGACTCTCAAAAGTCTTCTCCAACACCCCAGTTCAAAAGCATCAATTCTTTGGCACTTAGCTTTCTTTATAGTCCACTCTCACGTCCATACATGGCTACTAGAAAAACCATAGCCTTAACTAGACAGACCTTTGTTGACAAAATAATGTCTCTGCTTTTTAATATGCTGTCTAGGTTGGTCATAACTTTTTGTCCAGGGAGCAAGTGTTTTTTAATTTCATAGCTGCAGTCACCATCTGCAGTGATTTTGGAGCCCAAAAAAGTAAAGTCTGTCACTGTTTCCACTGTTTCCTCATCTATTTGCCATGAAGTGATAGGACCAGATGCCATGATCTTAGTTTTATGAATGTTGAGCTTTAGGCCAACTTTTTCACTCTCTTCTTTCATTGTCATCAAGAGGCTCTTCAGTTCCTCTTCACTTTCTACCATAAGGGTGGTGTCATCTGCATATCTGAAGTTATTAATATTTCTCCCAGCAATCTTGATTCCAGCTTGTGCTTCATCCAGCCCAGTGTTTCTCATGATGTACTCTGCATATAAGTTAAATAAGCAGGGTGACAATATACAGCCTTGATGTACTCCTTTCCCAATTTGGAACCAGTCTGTTGTTCCATGTCCAGTTCTAACTGTTGCTTCCTAACCTGCATACAAATTTCTCAAGAGACAGGTCATGTGGCCTGGTATTCCCATATCTTTAAGAATTTTCTACAGTTTGTTGTGGTCCAAGCAGTCAAAGGCTTTGGCCTAGTCAATGAAGCGGAAGTAGATGTTTTAGCTATCACTTAATTCAAAGTTCAGTGACATTCTTCGACTGGTTCTTTCATCAGCACTCTCCTCTGACTTGCCTTAAAAAGAACATCACCCAAGAAGAGAGGCTGAGATGACAGTTTGGGGAATGCTTAATGGTAGACTGACTCATATTTTCTAAGTCCCCTCAGTGAGCTGTCCTCACTTTCCTCTAGGATGCCATAGCCAGGCTGGTCTCCACATATTACTTTCTGTATAGCACTGATATTTTTCAAGTGATTGAATGCTACAAATTTTTGAGTTTTATCACTGATGAGGGTAATTGTTCCTGCCATTCCATAAATTAAATCATTTGTTCACTGGACATTTATGGAAAGCCATGTGCCAGGGACTGAGTCAAGGATTGTGGTTTCACCAGTGAATAAACTACAGACTATCTCCTAAAGGATCTCACTTTCTGGGAAGAAAGGTCAGAAGGTGAAAAAGGACAGTGAAATGTGATAAGGGCAATCAAGGCCATTTGTGGAGAAAGTGATTAACTCTAATTTTGTTAACTGTGGTGGTATGGAGGTCAGGAAAAACATCAGAGTAGAAGGCTTTTTAACTAAATCCTGAAGTTATGAACAATTTTGTTAGGAAAACAAACATAAATAAGTTTGACACAAGCTTCAGTATTGGCAATATAACACAAGTCAATATCTCAAAATTTTCAAATTTTCAAAATTAAGTAAGTTATAGACTACATATTACTCAAGGAAAACATTACATTTATTGTAATATGCTAACATATATTAAAAATTTAGAATAAGTACTTATGGTTATTGTCCATTTACTGCTTTAAAATCAAAGCAAATTAATAATGTGTCACTGCTAAGTCACTTCAGTCGTGTCCGACTCTGTGTGACCCCATAGATGGCAGCCCATCAGGCTCCCCCATCCCTGGGATTCTCCAGGCAAGAACACTGGAGTGGGTTGCCATTTCCTTCTTTCTCCACTGTATGAAAGTGAAAAGTGAAAGTGAAGTCGCTCAGTTGTGTCCGACTCTTGGCGACCCCATGAACTGCAGCCTACCAGGCTCCTCTGTCCATGGGATTTTCCAGGCAAGAGTACTGGAGTGGGGTGCCATTGCCTTCTCCAATAATGTGTCAAGCTTTAAGAAAACGTTTTTTAAAATTCTAGATAAATTTGGGGGTTCTATGTGCAATTTATTAAGATGTTAGAAATAATCATATTTCATAGATCTGGTTAAATTTAAAGTTGTTTTTACTAAAAATTCTTACCAAAATACCCAAAGTAATCAAAGGAAACTCCCAAAATAACAACATTCAAATTAATATATGACAAATATTATTTAATTTCTAAAGTTGAATTTAATGGTACAAAAATGTGTTTGGATATTTACTGTTTTACTTGTGGTTAACTTGATTCCTTAAGTTTTGCTTATGGTGAACCACTTTTTAAGTCATTTTCATTAACACTGCTGTAATTTTTTCTTTTAAACAGTAAACTGTTTCAAAATATTTTTACATTATTTTAGCAACCCAACCATTTTTTTAATGGCTGTTCTCCAAACTATAATACTGAAAAAGGTTTAACAATCTATTAACAAAATATTCTCCATATTCTTATTACTACACTTAGTGTTAATGAATGGTTTGTAAGTTGGTATCTATCCAGATATAATTAGTATACCTATTCTCAATATGTATATGGATTGAGTATCATAAGGTCAATCTTTTTGAGTAGTTTGCTTATGTTCCTATCTGTCTTCTCATCACTCAGTTCTCCTTTGCTGAATTCTACTCATCACTGTTTGAAATATTCTGAAAACATTGTGCTCATATTTATCATTTCATTTATAAAATACCTCTTAACACCTCAAGGTCACCTATGCTTTTTACTCACTAACCTGAGATAATTACAATAACACATTATCCTGTTGCATTTGTTGATTCATCACAGAAAATCAAGTCTAGAATTATTAAATAGTAAGCAAAACTTCCTCAGTGAAAATGTCTTTCAATTATAAATTATCATTTCAATAGAAGTGTACTTATCATATCTGGGAACATATTTTAGTATGAGTGAAAGGTCAGCTGTGGAGTGTTTATTTTCATTTTCACATTAGGACAATGTCTACTACTGAAAGACTTCTTGGGGCTAAAATTTCAATCGTGTAAATTAGTATTTGGTCACTCTGCTAGCTTTATTCCTTTGTACTTCATTGCTAAATAACCAAAGAAAGAGATCAGGTAACCTTAAGAGTAAGGTAAAAACTGCTTGGCTTCTTTAATTATGTTAGAAAATCACATAGTGAACAAAATAATCATGGTTATAGTTTAATTAGCATATCACAGTTACCAGAAAATTTACATATATTATTTTATTTAACTTTCACTTCACTTATGATGGTCAAATCCCAATTTGACATCTAACTAGGTATTTTATGTTCAAAAGTATTTAACAAGGCTTAAGAGTACTGGTTGACCAATGTAGAGGGTGCTGTAGTCCCACCAGGTTCCCTTTCAGGACTGTGTATATATGTTTATACTATGTGGATTGCTGAGGACAGTGTCTTCATTGGAGTGGACAGAGTGGTGAGACATCCCAGGGCAGAGTATACAGCAGAGTAAAGGCAAATGTTCTGAGATAATACACCTGAATTTAAGTTACTTTCTGACCTGTCTCACTCTCCCTGTCTTCCTAACACTATTTTTCAGGTATTGACTAACCAAGAAAGAACAGTTCCCATTCAAAAACAAGTAACAATCCAAAATTAACTAAGATGTGAAAGCAATATTGTAAATAGGACAAAGAGTCAAATGTTTTTTCTTTAGGAAGTTTTCTCCCTTTTTAGGGGCAGGTAAAACAGTGGAAACAGTGTCAGACTTTATTTTTTGGGGCTCCAAAATCACAGAAGATGGTGACTGCAGCCATGACATTAAAAGACGCTTACTCCTTGGAAGAAAAGTTATGACCAAACTAGACAGCATATTCAAAAGCAGAGACATTACTTAGCCGACTAAGGTCCATCTATCAAGGCTATGGTTTTTCCAGTGGTCATGTATGGATATGAGAGTTGGACCATGAAGAAGGCTGAGTGCCAAAGAATTGGTGCTTTTGAACTGTGGTGTTGGAGAAGACTCTTGAGAGTCCCTTGGACTGCAAAGAGATCCAACCAGTCCATTCTGAAGGAGATCAGCCCTGGGATTTCTTTGGAAGGAATTGATGCTAAAGCTGAAACTCCAGTACTTTTGCCACCTCATGCAAAGAGTCGACTCATTGGAAAAGACTCTGATGCTGGGAAGGATTGGGCGCAGGAGAAGAAAGGGATGACAGAGGATGAGACCGCTGGATGGCATCACTGACTCGATGGATGTGGGTTTGAGTAAACTCCGGGAGTTGGTGATTGAGAGGGAGGCCTGGCGTGCTGTGATTCACGGGGTCGCAAAGAGTCGGACATGACTGAGCGACTGAACTGAACTGAACTGAAACCTTTCCTGAGAACTCAAGTCAACTATTAGCCAGAGAAATGTCACGGGTCCACCTTTACACATAAGGAAAAGTGAGAAGTCAAACCTCTATTGTGATGGAAGGCAAGAAAGAAGCAAGTGAGAACAAGTTCCTGTCTGCCACTCAAATCCAAANAGCGACTGAACTGAACTGAACTGAAACCTTTCCTGAGAACTCAAGTCAACTATTAGCCAGAGAAATGTCACGGGTCCACCTTTACACATAAGGAAAAGTGAGAAGTCAAACCTCTATTGTGATGGAAGGCAAGAAAGAAGCAAGTGAGAACAAGTTCCTGTCTGCCACTCAAATCCAAACAAGACATGGCTGGATTGATTTCCAGCTCTGCCATTTAGAAACTTTGTGACATTGGACAAGTTACTTAACCTCATTGTCTCAGTTTCTCCATCTTTAAGGATAATGATATTATTTGTATGTATACTTCAGAGGTAGTCATCAAGATTAAATTTATTATTGCATAGGCAGCACTTAAAACAGTACCTGACATATAGTTAGGTGTTAATAGTTATTGTTAGCTGTGCTCTAAGGAACTATTTGGCACTAAAATATTTTAATTCCATAAAAGATTATTTCATAATATAAGATAGGATTTACAAGAATTACAAATGATTTAGCTTTACAGTTAGATCATCTGCTTAGAAAATATTAAAATGCTCACTTTTCATGGAGGAAAACCAATGCCAGTAAATAGTTTTAGTAGCTTAAAAGTGTTTTTATTAGAAAAGAAATATGACTTGTATAGTTGGATGAACTCTTGAGCAAGGAGACTAGTGAACATTGAATGATTATAAGCCTTTAACTTTAAAAACATCTGGAAAGAATCTCTTAAGGGAGTTGTTCTACCTTATTTTCCTTCAAGTTTGTAAACTGTATTTAAGTTTTCCTAAGCAAGCAGCAATGTGTCCTGAGGGGAATTGTCACAGTTCCCTTCCCCATCAGCCAAAGTTAACTTACCATGAACTGCAAATTTATGAAGACTCTCTTTGTTCCATTACTTAAATCTAAGCTTTATCCTGAAGAAACTAGTCAGATAATAAATAGGAATGCAAGTTATTCTGGATGAAAACTTTTTACTAATGATTGAAATGAAAGCTCATATCTGGGTTAAAAATTTGTCTTTCAAAGTGCTTGTGATTCACTGAAAGAGAAGATAATTCACAACCGCCCCCCCCCCACACACAAATACATCAGTTACAGTCTCAAGCGAAAATAGGGGAATATTGGTAACCATGTTTTCAGAAGAAGAGATTACATGCTTTAAGGTCCTAAAGAGATGGCATTTGAGTGTGTCATTAATGGATAAGCTGATTTGATACAGGTACCATTGGGAGAAAGTGTATTTATGTCAGAGGGAAAGAAGGAGCAGGCACAGGGGAAGGAAATTAGAACACAGATATTTCATGAGACATCGGGAACAGATTAGGGTTATGAACAAGTTATGATCAGTCCTTCTCTTAGGAAGCTTACCTTTCAATAGCAGAGATATAAAGTAAGTAATAGTACAGCTAACGACAAAAACAGAATGAGGGTTGTGAAGTAAATTGAGCAATGGAAAAGATGGTGACTGGGAACGGGTACAAGCTGGTGCAGAGGTGGAAATTGCTGTTTTATATAGGTTTGCCATCACATCAGCCTTTCTGAGAAGGTGACATGTGAGAAAAGACCTGAAAGAATTGAAAACTGATGATCTGGACCTCCCAGGGAAGGAGGGAAGAGCAAGTGTAAATACTTCATAATGAGAAAAGCAGGAATACCTGTGGTGCTGGAACACAGTGAAGCATTGTAGAAGATGAGTTTAGAGAGGGAGGGCGGATCCAGATTACTGAGGGCCAAGTGACCCAAGGTCAGAGTTTAGATTTTCTTGTAAGTGTAATGTAAAACTGCTGAAGAATTTAAAGAAGAAAGCAATATGATCTGATTTACATTAGTAATAATAATAAAAATCACCTTGTCTTCTAGCATAACACATAGTAAGGGGTAAGCGTGGTGGCAAACAAAAAGACAACCCTCAGAAGGGGAGAAAATATTTGCAAACAAAGAAATGGACAAGTGATTAATCTCCAAAATATACAAATAGCACATGCAGTTCAATATTTAAAAGAAAAAAAAATCAAAAAATGAGTGGAAGATCTAAGTAGGCAATTCGCTAAAGAAGACATACAGATGTCTGAGAAACACATGAAAAGATGTTCAACATCACTAATGATTCAGTTCAGTTCAGTTCAGTCGCTCAGTCATGTCTGACTCTTTGAGACCCCATGAATTGCAGCATGCCNGCTTTAAGCCAACCTTTTCACTCTCCTCTTTCACTTTCATCAAGAGGCTTTTTAGTTCCTCTTCACTTTCTGCCATAAGGATGGTGTCATCTGCATATCTGAGGTTATTGATATTTCTCCTGGCAATCTTGATTCCAGCTTGTGCTTCTTCCAGCCCAACGTTTCTCACTGATGATTAGAGAAATGCAAAACTACAAGGTTATCATCTCACACCAGTCAGAATAGCCACCATCAAACAATCTGCAAGTAATAAATACTGGAGAAGATGTAGAGATTAGGGAATCCTACACTGTTGTTGGGAATGTAAATTGTTACAGCCACTATGAAGAACAGCATGGGGTTTCCTTAAAAAACTAAAAATAGAGCTACCTTATGATCCTGAAGACCTGCTCCTGGGCATTGATTGATTTTTGTGTGTATACTCCCGGGCATATATCTGGAGAAAATCATAATTCAAAAGCATTCATGCACCCCAGTGTTCATTACAGCACTATTTACAATAGCCAGGACATGGAAGCAGTCTGAATGTCTATCAACAGAAGATTGGTTAAAGAAGATGTGCTACATATATAAATGGAATATTGCTCAGCCTTAAAAGGAAACAAAGTAATGCTATTTGCAGCAACATGGGTGGACCTAGAAATTGTCATACTAAGTGAAGTAAGTTAGAGAAAGACAAATATCACATGATATCGCTTATATGTGGAATCTAAAGAGAGTACAAATGAACTTACCTAGAAAATAGAAATAGAGATACAGATATAGAAAATAACTTATGGTTACCAAGGGGAAAGGAGATGGAGGGACAAATTGCGAAATGGGATTGACATACACATTACTATATAAAAAATTTAAAGAGGAAAGCAGCACTGGTGTTGGATAAGACTCTTGAGAATCCCTTGGACTGCAAAGAGATCAAACCAGTCAATCCTAAAGGAAATCAGCTCTGAATATTCATTGGAAGAACTAATGAAGCTGAAGCTCCAATACTTTTGCCATCTGATGTGAAGAGCTGACTCATGAGAAGAGATCCTGATTCTGGGAAAGACTGATGGCAGGAGGAAAGGGGGATGACAGAGGACGAGATCATTGGATGGCATCACCAGCTCAATGGACATGAATTTGAGCAAGCTCCAGGAGATGGTGAAGGACAGGAAAGCCTGGCATGCTATAGTCCATGGGGCAGCAAAGAGTTGGACACAACTGAGTGACTGAACAATGACAATATATAAAACAGATAACTAACAAGGACTTACTTTATAGTTTAGGGAACTCTTTTTAACATTCTGTAATGAATATTTTCCCTTTATGGGAAAAAAAACCCTAAATAAGAGTGAATATATATCTATGTGTAACTGGTTCTCTTTGCTTTACACCTGAAACTAACAGAACATTGTAAATCAACTATACTCTAAAATTTTTTTTCAAAAAATAATGAGTCAAGAGATAGTGCTGCATTGGTCTAGAGTAGATCTAGTTTCTATATGTTATAGGTACTGACTCCAAATGATCTGATTTGGCACCCAGCTGTGCCAGGTATTAATTGTTTAGTTTCTATATCACAGGCAGTCATAGGAGGTCAGAGGAGGGCTCAAAGTGGTTGGCAAGGGTAACTGGCAGGCTCAGTGTAATGGGTAATGCACCAGCTGGTCAGAAGTGGTTCAATATTTTAATGACCAGTGCAGTTGTACATGTGCATTCTGGCTGTCTCAGCCTTGGTCTTAGGATGAAGGTTATGGAGATAGTGAGGAGTGGTTAGACTCATGATTTATTTTGAAGATAGAGAGTGTAAAATAGGCATGCTGAAAAATGTTACAAATAGAATCTATACCTTATAAGTGTGATAAGACTTGGTGCTAAACATTTGTTATAAATTCATCTAAAATATATTGTTTTGCTTTACACACTCAGAAAAAAAGTTTTCTTTTGCTGAGCTGAGTGTTTTACAGGGCTTCAAGGTTATCCTCTTTGAATAATCATGTAGGGATAAAGATACATGATACTGGGAAGAACAGCATTGCATCAGGCTAGCAACATCATTTTAACTAAATCGTGGTTATTTACGCAATTTCTTCTGATTAATTTTTTTCTTTTTATGTCAAATACGAAGGAACTTTATTTACTGAAGATACTAGCTAATGATTGTTTGATCAAAAGTTGGAATGTGAACTCTTGAATCTAAAGAACATTTAAAATGGTAGTACTAGTCTTCCTGTATTTCATAACTTTTAATAAACCACTATTTCTTTAGGATTCTGTTGCCCTTCTTTCATTTAGTGCACATTTTCACATTGCAAACCACACAGCACCAGAGTGTATACCAGACCTTGGCAATGAGTTAAAGAATATAAATCAATCTGTAAGTAGAACTGAAAAGCTTCAGAGCTTTATAAAGACACTATTTTTCAACCTGGGCACATTTAAAGGCACTTTTTTTGAAAAGCACTTTTAAACAAACTCTCTTCCTTCACACTTTCCCCCCATTTTAATTTTAACACTTTAGTCATTGATTTCCTTGGCAATGTTAAATCATGAAAGCAGGATACCTAGCCATGATAAGTAATTCCATCTTAAATTAGTCACAAAATTCCCCTTGCTTGAGATATTGAGAGGACTCTAACCAGTCAGAAGCAGACCTTGTTTACTAAGTAGATATCATTTAGAGAAGTCACATTACCAGTTTTATTGCTATAGCTTAGAGTTCAGTGTCCACATGAATTTGAACATGTATACAGCCAATTTGATGTTAGCCAAGAAAATTCTGAAAGTCTTTTGATAGTTGTGTCTTGCTTTATGTAATGGGTGTATACCTGAAAAGTTGTGTGTGAATCAAACTTAATTTAGTAAAATTCAGAATAAAAAAGGAAGAAAACTGATCAAATATAAATGTTAATTCTTTCTAAAACAAATAGACGATCTGTAGTTTAGTTATACTGAGTTTGTATAAAGCTTGATTTGGCTCGAGGTGGAGTATACCTCTAATAAATGGTAAAAATCCTCAGGAGATAGTTCCTGAATACTGACATGGTAGTGGTTGAATTGTCACTTAAACACAGTGGAAAACAACTAAATAAAGCATTTAATATCTTAAAGATAAAAATAATTGGAGATTGTGACTTAATTCAGATTTTAAAAATTGATCTTATGTCAGATTGAGTTTAGGAGTCTATTGTCTTTATTTTATTTTGTATTGCTAAAAACATATTTACTGATCCTATGGGATGACAACAAAGGACACCATGTTAGTATCCCAAGTCCAGGGATAAGAACATCATTGAGATTTCCATTTTAAATCTCAATTGTGGGAAGAAGATAGAGGACATACACTGCTTGGATTTATTAAATTCTCAAGTTCTAATCTTACCTGTTTACTCATGATTTAAGCAACACATCCAAAATGTACACACAGGTTATACTTTGCTTGAAGTGCAGCAACTATTTATTGAGCATTTACTATATGCTAGGGTGGCAGAATCATTCATTTATCTTCAAATGTGAATTAGGCAAAAACTTTGTATAAGTTGTTGTTCTATAAGGCAGGTCACATTTTCTAAAAATGTGTGCATTAATGGGGAAGGCATACAAAAAACCTGGAAATTACAAAAGAGCAAAATAAAGACTTTGATAGAGAAAATCCAAGGCAATGAAAATCTTAAAACTAGTTTTAGGTAGAGGTGATGTTGGGGAATATGTCAGGGTAAGTTTCCCAAAGAAAGTGACAGCTAAGTTATTACCTAAAATATGAATAGGAATTAGCCCACTGATGAAAATTTGGTGAGCTAAAAAAATTCATATGATTTTAGTGATTCAAAATTATTACAGTGAAAATGAATATTTCATGTTTAGGGCATTATAATGTTTAGTATGAATGGACCATGATAGGAAGAGAGATGAGATGAATGTTGGAAATTATAAAATAAACAGTGATTTTGTGTAGATCATCTGAGGCAATATCATAAAGGGTCGTCTTAAATACTTTATGTGGATTTTTATTCTGAGAGCACTGGGGAGCTCCTAGCCATAGGAGTTTCATTCCCCACCTCCCATCCCCAGAGCATGATATATTAGGTTTGGACTTTAGAAAGATTCCTCTGGCTGCAGTGGAGAAAACAAATTGGGGGTAGAAAAAGACTTCAAAATCAGAGACCAGAAAAATCTGAGAAATTATAGTAGTCATTCCTCTTAGAGATACTGATAGCCTGAGCTAAGGTAGTAAAAGCAAAGACAGAGAGAAGTGAATGGGATGGAGAGTCATTAAAGAGATTGGATCAACAATTGTTCATTTGGATGGGGTGTAAGAAGAAAGAGCGGAGAAGGCAATGGCACCCCACTCCAGTAGTCTTGCCTGGAAAATCCCATGGACAGAGGAGCCTGGTGGGCTACAGTCCATGGGGTCGCTAAGAGTCGGACATGACTGAGCGACTTCACTTTCACTTTTCACTTTCATGCATTGGAGAAGGAAATGGCAACCCACTCCAGTGTTCTTGCCTGGAGAATCCCAGGGATGGGGGAGCCTGGTGGGCTGCCGTCTATGGGGTCACACAGAGTCGGACACGACCCAAGCAACTTGGCAGCAGCAGCAGCAGCAAGAAGGAAGAGTTAGAAACAACACAAGAAGATAATTAGACTTTGGGGTAAGACTTTAGACCACATGTAAACATGCTGCATTTGAGTTAACTCTGGGACATCTGAATGGTGATGTTGAGGATGAAGTTAAGTAGGTGAGTCTGAAATTTAGGGAAGGAGTCTGGACTGAAGGTATAAATTTAAGAGTCACCAGTATTTACTTGGTAATTGAAGCCTGTATATGAACGACCATGCCCAGTTCTCTTAAAGGTAGGAGCTTTCCTGGTGTCTCAGATAGTAAAGAAAATGCCTGGAAACCCAGCTTCAATCCCTGGGTCGGGAAGATCCCATGGAGAAACAAATACTCCAGTATTCTTGCCTGGAGAATTTCATGGACAGAGGAACCTGGCAGGCTACAGTCCATGGGGTTTCAAAGAGTTGGACATGACTGAGCGACTAACACTCAAAGGTAGAGACTCCATGCCAGGAGGGCAAGCAAAAAGACAGGGAATGCCAATCCCTAATATCTTGTTGTTGAACAAGGATCTCCTTCAGGGAAAAGTAAGTCCCCTCCCCCAGCTCTGGTGCAGTGGTACTGGTGTTCTGCCTCAGGGAAAGACAGGCATATGTATGGATGAAGAGCTCCAAAACTGTATGGAAGGAATGACTTCATTTGGAAAAAAGGCTGGAGAACTCTAGCCTAAAAGAGTTGTTAAAAACAATGGAGATGTTGCTGAAGAGCAATTAAGAGGAGGGTGCTGGCTCCTAGATATGAGGAAAATGGCACAGCAAAGCAGAAAAGCTTAATACAACCAGAAAAAGAGACAGCCTTTTAAGACCACTGCTCTATTATTTCCCTAGAACTGCTACAGCAATGTACCACAAACTGGGGTGAGTGGGGAGGGATGTTTAAACAACAGAAATTTGTTTTCTTACAATTCTGGAGACTAGAAGTCCTAAATCCATGTGTCGGTAGGTTTGGTTTCTTCTGAAGTCTTTCTCTGTGGCTTGTAGGGGCCTCTTTCTTGCTGCGCCCTCACATGATGTCCCTCTCTGTGTAAATTTCCTCTTCCAATAAGCACACCAGTCATGTTAGATTAGGGCTCACCTTAACAACCTCATTTAACTTTAATTATCTATTATCTATTAATTATTAAGGTCCTATCTCCAAATACAGTCACATTCTGAGATACTGGGGAAGGCTACCAAATGGCTGTGAATGGCTCTCCAAATGCTCAACCCATAACAACTGCCAACATTGGGGTTTGGCAGGCTGTGTGCATACCCTAAGCTTCATCTTACTCAAGAGAAGCCAAGTATGGTGAAGGGCAAACAACCCAGCAGTCCCAGAGCCTTGCACAGACCTATCTATTTGTTAGGTAGTTAGAATAGGAAAAAGGAGTCCAAAATGTTGGTGGCTAAAAGACACAAAGGGAAGACAGGCCTCGGCCCAATTTTGGCTACTTTTTTTACATGTTTTTTTTTTCTCCTCCTCCAGGCCTGCCCTATGTAAATCGGACTAGCCAGAGCGTTGTTTGTTTTACCTGAGGTCCTCACTCCGTTCTTGGACCTTCCTTTGTTCTATTTTCATGTGTTTTTCCTTTCCTTGTCTTTTAGCCACCACTATTCTGGACTTCATTTTCCTATTCTAACTACCTAACATATTGACAAAGGGGGAAACTTCTCTGGCAGAAGGAGATTGAATACAACCTCTGATGGAACACTGATGGAATAAGCTGCTTGGTGCAGGAACAGTTCATAAGAAGTCAGGCTCAAAATTAAAATCAGAATCTCCTGGCAATCTGAAACACCGTGGGTGGCTCCTTCTCAGGAGCAAGCAGAGGGGGAACATTTGAACTGCTGGTCCCTGCAGACACTGGCAGACAAGGTAAACTCCATGAGCTGTTAGAGTGTGTCCAAACAGTAACACACTCAATGGTAAAGGGTAAAAATACACAACCTCTGACCTAGGGATGACCCCTGGATATGCAAGATGAAAAGTAAATGGAAAACATCTGAATAGGGACAACAGAGGCTGCACATAGTGGAGAAAGAGCCTTCATAAAAATGTTACCAAGTCCAAGCTTGTTCTGCTCCCGGCATGATAGGCTAATAAATCCAAGACAAGGTGTTGTGATGAGGAAGGGTCTTGATTCGGGAGCTGGCTGACAGAGAAGATGGCAGGCTAGCACCTCAAAATAACCATCTTGTCTGGGCCTGGAATGCCAGGTTCTTTTATGGATCAGAGATTGCCAGGAAGGTAAGGAAACAAAGTAAAAAGATTATTCAGTCCTTTCAAATGTTCCCTTGGATGGCAAGCCTCAGGCAGGAGGATGTGTTAGTTTCACTTCCTTAAATTTAGTCATTTCATGGGTGGTGTGAAATGGAATATCTCCTGTCATATCAACAAACATATCCCCAGATATGTAAGCACCAGAGGACACACCCATGCTATTTACCACACAGAGAATTTAAGAATGTTACAGTCCTTCCCAGGTGGGGTCAGGTTATCTCCCTAGGCAGGCCATTATGTATGCCTATAATAATAAAAGTGGCTGAGGTTAAAGTCACAGAGCAGATCAAGTGTGAATTCAAAATTAATTCTTCCTGATTACAAAAAGAATTTAGCCAAGTCACTTTAGGCTTTCAGCTATAAGATAAATAAATTCTGGGGCTCTAATATACAGTATAGTGACTTTAGTTAATTCTATCTTGTACACTTGAAATTCATTAAGAGTAGATCTAAAGTGCTCTCACGGTACTCACATTACAGCAGTAACTCTGTGAGGTGATGGAGGTGTTAATTAGCTTGATTGTGGTCATTATTTTACAATGTATTTATATATAAAATTATCACATTGGACATCTTAATATGTACAATTTTTATTGTAAATAAAACCTCAACAAACCTGGGAAAAAACAAAAAGCGTATTCACAGTTTTTCATACCTATTCATAGAAGCTTTACTTTTACTGGATGAAAGTGACAATAATCCAAATTTCCATCAACTGATGAATGGACAAGCAGACTGCACAGAGCTTTACGATGGAATATTATTTGGCAATAAAAAGCAAAAAAAAGTATAGATTTATGTTACAACATGAACAGATCTTGAAAATATCATGCTAAGTGCAAGAAGCCCAATCATAAAGACCACATATTGTGTAATTTAATTTATAACAATTAGCCAGAATAGTTAATCTATGGAGATAGAAAGGAGACTGGTGGTTGCTAGAGGCTCAGGGGGATGAGGGATTGGGGATTTACTGCTAATGGGTATGGAGTTTCTTTTGGGAGGGATGAAATGGACTAAATTCGCATTATGGTGATATTTTTACAAACGTGTATATACTAAAATACATTATATTACACACTTTACATGGATCCATTCTATGGCATGTGAATTATACTTCAATAATGCTATTACTAATTATGTGAATGAAAATATAGCACATAAAATGTTTCAATATTAGGTTACATATATTAATATCAAGACTTCAACTCTCTTTAAAACTTCCTTATACATTTGGCCTCTAAGATAAGAATATCTAAGCTTTAATTCAAATATTATGCTAAAATGCCCTCTCCAACACAAATAGATTTGTTTCTTATGTTTGAATGCTGCCATTTCCACTCTCTCAGTGAGTGGGAAGAATTCTGAAAGAGTGAGTATTTCTTTAAACTTTATTTTGTATTGGGGTATAGCTGATTAATAATACTGTGATAGTTTTAGGTGAACATTGCAAAAAGACTCACCCATACACATACTTGTATCCATTCTCCCCCAAACGCCCCTCCCATCCAGCTGCCACATAATATTGAGGAGAGTTCCATGTACTATACAGTAGGGCCTTGTTGGTTATCCATTTTAAGTATAGTAGTGTATATAAACTCCCTAACTATCCCTTCTCTTCAAACTCCCCACACACAACCATAAGTTTGTTTTCTGTCTGTGAATCTGTTTTTGTAAATAAGTTCATTTCTATCATTTCCTTAAGATTCCAAATATAAGGGATGTCACACAATATTTCTTCTCTGTCTGACTTTACTAAGAGTGGGTATTTTAACATCATAATTAGAATACTGATTATTATTGAATTGATGTAAGTAAGATTATTGGAACCTATCCATATTGCTTCCCTGGTGGCTCAGAAGGAAGAAGAATCCGCCTGCAGTGAAGGAGACCTAGGTTCGGCCTCTGTGTTGGGAAGATCCCCTGGAGGAGGACATGGCAACCCATTCCAGTATTCGTGCCTGGAGAAGCTCACAAACAGATGAGCCTGGTGGGCTACAGTCTATGGGGTGGCAGAGTTAGACACAACTGAGTGACTTTCCCTCACTCACTCATCCATATGCAAACTGTTGCTTATATAGTTGTGGCCATATACTGACAAAGACTCTCCATGCTTGTTACAAAAAAAGTAAGTCAGGTAACATTCAGACTGGGTTCAGCATTATGATCCCCTGTGTACTAAGTCAAATGGGCACCTTGTTTTTTACTGTGTTCTTATTAGAGGCCCACCATTCTGTGAGCACTTACTTCCTGCATTTTAATAGCTTAAGGCTTAAAATGAATTTAACCTTGAAAACAGGCCATTAGAGTTAAATGAACCAGTTCAGTTCAATAAACAAGATGTACAAACCATTAAATGTCCAAAATCAGGTGATGTTGACCAGCTCTTTGTTCTGTTTCCTGGTAAGTTAACCAGCAATGTTCCCTGTTTAAAACCCAGGACAAATAATAATGATTTTTAACCATTAGATCTGCACTGCTCCTGAGATCATTTTGCACATATAAAATTTAGTGCTATTAGCTATTAGCAACAAGCTTCCCCTACTATGCTCTATTCATCTTAAAGAATAAAGTCAGAATCTAAACAACTCAGAAAAACTACATGAAAGGCCTAGATTTAGTTTGCTGTCAAAACTAATGAATGATTTAGATGTCATAGTCTTTCTGTGGGAAATGGATAAAATACAAAAAGCAAACAAAAATAACCAGGAACTGATAATGACCCTGATAGTATGTAAAGTCATGCCAATATCATCTAAACTGATACACAAGCACAGAAAAGGAATCAATTTTATTCAGAAAATAAAGTGCTGATGCTGAGGGAAAAGATATGAATAGATGTTAAATTAAAAGGGATATATGTTCCCATTTTTTCCTCAGATATAATTTGTGAATCCCAGAAAAAGAACAGTGTGCTTATTTCATGTTCTTGCCTCACAAATCTTAAAATATTCCTGCTACAGAAACAGAGAGCTCCTTTGTGAGGGTCTGGACAAACTAAGTCCATACTCTGACATGACCAACACTTGACAAAACTATGAAGGACTTACACTTTGTGTTTGCCTTCCTCCCCCTTTCTGATTCTTGCCTTCTGTTGTGACCTTCTCCTTGAGGCAAGGAGAAGGTCCGGGCTGGAGATCCTCTGACATGCTCTTGCTGCCATAAAGTATTGCTTTATCTTCATCACAGTGTATATTTGTTCTTTTAGAACTTGATAATGTCTAGAAGTTGAAGTGATTTTGGATTCAAAGTTAAAGACTAAACCTAAGACATCCTGCCTTTGAAAAAAGTACATTTGTTTATGGCATGTAGTGAATATTGAATATTTTGTGATTTATGCATCAATTATTGAAATGGGGATGAGGGTGAAAGACTGTCTTGGAGAAAGAAAATCTACTTTTACCCCAAGACTGCATTCCAGGAGGGAGTGTGGACACTATTTCTGTGAAGTTGGTTCCTGAGCATCTCTCTCAATTTAGTCCTTTTTATGTCTAAATAAGAAAGGTACTTTAGAGATCACCTAGTCCTATGGGATTTCATCTGTTTCTCTATGGACAGAGACCTAGCAGTTCAAGGTTTTTCCTTAGGTATCATTTTGGAAGCTGAGAAATTGAGAGATCAAATAGGTGGAGTTAAGAGATTCACCTTTGCTTTAGGAATTTTGATCCATTTAAAAAATGTATTTATTATGTGGACAACCCTAATGGGATTTTGTTTGAACAAAAAGTTGATAGGTATTCCTGCCAAAAGAGTTGAGTCTGAGTTTAATCAAACTTCTAAATCATGGAAGAAACCCTAAAGATACTATTAGTCAAATTTAGAATGTGGAAATTCTGTTCCAAAAGAAGATTCATATTATTTAGCAAATGACATGGGATGAAAAGGAGGAAGTTAGATGTTAGAGATTAAAAGGGGTTTAAAGAGACAATTGTAACTAAATACAATGTTTGGACCTTGTATGGATTCTGATTTGAATAAGCCATTAAACTTCTATTTGAAATAATCGAAGAAAGTGCAAGGACTGAACACTATGAAATATTAAGGAATTATTATGGATTTTTTAAGGCTTTGAGACTGATATTGTGGCTGTGTTTAAAAGAGTCAGCTAAATATCCATACCAACATATTTTAGGTTAAATAATATGTTAGGATTTGCTTTAAAACGCTTGAATTAAAAACCTTCAGGGGAATAGGTGAAATAAGGTGTTAGTAAGTGACAATCACTGAAGTTGGGTTGTGGTAGCAGAGGGTTCATTAGCCTATTGTATTGGTTTTGAGTATACCTTAAATTGAAAATTTGCATAGTAAAAAATAAGGATAGTGCCATTAATTGTACAATAAATAGATCCAAAGATTATGAAGTCCTAGCTCACATAAAAATATTATTAATAGTTTTGTTACTCCAGTATTTTTGTTTTAGACATCTGCAAAAAACAGATACTGCAGAATTCAAATATATGTTTTGGAAAGATCTTGCTTCTTGTTATTTGAATTGTTTTTAACTATAAATTTTAAAGCATTTCCATCATAGTGTTTCTAAACTTACTCTTTGTACTATTTCAATTTACTTCAACTTGTAAATAAGAATAGCTTGACAGTGTGGAATATAAAATAGCTCTTCTACTTAAACCAACTAACAATTGATTTTTTTAAAAAAAGAGTAAAAAGATTATGTGACGATGTTGAACTTTATCAGAATCCTGTGCTCCTACTGTTTTGTGTTCTGAGAAATGGCTAACGTCAAAAAAGTACTCTGCCCTCACAAAAGATAAGACTCATCTCCTTCCTTCCTTGGTGACTCAGATAGGACCCAGTTCTAACCTTCATGAATCTTAGAACATGATGATGCTCTAGTTTACCTGCCTCTATAAAACTGCAGGCCCTCCCCCACTTTGCTCACTTTTATTTTCTTGATGTTTCTCTTTAATGAACATTCTCCCTGTTGCAATATTCTGAATAAACTCATTTCCTTAATTGTCCCCTGCATTTTGCCCTTCATAGGGTCTCTGATTGTTTGATACATCTCCAATATCCTGAGATCTCTAGCTATTTACACATCAGTTCTAGTTATTATCAGATGGAAGAAAGGATGGAAAGTAAACCTCTTTGTGATTCCATCAACAGCAATAGCATAAAAAGTTTCCAAGTCCTTACCCTGATAATTTATAATGGATTAGACTTGTTCAGGAGCTTCCCAGGTGGTGCTAGTGGTAAAGGATCCACCTGCTAATGCAGGAGACATAAGAGATGTGGGTTGGATACCTAGTTCAGGAAGATCCCCTGGAGAAGAACATGGCAACCCACTCTAGTACTCTTGTCTGGAGAATCCCATGGACAAAGGAGCCTGGCGGGCAATAGCCCATAGGGTCTCAAAGAGTCAGACACAGCTGAAGCAACTTAGCATAGAACAGACTTGTTGAAGCAATCTGAGCCATCAGTGTGAAACACTTCTACTCAGAGATTAAAGATTGTTTTCTCTGATTAAAAGCAAATTGATTAGAGCATGGTGAAATTTTAATTAAAAATTTTGCTTACTGTATCCAAGTGTAGTTTTTTTTTTAATTTTTATTTTTTAGTTTGTTTTGCTTTACAATACTGTACTCATTTTGCCATACATTGACATAAATCAGCCATAAGTGTACCTGAGTTCCCA
>SJYA01002617.1:684332-729648 GCA_006410615.1 Neotragus moschatus | reverse complement strand
CTGCTTTATTGACTATGCCAAAGCCTTTGACTGTGTGAATCACAATAAACTGTGAAAAATTCTGAAAGAGATGGGAATATCAGATCACCTGACCTTCCTCTTGAGAAACCTATATGCAGGTCAGGAAGCAACAGTTAGAACTGGACCTGGAACAACAGACTAGTTCAAAATAGGAAAAGGAGTACATCAAGACTGTATATTGTCACCCTACTTATTTAATTCATATGCAGAGTACATCATNCTGACCTTCCTCTTGAGAAACCTATATGCAGGTCAGGAAGCAACAGTTAGAACTGGACCTGGAACAACAGACTAGTTCAAAATAGGAAAAGGAGTACATCAAGACTGTATATTGTCACCCTACTTATTTAATTCATATGCAGAGTACATCATGAGAAACTCTGGGCTAGAGGAAGCACAAGCTGGAATCAAGATTGCCAGGAGAAATATCAATAACCTCAGATATGCAGATGACACCACCCTTATGGCAGAAAGTGAAGAAGAACTAAAGAGCCTCCTAAAGAAAGTGAAAGAAGAGAGTGAAAAAGTTGGTTTAAAACCTAACATTCAGAAAACGAAGATCATAGCATCTAGTCCCATCACTTCATGGGAAATAGAGGGGAAACAATGGAAACAGTGTCAGACTATTTTTCTGGGCTCCAAAATCACTTCAGATGGTGATTGCAGCCATGACATTAAAAGACGCTTACTCCTTGGAAGCAAAGTTATGACCAACCTAGACAGCATATTAAAAAGCAGAGACATTACTTTGCCAACAAAGGTCCATCTAGTCAAGGCTATGGTTTTTCCAGTGGTCATGTATGGTTGTCAAAGTTGGACTATAAAGAACGCTGAACACAGAAAAATTGATCCTTTTGAACTATGGTGTTGGAGATGACTTTTGAGAGTCCCTTGGACCGTGAGGAGATCCAATCAGTCCTTTCTAAAGAAGATCAGTCCTGGATGTTCATTGGAAGGACTGATGTTGAAGCTGAAACTCCAATACTTTGGCCACCTGATGCAAAGAGCTGACTGATTGGAAAAGACCCTGATGCTGGGAAAGATTGAGGGCAGGAGGAGAAGGAGACGACAGAGGATGAGATGGCTGGATGGCATCACTGACTCAATGGACATGCGTTCGGGTGGACTCCAGGAGTTGATGGTGGACAGGGAGGCCTGACTTGCTGCAGTTCATGGGGTTGCAAAGAGTCTAACACAACTGAGTGACTGAACTGCAATGAACTGAAAAACAGTTGTATTTAAAAATAAGTATTCTGTCTCTGAGATCATAAATGAAAGATTAGTTATAGCCAGTGCATTAAACACAGAAGTTTGAGGCAGAAATCATTTAATGAAGAAAACTTTTTACAGACATTGTAAATCTAGTGATTCATGGCTATGTACAAGTTTACTATGAGAAGATATAAAACACCAAAATAATTCATTTCTAGAATTATCTTATTTATCTGAATTCACCTTCATGTGCCACAGTTGGCAATTAATGCTGAGATCACAGAAATTGCTCATTAGATGGCAGCTTTCCTACTTGCTGAGCTAATTAATTTTTTAAAAGACATTTTGACTAACATCCATTCTTTAAAAAGTCAAGTTAGAACAACCACATTAATTTTATTCAAGTCATCCATTCACAGGCCCTCTTAAGATGGAGAAGATATTTTTATTTTTTACTGCTAATTGATATGAGCTGGTACTATTGAGGTTTAATTAGCTAAAGGATATGTTTTTTTTTTCCTTAAAAAGAAATGCTGTTTTACCATTCTAAACCAAGATTCAGTTTCGTCCATAACCTTATACTACTTGAAAAGAAAAAGAAAACCTTAAAATTTAATTGAGAATAGGTCTTCTAAAGCCTAGACACTAATATTAGAGAAAACCAGTAATTATTTCAACTCATTATTGAAGCAAAGTCAGTGTGTTGCAGTGGGAATGCAAAGGCAGCGTATTCTACTGGATAAGATATTTCTTATTTTTGAGATGAACTACCACCATTTATGGTAATTTTTGAGACTGGAAAAATTCATATAATTTTAGACTAGGAAGTATTTCATAATCTTTCTAGTGCATTGCTTCACAAAATAAAGTACACAAACTGAGGGGTTAGTATATGAGGTGTGTGTATTCTCTATAAATTTTTAACTGTTTATTTTCATTTTATTGATATTTTATAGTGTGACATAAGCATATTTGAAATCATCTGAGGGCCTTCTATACAGTTTCCTCATTCAAGTTTTTCCCTGTAGCTCAAACAGTAAGGGATCTGCCTATAATGCAGGAGATCCGGATTCAACTCCTAGGTTGGGAAGATCCTCTGGAGAAGGGTATGGCAATCCAATATTCTTGCCTGGAGATGCCCACAGACAGAGGAGCCTGGCAAGCTACACAGTCCATGGTATTGCAGTGTGTCGAACATGACTGAGTTTCTTCATTCAGTGATCATATTTGCCTTTATGTTTCTAATAGTATTCCCACAAAAGAAATCTCAAATGATGATGTGGTGTACTCCATGAATGAATGTGTAGAGCAGATTAAATTGATAAAATTAGTGAGAGTATTGACTCTTCTTGAGCACACAGAACAGATGAATCAAACTTAACAGAACCTACACTGTTTTATTCTAAACTGTTACCTAGTGAGGGAAAAAGCTTTAAAAAGTTTTCAAGTAAGAACTTGTTACCATTGCTACTAGAGAGTTTTTTGCTAGCCAAGTTTTAATTAAAATGAGGACTGATTGTCCTGAACTGCTATAAAAACCTGGAAGTTACTAATGAAATTTTATAGAACATACTTAAACAATAATACTCAAACAGCAGAACTCTCTGAATTTGTGTTGTTGAGGTTAAAATACAGGAACAGACTAAATATAGAACCAAGTCTAGGGCTACATCTTTGTGTTTTTAAATCCAACATCAGCAGTTTAGCTTCAGAAAAACATAAATCTGTCACATTACATTAGTGTTGTAAGTTTAAATTTTATTTGCACTTTGATTTTTAATCTAATTGGTAAGTTTGTTTGGCTTTTATAGTTTTATTAGATCTAATCACACAAGTAATCTACAAGTACCTTTCTGCCTAAGTATATTTAATTAACAGTAGAATAAAAGTGATTTTCATCCACAAAGAGTATAGATTTTTCTCTCATAAAGTCATATGTTACTGAGAGAGGATTGTTTGCCAAATGATCCATTTGTATCTGTCTTAGATGACAGATACTGCTCTGTCTAAGCAGAGCAGTGATTTATTGAGGAAGTGATTTCAGAAGAGGAGTGAGAGAAGGATAGGGCAGGGGGAATTGCTAAGCAAGGATGCTGTCTTAGCTGGAAACCAGCTGGAACCGGTTTGGTTCCACTGGAAGCTAAGGAGTGTGAATTTCACCCCAGATCCCCAGTTTGCCCAGTGTTGGCATGGGTGCCACCCATGAAGTTATTATAATGTCTTCTATTAGGAGAAGGGAAAGAGCTGTGATATATTAACAGCTGCTGAGGTGTGACTACTGGTGGATGGCTGTTCCAACCCATTTAGGAGGATCTAGGCAGAGCAACCATGGGGTCCATTATAGTACAATATCTGCCTTGCCACACTCAGACCCACTTGCTTCTCAAATTGAACTCCATCCAGGCACAGCTTTTCTAGAGTACTGAATTTTCTGAGAACACTTACAAGAAGAAGATTATTTAGACAAGTTACAGCTCCTGCTGGTGCAGTCGGCCCTAAGACCCCCATTATCTGCCCCCTCTACCACCTATTCTAGACGTCCCTCTCTCTAGGATAGCATCTTTGTTGAACTAGTTGACTTGATTTATGGCATCTGAGACTCCAATTTTTGTGCTTTTATCAGTCCATGGTTATTAGACTTGCTTATTATGTTATAAAAAGAGTCAGCTCAGAAGTTAATATGCTTGCTTTAGCTAGCAGTACTTTATTTCTTAATGATCAGCAGGATCAAATACCCCTGCCAGCATGATATTTGCTCTTTGTCTGATGATCTACTGCCATGAGGAATCTAAAGTGACTGGGAGTAGGTCATAGCTTTAAGTTTATGGGGACTTTCCCGTCTTCTTCTGGATGAAGCACCCACCCTCTAAGAATTAAGACTCACAGAGCCTAAAATTGCAAGAGTGAGGAAACACAAATTCCCTGAGATGACAGGGAATGAAGATGAGTGGGCCCACTCATACTTCCATTCCCTTGTTTCCAGACCTTGCATTCTACTTACTGGGGACACAGCACTACTAAGGCCCATTAGTTTAGGGTATATACTACATGCTTCAAAAGAACTGTTCATCCTTGCAAAGTGTGTTCTTCAGGGTAGGGTGTCATCTGTGCCCTAAGGGGACTTTTTACCAGTCTATCAAGCCAGCAGCTTCTGGATGATCCAGTATATATATGGTGGGCTCAATAACTAGATCTCATGCCATGGGATCACCTGCCACTGTGCCATAAAGTTTGTGTCTTGGTCCCAAGCAATGCTATGTGGGGCTTGGAGTCTTAGATCAAACACTCTGAGTCCCTGAAGCAGTGCAAGCTGAACAGTGTAGATAGGGACTGAGAGTTGATTGACAGTTTGGATGAAATATGGCTCCCTGTAATGTGGAATAGGTTCAAGGTAGTCAACTTGCCACCACTATATTCTCAGTGTTACCTGTAAGTGACATATGGAAATTCAGTGGTGACAGCAGTTGATAAGCCTTTGTGAGAGGGAACCTATGCTGTGTGGGCCAAAACATAGCCTTCATCTCTGCCACCATTGCTTCTCAGTTTTAGAGCTCACTGTATGAGCAGTGAGCTGTCCAACAACAGCTACTTGTTGCCATCTACCGATCAGGTCACCCAGTCAGCTTTGTGATGTAGTTCCTTGTCCAGGGCAGGTGTTTTCTGTAAGCACTGATTGACTATGCAAAGATTATTATATATTGTGTTCACTCCTGCAACGCCATCCAAATGCTTCTTCCCCAAACATCTTTGTCCCTGATATAATCATGCTCCTTGCAGGCTTCTAACTAACCAGAGAAACCATTTATCACTGAGTCACTTTTTATCTTTGTTGTATACTACTAACTTGTGACTCTCAGAGTGGATACCAGATGTACAGCTCTGAGTTCCTCCCACTAATCACTGTCTTTCATGGCCATCCCAGAGCACACAGTGCTTCAGTGGCAGTTAGATTTTAGTTTGCACTCGTATATTGAGTCAATCTACCTGTGAAGGAAGGGCAGGTGTTTTTCTTCACCACCAGGGATAAATAGAATCTGTTTCTGGTCCCCCTTTCTGTTCAGTTCAGTTGCTCAGTCATGTCTGACTCTGCGATCCCATGGATTGCAGCATGCCAGACCTCCCTATTCATCACCAACTCCCAGAGTTTACTCAAACTCTTGTCCATTGAGTCAGTGACACCATCTATCCATCTCAATCTCTGTCGTCCCCCTCTCCTCCCACCTTCAATCTTTCCCAGCATCAGCGTCTTTTCAAATGAGTCTGTTTTTGCATCACGTGGCCAAAGTATTGGAGCTTCAACTTCAGCATCAATCCTTCCACTGAAAATTCAGGACTGATTTCCTTCAGGATGGACTGGTTTGATCTCTTTATAGTCCAAGGGATTTTCAAGAGTCTTCTCCAACACCACAGTTCAAAAGCATCAATTCTTCAGCACTCAGCCTTCTTTATGGTTCAACTCTCACATCCATACATGACTACTGGAAAAACCATAGCTTTGACTTGATGGACATTTGTTGGTAAAGTAATGTCTCTGCTTTTGAATATGCTGTCTAGTTTGGCCATAACTTTTCTTCCAAGGAGAAGCGTCTTTCAATTTCATGGCTTCAGTGATTTTGGAACCCCCCCAAAATTAAGTCTCTCACGGTTTCCACTGTTTCCCCATCTATTTGCCATGAAGTGATGGGACCAGATGCCATGATCTTAGTTTTCTGAATGTTGAGCTTTAAGCCAATTTTTTCACTCTCCTCTTTCACTTCCATCAAGAGGCTCTTTAGTTCTTTGCTTCCTGCCATAAGAGTGGTGTCATCTGCATATCTAAGGTTATTGATATTTCTCCCAGCAGTCTTGATTCCAGCTTGTGCTTCCTCCAGCCCAGCATTTCTCATGATATATTCTGCATAGAAGTTAAATAAGCAGGGTGACAATATACAGCCTTGATGTACTCCTTTCCCTATTTGGAACCAGTCTGTTGTTCCATGTCTAGTTCTAACTGTTGTTTCCTGACCTCTATACAGATTTCTTAAGAGGCAGGTGAGGTGGTCTGGTATTCCTGTCTCTTTAAGAATTGTCCACAGTTTGCTGTGATCCCCACAGTCAAACAGCCTTGTCTAACAATACTATGAGCCATGCTGTGTAGGGCCACCCAAGGTGGATGGGTCATGGTGGAGAGTTCTGACAAAATGTGGTCCACTGGAGAAGGGAATGGCAAACCACTTCAGTATTCTTGCCTTGAGAACCCCACGAACAGTATGAAAAGGCAAGAAGATAGGACACTAAAAGTTCAACTCCCCAGGTTAGTAGGTGCCCAATATGCTACTGGAGATCAGTGGTGAAATAACTCCAGAAAGATGAAAAGATAGAGCCAAAGTAAAAACAACACCCAGTTGTGGATGTGACTGGTGATAGAAGTAAAGTTCAAACCCCCTTTCTGTGGATTAGAAAATAATGCCTTTATAGATAAACAGGTACATACTATATGCTATAATTTGTTAATTTGTTCTGACAAATATACCATATGTAGTATATTCGTCTGGTGCAAAACTGCCTGATGGGGCTATTCTCGGTTAGACTATGGGGCTATTCTGGTGGTCCTCTGTCATATGTTTGGATCTATGTTAATTTCTTCTGGGGTCACATTAGTGAATTAAATGTAGGAATCATCACCCCTACATTTTGGCCTTTCCCACTATAAATGCTCTTAAATCCATAGTTCAGGGTACCAATATAGGGATTTTGCTAGTTGCTAAGAATGTCCATGTGATTGTATGACAGAACCCAGAAAAATAACACCAAGTGGGCCCATTGATCTGGTGGTTCTACTGTGAGACAGACCTGGATAGGGGCTTTATTTATTACTTACAGTGGGGGCCATGGTAATTCCTTGGATCCTTTGGCATCAGTGTCAAAGCAAATGCTACATTCGACAGATTTCTGAAGATCTGGCTATTCCTCTCTTTCCAGCATACAGTTGTAGGTATAACTCATTTTTTTTGTTCTCTACTTTATAGTGCTTCTCAAATATTGCATTTCTTTTGTTTACAAGTTGAAGGTTTGTGGCAACCCTGAGTTGAGCAAGTCTATTGGCACCATTTTTCCAATAGCATTTGCTCACTTAGTGCCTTGAAGTCACATTTTGGTACTACTCACAATATTATAAACTTTTTCATTATTACTATGTTATGGTGATCTGTTATTGGTGATCCCTGATGTTATTACTGCAAAAAGATTATCACTTGCTGAAAGCTCCAGATGATGACTAGAATTTTTTAGCAAGAAAATATTTTTAAACTAAGGTAGGTACTTTTTTTTTTTGCTTTAATGCTATTGCACACTTAATAGACTACAGTGTAATATAAACACAACTTTTATATGTACTGAGAAATCAACAAAATTCATGTCACTTGCTTTATTGTGATATTTGCGTTATTGCAGTAGTCTGGAACTGAACCTGGAATATCTCCAAGGTATGCTATATTCAAATAAATGGCCTTAGGTCTCTTTTAAATCCCTTCCTAGTCATATTATGGCTTCACTGGTAGCTCAGCTGGTAAAGAATCCACCTGCAATGCAGAAGACCCCGGTTCAATCCCTGGAATTGAACCCTTCCTTCCCTGCAGGAAGGCATGGCAACACACTCTTCACTGGAGAATCTCCATGGACAAAGAAACTTGGTGGGCTACAGTCCATAGGGTCACAAAGAGTCTGACATGACTGAGTGACTAAGTATAGCACATAGCACAGCTTGTCATATTGTGGACTTTGTGGCCAAGAGGAAAGGCAGGGGTAAATGCAGGGGAAGGCAAGCACTGTTTTACTAGACATGTACTTCAGATAAGGTCCAGGTAATATTTTAAAGCAAGATAAGCCTTTATTTTCTAGGAAAGGAGAGTGGATTACTTCTGTAGTAAATCATTAAAGACCAGACGTTTCAGGTAATCTGGAGGTTCGAGGCTTTGAAATGTATCTATCCAGATATCCTCGTTTCAAATCTCAGGGCTCCACTTCTTCCTTTTCAGAGTCCAGACTTACTCAGTCTGAAAATTCAGTGTTCAATGTTCTGCCATTCTTATAATAAGTATTGTATGTACTGTTAGCTCTGTCTACTCAGTTGAAATAGATGTACCAAAAAGTCCTCTATTTCTCACATTTTGCTTTATGTTGTGTTTTTAAGCAAAAATCCAATACACCAATACATATATATGTATTCACACATATGACTCAAGTCTATTTTAGATGCTATCACATGGGAAAATTATCTTTCTATTTACTTTTCATCTCCGCTCTCACTTGTAATTAAAGCAAATAAATAAAACTTTGTAGGCCATCAGCATGGATTTAGCCTGCAGCTTTGCACATTATTTAATACATATAGCTGAGTCATGAGTTCTTCCATCTTAATTAAATATTTGCATTTTTAAAAGTTATTTTTAGCATTAAAATTCAGAGGCCACTTTATTGGAGCTAATCCCTGGCATTACAGAGAATGCGTATCTCGAGTTGACTGAGGCAAGAGAGCCACCTACTAAAACTCCTCAGGCTGTTCTTATGACTGGTACTCCATCATCATCATCAGTCATCTATTCATTCCATTATCACTCAACTAGTATTTATAGAACTCTAACTCAGCTACTGGAGAAAGCAAGGGCACCCCAATCCAGTACTGTTGCCTGGAAAATCCCATGGATGGAGGAGCCTGGTAGGCTGCAGTCCATGGGGTCGCTAGGAGTCGGACACAACTGAGTGACTTCACTTTCACTTTTCACCTTCATGCCTTGGGGAAGGAAATGGCAACCCACTCCAGTGTTCTTGCCTGGAGAATCCCAGGGATGGGGGAGCCTGGTGCGCTGCCATCTGTGGGGTCACACAGAGTCGAACACAACTGAAGCGACTTAGCAGCAGCAGCAGCAGCAACTCAGCTACAGACTGGGGATAATGATGTGAAAAACAGACATGGTCACTGTCCTCACGGAACCTACAGTCAGTTGGCATAGATGGACATTTGCCCAATAATCACACAACCTAATGGGAAACGTAACCTGGGGGCGTGCATGTGTTGATCACAATCATGCATATGTTTATCACCATTGTCAGCAGCAGCTTCAAACATAAGAGATGTTGAACACCATTTTTCATTTTCTGTAGATTCTAAAATGTACATCTTTTCCATATTTCAACATCTCAAATAAGGATGTACCTTCTGCTTTAGAGTATCTCAATTTGAAAAAACTTTTAGGAAAATTTTACTTAACTTACTTTATTTGATATGAGCAATGAATGAAATATCTAAGTCTCATACAACTCTTTCACTAGGAATAAAGCTATTGTTTTAGTTGGCAGTATCTTTTTCTTCCTTCAGTTCAATTCATTTCAGTCGCTCAGTCGTGTCCGACTCTTTGCAACCCCATGAATTGCAGGACGCCAGGCCTCCCTGTCCATCACCAACTCCTGGAGTTCACTCAGACTCACGTCCATCAAGTCAGTGATGCCATCCAGCCATCTCATCCTCTGTCGTCCCCTTCTCCTCCTGCCCCCAATCCCTCCTAGCATCAGAGTCTTTTCCAATGAGTCAGCTCTTCACATGAGGTGGCCCTTTGGCCACTCTGGAGTGGCTTTAGCCACTTTAGCTGGAGTTTCAGCTTAAGCATCATTCCTTCCAAAGAAATCCCAGGGCTGATCTCCTTCAGAATGGACTGGTTGGATCTCCTTGCAGGCCAAGGGACTCTCAAGAGTCTTCTCCAACACCACAGTTCAAAAGCATCAATTCTTCGGCGCCCAGCCTTCTTCACAGTCCAACTCTCACATCCATATACGACTACTGGAAAAACCATAGCCTTGACTAGTCGGACCTTAGTCGGCAAAGTAATGTCTCTGCTTTTGAATATGCTATCTAGGTTGCTCATAACTTTTCTTCCAAGGAGTAAATATCTTTTAATGTCATGGCTGCAGTCACCATCTACAGTGATTTTTGGAGCCCCCCAAAATGAAGTGTGACACTGTTTCCACTGTTTCCCCATCTATTTGCCATGAAGTGATGCGACTGGATGCCATGATCTTTGTTTTCTGAATATTGAGCTTTAAGCCAACTTTTTCACTCTCCTTTTTCACTTTCATCAAGAGGCTTTTTAGTTCCTCTTCACTTTCTGCCATAAGAGTGGTATCATTTGCATATCTTCTTCCTTAGTGATATATAAAATAATGGTCCATTTAAAATCAGTACTACCTACATTACCATATGTAAAATGGATAGCCAATGGGAATTTGTTGTGTGACTCAGGGTACTCAAACAGGGACTCTGTAACAGACTAGAGGGGTGGGATGGGAGGAAGATGGGAGAGAGGTTCAAGAGGGAGGTGACATATGTATACCTACAGCTGATTCATGTTGATATTTGGAAGAAAACAACAGAATTCTGTAAAGCAATTACTCTTCAATTAAAAAAATAAATAAAATTTTAAAAAAATTAAAATAAAAATAAAATCAATAGTACCTCAGAGTATATATGGCAGTGTGTTTCCCACTGTGCTGGGAATATAAGGATATAATTTGCAACCTCCAGCCTCAGAAAAATCACTTAAACTTCAACTAAATTTAAACACTATCTGGCAGAAGTCATTGACTGTTCTCTGGCTGGGGCCCCAAATAGGAAGTAGATAATAGCACTATTTCATGTTCTAAACATTAGAATTATCTGTGCTTATGTTTTTGGCCTCTTCTTCACTTGCGAAGTGTTCACTTTTCCCCCTAGTTTTCCTAATGTCTCTGTAGCCAGTAATGCTCTGAAACAGCAAATACCACAGGCTGATTTGTTTTACGATAGTATTTTAGTAGCTTCACATAATCAAGTGACACTGTCTGAGATTTTAAAAGCCAAATGGGAGATGAGGAAAAGAAAGGACACTATGTGCAAATATTGCTGTGATAACATGAACTAATTTGGTCGGAAGCACATTTAGCCCAATACTGGGTAGCACCCCTTCAGAGAAGACAGCTTCAAAGCTTGATTCTGTCTAGAAGGGATGCTAACACAGAGGAAAGGAAGAGTGTTTAGTCTGGGTGGACAAGTTTGTCAAATGTGAAGTAGATGAAAAAGAGCCTCTGTGTGTGTGTGTGTATATAGAGAGGGGAACATGTGTTTGACTGTGTTTGAGCATTTAATCTCCAGTCTTTTTAATTAGCTTCTGAAACATAATAGATCCTCAATGAATTTTATTTAACATATAGACTGATAATGAAGTCTGGAATACTCTTCTGAAACCCAGGTTTATTCTCATTGTTTCCCAGTCTAGACAGAATACTTGGTAAATTTTAGGGACAGAGAAACCCTAAATGATTCCATTTTATTACTTTTTTTTTAAAGGTTTTACTCTGGAACATCATAATACTCTTGTTTTTATTTTTCCTTTGGGAGGTTCACGTTGTGAAATAGCCTGATAGCTAAAGCTAGCTACTGATAAGATACTTCAAGTATGTAAACAAATAAAGTCTCTTGACTTCAAGTCAAAATGGAATTTTCTACTGTTGTCTGCAACATTTGAATAGTGTTTGAGACTATATCACTTTATTTCTGTTAGATGAATACAGTGGTGGTCTGAATACACAATTTCTGATTACTAATGGGTTACCTTACCAAGCTATGTTGGTTAAAAGAACTGGCAATTTAATCAATTTGGATAAGCAATCAATTTGAAGGTGTCTTCCCACCCTGTTACAATTTAGGAAGTTTGTTTTCTTTATTAGCTTTCAAGACAGAATTCTCTTCAAGAATTGATTTCTTTCTTTTAGATCAAAATAAAACCATACAAGATAGTATCAACAGAAAGAGAAAATATTTGGCATTACAGAGTTCTAATACTGTGAAAAAGAAGCACCATGATTCTCAGCTCACAATGCTACCTCTGAGTGAAAATGGTTCCTGAAAAAGCATCACAACACTCTATAACAGATAAAAATATAGTGCAAAAATCTCAAGTCCATATACTCAAGGTCCAATTTGTCTTGCTTTAAGGCAAAGGACTGGTAATATTATGCCTCTGGGCCTGTTTCCTCATCTTTACTTAGATCCACTCACTGAAGAATATCAAACCATTGAAGGTTGGAGAAGATAATCTCTTAAGATAATTTTAGTTCAAATGTTCTTTGATTTTATAAAAAAGATGATGTTTGAAATTAAAGAAAGATTCTTTGACAAGATTTGTACTGGGGGAAATAATAAACTGTAGATAAGACCAATAGTTATAGTTCAAGAGAATTACTAACATTTACTGGAGGGTTTCCCTGGTGGTTTCCTAATGGTGAGGAATCTGCCTGAAATGCAGAACACTCAGGTTCGATTCCCGTGTCAGGAAGATCCCCTGGAGAAGGGAATGGAAACCTTTTCCAGTACTCTTGCCTGGAGAATCCCAGGGGCAGAGGAGCCTGGCGGGCTACAGTCCATGGGGTCATGAAGAGTCAGACATGACTGAGCAACTAACACACTGGAATGAGTACCCATTCCCTTCTCTAGGGATCTTTCCAACCTAGGGACTGAACCCTGATCTCCTGCATTGCAAGAGTCTTTACCCCATGAGCCACTGAAAGTGAAGTGAAAGTAAAGTTGCTCAGTCATGTCCAACTCTTTGTGACCCGATGGACTGTAACTCGCCAGGCTCCTCCATCCATGGAATTTTCCAGGCAAGAGTACTGGAGTGGATTGCCATTTCCTTCTCCAGAGGATCTTCCTGACCTAGGGATTGAACTCAGGTCTCCACATTATAGGCAGACGCTTTACTGTCTGAGCCACCAGGGAAGCCCTTACTGAGTGCCAGCTGTATGCTAAACATGGTGCTTACTATCTTAAGATTCACAACAGAGCCAGGCAGGGTTATTATCTTTATCTGACATAGGAAGAGAGTAGGGCGCAGTTAAGCAACTTACATAGCTAGTAAAAGATGGAACCAGAATCTGAACTCAGGAAAAGTTCACCAAAGCCACTGTTATTTTCAGGAAATAAAGAAGAAGGAAAAAAAGATATACCTGTTAGATAGTAACTAGGCTATTTGGGGAAAACAATTTCCTGAGTAAATTTATAACATAGGAGCTTCTGTGTTGTGTTGCTGGCTTCTGAAACTCTTTCCAATGTGCACATTTGGCTTGGTCAGTAGAACCTATGTGATAGCCATGCTATTTATTTCTGCTTGGTAACCTTCACAAAGCAAAAATGCTTTCACCCTTTATTCATGCCACTCACTGGAGCTCTTTGGTTATTTCTTATTATTTCTCTTTAGAAGCAGAAGATAAATATTCTCTTTTTGACGGTTAACACTTTTAAGTAATAAAGTATTTAATTAATTTATTTTTAGAATTTATTCTTTTATTGAGATATAGTTGATTTGCAACATTTTATTGGTTTCAGGTATATGACAAAATGATTCAGAATTTTTACAACTCATTTAAAGTTTTTGTAAAATTGTTGCCATATGCCCTGTTTTGTACAATATGTCATTGTAGTTTATTTTATATAGAGCAGTTTGTACCTCTTAATCCTCTACCCCTATCTTGTCCCTATTATCTTTTATCTCTCCATCAGTCACCACTAGTTTGTTCTCTGTACCTGTGAGCTTGTTTCTGTTTTGTTATATTGTATTCTCTTGTTATATTTGTATTCTCTTTTTTATATTCTACATATGTGGTAACATACTGTATTTATCTTTCTCTGTCTGATTTATTTCACTAAACATAATACCCTCCAAGTCCATCCATGTTATTGCAAATGGCAAAGTTCCATTCTTTTTAATAGCTGAGTAGTATTCCATTATGGGTTTCCTTGGTGGTTCACTGGTTAAAAAAATCTGCTTGCAATGTAGGAGACGTGGGTTTAGGAAGGTCCTCTGGAGAAGGAAATGGCAACCCACTCCAGTATTCTTGCCTGGGAAATCCACAGAAAGAAGAGCCTGGTGGGGTCCATGGGGTTGCAAAAGAGTTGGACACAGCTTAGTGACTAAAAACAACAACATTCTATTTCACACACAAATACACAAACGCACACTAAATATTCACAATTAGAAAATGGAAAAAGAGCTTCAGCTCTGAGCCCATTACATACTGTCTCTTTCCCCAAATGCCAAATGTCCAGAAATCCTACATTCTACCTCATCTTTGATGTATATTACAGGGTCTGTCAATACTAAGCACTCAATGAATGGAATCTCTTTCTGATACAAACTAGACTCATATTTTAAATAAAAAATGAGGATGATAATAGCCCATGTACCTCTCAAGATAAAATAATTCAGTAGCTATGCAAAGGTCTTGCAGTTAAAAATTATGAATTATACAAATACAAACATAAAAACAAATCACGCATGATTGCAATTTTTGCAGCGCATACTTCTGATGTGAAGACATATGTGCCAATTTTAGCACCTGAAATTTTCATGCAAGTTCTAGCCTATTTGAAATTCCNAAGGACACTATGTGCAAATATTGCTGTGATAACATGAACTAATTTGGTCGGAAGCACATTTAGCCCAATACTGGGTAGCACCCCTTCAGAGAAGACAGCTTCAAAGCTTGATTCTGTCTAGAAGGGATGCTAACACAGAGGAAAGGAAGAGTGTTTAGTCTGGGTGGACAAGTTTGTCAAATGTGAAGTAGATGAAAAAGAGCCTCTGTGTGTGTGTGTGTATATAGAGAGGGGAACATGTGTTTGACTGTGTTTGAGCATTTAATCTCCAGTCTTTTTAATTAGCTTCTGAAACATAATAGATCCTCAATGAATTTTATTTAACATATAGACTGATAATGAAGTCTGGAATACTCTTCTGAAACCCAGGTTTATTCTCATTGTTTCCCAGTCTAGACAGAATACTTGGTAAATTTTAGGGACAGAGAAACCCTAAATGATTCCATTTTATTACTTTTTTTTTAAAGGTTTTACTCTGGAACATCATAATACTCTTGTTTTTATTTTTCCTTTGGGAGGTTCACGTTGTGAAATAGCCTGATAGCTAAAGCTAGCTACTGATAAGATACTTCAAGTATGTAAACAAATAAAGTCTCTTGACTTCAAGTCAAAATGGAATTTTCTACTGTTGTCTGCAACATTTGAATAGTGTTTGAGACTATATCACTTTATTTCTGTTAGATGAATACAGTGGTGGTCTGAATACACAATTTCTGATTACTAATGGGTTACCTTACCAAGCTATGTTGGTTAAAAGAACTGGCAATTTAATCAATTTGGATAAGCAATCAATTTGAAGGTGTCTTCCCACCCTGTTACAATTTAGGAAGTTTGTTTTCTTTATTAGCTTTCAAGACAGAATTCTCTTCAAGAATTGATTTCTTTCTTTTAGATCAAAATAAAACCATACAAGATAGTATCAACAGAAAGAGAAAATATTTGGCATTACAGAGTTCTAATACTGTGAAAAAGAAGCACCATGATTCTCAGCTCACAATGCTACCTCTGAGTGAAAATGGTTCCTGAAAAAGCATCACAACACTCTATAACAGATAAAAATATAGTGCAAAAATCTCAAGTCCATATACTCAAGGTCCAATTTGTCTTGCTTTAAGGCAAAGGACTGGTAATATTATGCCTCTGGGCCTGTTTCCTCATCTTTACTTAGATCCACTCACTGAAGAATATCAAACCATTGAAGGTTGGAGAAGATAATCTCTTAAGATAATTTTAGTTCAAATGTTCTTTGATTTTATAAAAAAGATGATGTTTGAAATTAAAGAAAGATTCTTTGACAAGATTTGTACTGGGGGAAATAATAAACTGTAGATAAGACCAATAGTTATAGTTCAAGAGAATTACTAACATTTACTGGAGGGTTTCCCTGGTGGTTTCCTAATGGTGAGGAATCTGCCTGAAATGCAGAACACTCAGGTTCGATTCCCGTGTCAGGAAGATCCCCTGGAGAAGGGAATGGAAACCTTTTCCAGTACTCTTGCCTGGAGAATCCCAGGGGCAGAGGAGCCTGGCGGGCTACAGTCCATGGGGTCATGAAGAGTCAGACATGACTGAGCAACTAACACACTGGAATGAGTACCCATTCCCTTCTCTAGGGATCTTTCCAACCTAGGGACTGAACCCTGATCTCCTGCATTGCAAGAGTCTTTACCCCATGAGCCACTGAAAGTGAAGTGAAAGTAAAGTTGCTCAGTCATGTCCAACTCTTTGTGACCCGATGGACTGTAACTCGCCAGGCTCCTCCATCCATGGAATTTTCCAGGCAAGAGTACTGGAGTGGATTGCCATTTCCTTCTCCAGAGGATCTTCCTGACCTAGGGATTGAACTCAGGTCTCCACATTATAGGCAGACGCTTTACTGTCTGAGCCACCAGGGAAGCCCTTACTGAGTGCCAGCTGTATGCTAAACATGGTGCTTACTATCTTAAGATTCACAACAGAGCCAGGCAGGGTTATTATCTTTATCTGACATAGGAAGAGAGTAGGGCGCAGTTAAGCAACTTACATAGCTAGTAAAAGATGGAACCAGAATCTGAACTCAGGAAAAGTTCACCAAAGCCACTGTTATTTTCAGGAAATAAAGAAGAAGGAAAAAAAGATATACCTGTTAGATAGTAACTAGGCTATTTGGGGAAAACAATTTCCTGAGTAAATTTATAACATAGGAGCTTCTGTGTTGTGTTGCTGGCTTCTGAAACTCTTTCCAATGTGCACATTTGGCTTGGTCAGTAGAACCTATGTGATAGCCATGCTATTTATTTCTGCTTGGTAACCTTCACAAAGCAAAAATGCTTTCACCCTTTATTCATGCCACTCACTGGAGCTCTTTGGTTATTTCTTATTATTTCTCTTTAGAAGCAGAAGATAAATATTCTCTTTTTGACGGTTAACACTTTTAAGTAATAAAGTATTTAATTAATTTATTTTTAGAATTTATTCTTTTATTGAGATATAGTTGATTTGCAACATTTTATTGGTTTCAGGTATATGACAAAATGATTCAGAATTTTTACAACTCATTTAAAGTTTTTGTAAAATTGTTGCCATATGCCCTGTTTTGTACAATATGTCATTGTAGTTTATTTTATATAGAGCAGTTTGTACCTCTTAATCCTCTACCCCTATCTTGTCCCTATTATCTTTTATCTCTCCATCAGTCACCACTAGTTTGTTCTCTGTACCTGTGAGCTTGTTTCTGTTTTGTTATATTGTATTCTCTTGTTATATTTGTATTCTCTTTTTTATATTCTACATATGTGGTAACATACTGTATTTATCTTTCTCTGTCTGATTTATTTCACTAAACATAATACCCTCCAAGTCCATCCATGTTATTGCAAATGGCAAAGTTCCATTCTTTTTAATAGCTGAGTAGTATTCCATTATGGGTTTCCTTGGTGGTTCACTGGTTAAAAAAATCTGCTTGCAATGTAGGAGACGTGGGTTTAGGAAGGTCCTCTGGAGAAGGAAATGGCAACCCACTCCAGTATTCTTGCCTGGGAAATCCACAGAAAGAAGAGCCTGGTGGGGTCCATGGGGTTGCAAAAGAGTTGGACACAGCTTAGTGACTAAAAACAACAACATTCTATTTCACACACAAATACACAAACGCACACTAAATATTCACAATTAGAAAATGGAAAAAGAGCTTCAGCTCTGAGCCCATTACATACTGTCTCTTTCCCCAAATGCCAAATGTCCAGAAATCCTACATTCTACCTCATCTTTGATGTATATTACAGGGTCTGTCAATACTAAGCACTCAATGAATGGAATCTCTTTCTGATACAAACTAGACTCATATTTTAAATAAAAAATGAGGATGATAATAGCCCATGTACCTCTCAAGATAAAATAATTCAGTAGCTATGCAAAGGTCTTGCAGTTAAAAATTATGAATTATACAAATACAAACATAAAAACAAATCACGCATGATTGCAATTTTTGCAGCGCATACTTCTGATGTGAAGACATATGTGCCAATTTTAGCACCTGAAATTTTCATGCAAGTTCTAGCCTATTTGAAATTCCCCAGCCATGTTAACGAACACTGAACACCCCTATAAATTCCCACGGTTGTATTCCCCATTAATAGTCAAGAATAGCTTCCTGAGTTATTTTCTTGGCTCAGATTTGAAAAGAGATCAGAACAGCTGCACAGGAGTGTTGGATATCCACATAGTTCATCCCTTGAGTGATGTTTCTTCCATTTACTGCTCCTTGTTCCTATTTTTAAATCATTGTCAGTATTTTTTCATTGGCTATTTTCATTGTTTGCACTTTCCTCGCTCTTCTACTCAAATGGTTTCATGTCCTTTTTTCTCTTGGATTTAGCATTAATTGAACTGATTTGCACATTTTTGGTCAAAGGTGAATCAAGAGTTTGTTTGTTGACAGCAAACAGCAGATGTAGATACTAATTTTGTATTCTCAAGGTTGCAAACAATGTAAAATATTTCATTTATTAAGTTCTTGGATGCTTTATTTCAAATTTTTTAAAAATTTGTGTTTTTATAGCAACAACACAGCATTCTTGGAGGGGTGTGTTTTAGTACTTTTCCTCTCCTTTCTTTAGTCAGAATAATTTATATCTTCAGAGAATACTATCTTTTCTTTGGTTTCAGTACTGTCTTGAATTTTGTAAGTTTCAAATACACTAAAGATACAGAGAGGAAAAAGTGGAAGCAGCGACAGATTTAATTTTCTTGGACTCCAAAATCACTGCAGATGGTGGCCACAGCCATGAAATTAAAAGACACTTGCTCCTTGGAAGAAAAGGCATGAAAAACCTAGAAACCATATTAAAAAACAAAGAAATCACTTTACCAACAAAGGTCTGTATAGTTAAAGCTATGATCTTTCCAGTAGCATGTATGGATTTGAGAGCTGGGCCATAAAGAAGACTGAGAAGTGAAGAATTGATGATTTCAATTGTGGTGCTAGAGAAGCTTGACAGTCCTTTGGACTGTAAGGATATCAAACCAGTCAATCCTAAAGGAAATCAACCCTGAAGAGTCATTGGAAGGACTGCTAAGGCTGAAGCTCCAATACTTTGGCCACCTGATGTGAAGAGCTGACTCATTGGAAAAGACCCTGATGCTGGGAAAGATTGAAGGCATAAGGAGAAGAGGGCGCCAGAGGGTCAGGTGATTAGATAGCATCAGAGACTTGGACATGAATTTGAAAAAACCCTGGGAGATAGTGAAGGACAGGGAAGCCTGGCATGCTGCAGTCCATGGAGTCACAAAGAGTCAGACATGACTTGGCAACTGAAAAACAACAACAAAGACATAGAGATCCTTCTCCTTTGAATTATTTAAATTGTATATTAGGGGATAGCTCCTAGGACTGGTGTTAATTGGGAGCAATGTCATTATTAAGTTAATCATGGAAGAGTTTAGAAACTAATCAAGTGAGGCATTCATTTATTGGACTTCTTAATACCACCCACATTCTTGATCTCTTCCTACTTTCATCAGAATCTAAGATTCTTTCTACATCCAGGGAAGTTATGGCTTTCGCCAAACTAATTTCTAACAAATCCAAATGCCAGATGACCCGGGCCGTGGCCCTTCAGTAACAGTATCAATATCTGAGAAGACGTAAGACTACATAGGTATAGGGTGGGATGTGGGAGGGGATTCAGGATTCAGAACTCATGTACACCTGTGGCGGATTCATGTCAATGTATGGCAAAACCAATACAGTATTGTAAAGTAAAATAAAGTAAAAATAAAAATTAAAAAAAAAAATAAGATTTACCAGGAGGTATAGGTGATATCAGCCTGATCAAAAAAAAAATAAAAAAGACTACATAGGTGGACATGAAATAGGCAAATAGAGAACAATTAGTTTCTATTTTTGAAAGATTTATTTTGAAGATTTATTCTTGAGACCACCAGAGGAGATTGTAAGCCACATTAGGTATATTTGATTAATCTTTTCATTTGCAAATAAATTGGACCATACTTGGCAATTAAGTTTCACATATTTTATGTAGTGAAGATACAGAAAGAGTCCTTCTTTGGCATAGTACCAGAAAGTAATCTCTAGAGGTGTAAATTCTTTTGTGAAAGGGATTACCTCTCACTCATTTGTGTCCTCCCATCGCTTAGTCGATTTCCTGGTGTATAAGAAATGTTCAGGAGGTGTTTGATGAGTGAATCAATAATGCAACAGAGGATCAATGTGTCACCTGAAGTGTTTGCTTTTTTACAGAAGAAAAGGGAGCCAAACATTTAATAGGTGGCCAGTTAAGAAATTATAATCATAATAGCTGTTATAATAGAGGCATTCTGAAAACAGCAAACTTACATGCAGAACCTTGATTGCTATGTGTTTTAGAGCCAAACAAATATCTTATCCTTTAAAATAATGGAAAATTACTGTGAACATATCAATTTGAATTCAAACCAGCAAAAATAATCTGATCAGATTTTATTTTCTTGGGCTCCAATATCACTGCAGATGGTAACTGTAGCCATGAAATTAAAAGACGATTGTTCCTTGGAAGAAAAGCTGTGACAAACCTAGATAGTGTTTTTAAAAAAAACACAAAAAATAGAGACATCACTTTGCCAACAAAGATCCCTATAGTCAAAGCTATGGTTTTTCCAGTAGTCATGTTTGAAATATGTGAATTGAACCATAAAGAAAGCTCAGTGTCAAAGAATTGATGCTTTTGAACTGTGGTGTTGGAGAAGACTCTTGTGAGTCCCTTGGAGAGCAAGGAGATCCAACCAGTTCACCCTAAAGGAAATCAGTCCTGAATATTCATTGGAAGGACTGATGCTGAAGCTGAAGCTCCAATACTTTGGCCACCTGATGCAAAGACCCAACTCATTGGAAAAGACCCTGATGCTGAGAAAGATTGAAGGTAGGAGAAGAAATGGGCAACAAGAGGATGAGATGGTTGGATGGCATCACTGACACAATGGATATGAGTTTGAGCAAAGTCTGGGAGATAGTAGTAAGGACAAGGAAGCCTGGCATGCTGCAGTCCATGGAAAAGAGCCAGACATGACTGAGTGACTGAATAACAACAGCATAGAATCTAATATCAATCAAACAAAGTTTTAATATCATGCTTAAGTTATATCAAAATAGAAAGCTTGATCACATTGGCAGTTAGCCTTATTGCAATTTAGAAGAATTTAAGAAACTTGTTCAAGAATCCTTGTAATTGTTGAGTTATTCTTTCAACTACCATTACCTCACTTCAGGGTCATCACCTAGAAAACAAAGCAAGAAAAGTGTTACACTTTCTTGCTAGCAAAGGGCTTGATCCCAAATGCCAATGGAAAGTCCTGGAGAGCTACATTAATTTTAGTGGAAAATGTGTTATCTTATCTTGGCTGGCCTCAATTTATTTGGATGAAGTGGCAGAAAATCCTGCTCAACCTCTATGCAAAGTCTGATATTTCCACACTTGGAAAATCTTAAAGAAGTAGAAGTGAGTGTAAGAAATTAAGAGAATTTGTCCAAATGCATGGGTAGTTTGGAGGTACACATCTAAAGTGAGAATGACATCCTTTTTCTCTGACCACCATTGAGTGTGAGAAGAGAAAGAGTCTCCTATTAGTGAAAAAAGGAGTTCAACTGAGAACCTATACTTCTGAATTCTCTATTTGTAATTTGGCTTCTAACTCTATCCACTCAATGACCAATTAATTATCTTTAATCAAAACCAATCATAACCCATTCTCTTTGGGTATAGAAGGAGAAGGAAGAAAAAGTTACACAGAACTCCTCCTAGAAACCAACACTAACAGAACCATTTGACTTCTGCACTATTTCAAATGCTATATGGGAAGAATAAGCAGTTTGCAAAGAAGTAAAGTATCTGTTCAATACAACAAAAGTATTCCTATGCCCTGCTGCAAAGGACTTTATAACTGCATTCTTTTCATATTATTCTAAAACTCTAGTTAAAAGACTGTGTTACTGGTGAAAAAATAGAGAAAACTAGATCAAAAGAACAAAGCAGAGAACAAAGAAATAGATTCACAAAAATACAGTAGTCAACTGATCTTTGATAAAGGAGCATAGGTAATACAATGAAGCAAAGATTGTTTTTTCAATAAGTAGTGCCAGAAAAACTGGACATCCACATGAAAAAAGTGAATCCAGACACAGACTTGAGACCATTCACAAAATTAACTCAAAATGTATCATAGACCTAAATTTAAAGTGCAAAACAAACAAACAAAAACTCTTAGCAGATAAAATGGGGAAAAAAATCTAGGTGATCTTGGGCTTGGCAATGGCTTTTTAGATACAAGACCAAGGGCACAGTTCATGAAATGAAAGACAAACGACTTGGATACCATTAAAATTAAAATCTTTTGCTCTGTGAAGCACACGTCAAGAGAATATAAAGACAAGCCAAAGATTGGGGCAAAACATGTGCAAATCATATTTATTAAATGACTTGCATTCAAAATATGCAGAGAACTCTTAAACAACATTAAGATAACAAGCAATCTGACTACAAAATGGGCAAAAGGTATGGATAGATCCCTTATAAAAAAGATATATAGATGGCAAATTGGAATTTGAAGAGATGATCAAAATCATATGTCTAAAAGTGGTACAAATGAACTTATTTACAAAACAAATAGAGTCACTGAAGTAGAAAACAGTTTTCTGGTTACCAGTGGGAAAGTCAGTCAGTCAGTTCAATCTCTCAGTCATGTCTGACTCTTTGTGACCCCATGGACTTCAGCATGCCAGGCTTCCCTGTCCATCATCAACTCCCAGAGCATGCTCAAACTCATATCCATCAAGTAGGTAATGCCGTCCAACCATCTTATCCTCTGTTGTCTCCTTCTCCTCCTGCCTTCACTCTTTCCCAGAATCAGGGTTTCTTTCAATGAGTCAGTTCTTCACATCAAGTGGCCAAAGTAGTGGAGCTTCAGCTTCAGCATCAGTCCTTCCAATGGATATTCAGGATTGATTTCCTTTAGGATTATCTGGTTTGATCTCTATGCAGTCCAAGGGACTCTCAAGAGTCTTCTCCAACACCACAGTTCAAAAGCATCAATTCTTCGATGCTCAGCTTTCTTTATGGTCCAACTCTCACATCCATGCGTGACTAGTGGAAAAACCACATCTTTGACTAGACAGACCTTTGTTGGCAAAGTAATGTCCCTCTGTTTTAATATGCTGTCTAGGTTGATCATAGCTTTTCTTCTAAGGAGAAAACATCTTTTTAATTTCATGGCTACAGTCACCATCTGTAGTGATTTTGGAGCCCCCCAAAATAAAGTCTGTCACTATTTCCATTATTTCCCCATCTATTTCCCAAGAAATGATGGGACCAGATGCCATGATCTTAGTTTTTTGAATGTTGAGTTTTAAGCCAACTTTTTCACTCTCCTCTTTCACTTTCATCAAGAGGCTCTTTAGTTCCTCTTTGCTTTCTGCCATAAGGGTGGTGTTGTCTGCATATCTGAGGTTATTGATATTTCTCCCTGTAGTCTTGATTCTAGCTTGTGCTTCATCCAGTCCAGCATTTCACATGATGTACTCTGCACAGAAGTTTAATAAGCAAGGTGACAATACACAGCCTTGATGTACTCCTTTCCCAATTTGGAGCCAGTCCATTGTTCCATGTCTAGTTCTAACTTGCTTCTTGACCTGCATACAAGTTTCTCAGGAGGCAGGTAAGGCAGGTAAGGTGGTATAGTATTCCCATCTCTTTCAGAATTTTCCACAGTTTATTGTGATCCACACAGTCAAAGGCTTTGGGGCAATCAATAAAACAGAAATAGATGTCTTTCTGGAATTTTCTTGCTTTTTCTATGATCCAATGGATGTAGGCAATTTGATCTCTAGTTCTTCTTCCTTTTCTAAATCCAGCTTGAACATCTAGAAGTTCTTCATTCACGTCTTGCCTAGCTTGGAGAATTTTGAGCATTACTTTGCTAGCATGTGAAATGAGTGATGGAAGTTTGAACATTCTTTGGCATCATCCTTCTTTGGGATTGGAATGAAAACTGATCTTTTCCAGTTCTATGGCCACTGCTGAGTTTTCCAAATTTGCTGTCATACTGAGTGCAGCACTTTCACAGCATCACCTATTAGGATTTGAAATAGTTCAGCTGGAATTCCATCACCTCCACTAGCTTTGTTTCTAGTGATGCTTCCTAAGGCCCACTTGACTTCACATTCCTGGATGTCTGGCTGTAGTTAAGTGATTACACCATTGTAGTTATCTGGATCATTAAGATCTTTTTTATAGTATAGTTTAGTTATAGTATAGTCTAGTTTTTTATAGTATAGTTCTTCTGTGTATTCTTGCCATCTTTTCTTAATATCTTCTGCTTCTGTTAGGTTCATACCATTTCTGTCCTTTATTGTGCCCATCTTTACATGAAATGTTCCCTTGGTATCTCTAATTTTCTTGAAGTGATCTCTAGTCTTTTCCATTCTATTGTTTTTCCTCTATTTATTTGCACTGATCATTTAGGAAGGCTATCTTATCTCTCCTTGCTATCCTTTGGAACTCTGTATTCAGATGGATATATCTTTCCTTTTCTCCTTTGCGTTTTGCTAGTCTTCTTTTCTCAGCTATTTGTAAGGCCTCTTCAGACAATCGTTTTGACCTTTTGCATTTCATTTTCTTGGAAATGGTTTTGATCACTACCTCCTGTACCATTGGAGAAAGAAATGGCAACCCACTCCAGTACTCTTGCCTGGAAAATCCCATGGATGGAGAAGCCTGGTAGTCTATAATCCATGGGATCCTACAAGTCAGACATGACTGAGCTACTGCACTTTCACTTTCCTGTACAATGTTACAAACCTCTGTCCATAGTTCTTCAGGAATTCTATCAGATCTAATCCCTTGAATCTATTTGTCACTTCTACTGTATAATCATAATGGATTTGATTTAAGTCATAGCTGAATTGTCTAGTGGATTTCCCTACTTTCTTCAATTTAAGTCTGAATTTTGCAATAAGGAGTTCATGATCTGAGCCACAGTCAGATCTTGGTCTTATTTTTGCTGACTGTATGGAGCTTCTCTATCTTTGGCTGCAACAAATGTAATCAATATGATTTTGGTATTGACCATCTGGTGATGTCCATGTGTAGATTTGTCTCTTGTGTTGTTGGAAGAGAGCGTTTGTTATGACCAGTGTGTTCTTTTGGCAAAAACTCCATTAGCCTGTGCCCTGCTTCATTTTGTACTCAAAGCCAAACTTACCTGTTACTCCAGGTGTTTCTTGACTTCCTACATTTGTATTCCAATATCCTATGATGAAAAGGACATCTTTTAGGGTTTTAGTTTTAGAAGGTCTTGTATGTCTTCATAGAACTGTTCAGCTTCTTCAGCATTAGTGGTTGGAGCATAGACTTGGATTACTGTGATACTGAATGGTTTCCCTTGGAAATGAACTGAGATCATTCTATTGTTTTTGAGATTGCACCCAAGTACTGCATTTTGGACTCTTATATTGACTGTGAGGGCTACTCTATTTCTTCTAAGGGATTCTTGCCCACAGTAGTGGATATAATGGCCATCTGAATTAAATTCACCCGTTCTGGTCCATTTTAGTTCACTGATTTCTAAAATGTCGACATTCATTCTTGCCATCTCCTGTTTGACCACTTCCAATTTACCTCAATTCATGGACCTAACATTGTTTAGGATCCATCCTAAAATCTTAAATCCTACAAAGGGCTGATGCGCTGATTTTTCAGAGTTGGTTATTAAGAGTGCCCAGTGTCACCTTGCTTATTTAACTTATATGAAGAGTACATCATGAGAAACACTAGGCTGGAAAAAGCACAAGCTGGAATTAAGATTGCTGAGAGAAATATCAATAACCTCAGATATGCAGATGACACCACCCNCTGGGTGTTCTTTGGAAGGAATGATGCTAAAGCTGAAACTCCAGTACTTTGGCCACCTCATGTGAAGAGTTGACTCATTGGAAAAGATTATGATGCTGGGAGGGATTGGGGGCAAGAGGAGAAGGGGACGACAGAGGATGAGATGGCTGGATGGCATCACCGACTCGATAGGTGGGAGTTTGAGTGAACTCCGGGAGTTGGTGATGGACAGACAGGGAGGGAGGCCTGGTGTGCTGCGATTCATGGGGCCGCAAAGAGTTGGACACATCTGAGTGACTGAACTGAACTGAGTGTACTTAAAATGTAACTTTTTTATTGAATGAAGGAAATGAAAAGAATCTTCATTGTCAAATAAACAGGATTTGACTCTTTTAAGGTGTAGAATATGGCAATTTTTACAGCCAGTAGGAGAAAGTGTGAGAAAGAGATGATTCTTAAACCAGCTCTTCTGGACATAAGCAGAAATTAATTGATCAGGAAAGTTGGTTGGTGGAGGACAGAATAGAATCCAAGCAGGATTCTTTACTTAGAAGTAAGCAGTGGAAAAAGAAGTTAAGTCTATAATGCTTTTACCCTTTGTATGACGTGTGCAAAGACCTGCATGTCATCAAAATTCAAATATTACTAAGTAGTTTCATATGCTGTGATCAGTCAAAAGAGATTCTCTTCAGAACAGAGCTGGAAGATGAACTTTCTCCTGACTGAGCATCTTTTCCACTCCACACCCTGCTTTCCTCCAAAATATCTAGAGGGCCTAGAATCACAAGCCCAGACTTGAACATGGCTTTCTCTTTAGGAATTGAACCCCTCTCAGTGCTCAAGACTCCACAATTATATTATCATCAACATTATAGTCTAGTATAACTGGAATGAGTCAAGTACTGCTCAGATATAATCATAATTAAAGAGAAACAGGAAACACTCTGAAATTTCCCCTCATTTGAGAAAATATCTGATTTAATTTTTTTTTAATACTGAAAAATGTCTTTATTCTGAAAGGGAAAAGGGGGAAAAGACAGAAAAATATTTAGATGATTAGTTTCCTTCTGCTGTAATACATGACCACAAACTTAGTGCCTTACCACAACACAGATTTCTTATCTTTCAGTTCTATAGGTTAGAAATCTGAAATAGGTCTTATTGGCTAAAACTGAGATGCTTGTAGGGCTATGTTACATCCTGGAGGCTCTGGGGAAGAAGTCTCCTTGCCTTTTTCATCTTCTGAAGGTTGCTGACATCCCATGGCTTACAGCCCCTTTCTATCTTCAAAGCCAGCAACAAAATACTGACACGGAAATACTCTAACACTTACTCTTGCCTCCCTCTTCCACTTTTAAGGAAACTTCTGATTACATTGGGCCCACCCAAGTAATTTGGTCTACTTTCCTTTCTTAACATCAGCTGATAGCTTCCTAAATTCTATCTACAACCTTAATTTTCCTGCCATGTAAATAATATATTCACGAGTTCCGTGGGCTAGGATGTGGGCATCTTTTCGGGGGTTGATGAAGTACTATTCTGCTTACTATAATATGTAACAAGTCCAAAGCTGCTGCCCATATCAGGAGATGAGTTGTTCTGTAATACCCCAGCTCTTCACAGTATTCTCTAAATCCTCAGAACTTCATGGAAGCAGTATAAATGATCTCATTAACTTGATTGAGCTAACTAGTAAAAAGGTCATTTGGCAAACTCTGCTTTGAAATTCTTTCCACACAAGTTTGTGGCAGAAGGCTGGGGTGGACATAGCTTTTAGACATCAACTTATATCTACTGATTTACTTATGGATCCTAGTGAATTTAATGTCTTGCTTTGGCACTCTTTTTTTTTTTTTAATGAAAGAAATGTTAAAAAAAGCAATTTATTTTCAGGACACAGGTCTCTCCTTTGCATGGGACATTGGGAGGGAACAAAAATAGATAAGTAGACATAGCAGACATTCTTACTAACTTTCTGACAACAAATGAATTACTTTTTTGATGACTGATGACAGACATATTCCCAACTTCCTTAGAAATGCTTTGGCATGTAAACAGTGACCAGCAGAAAAATATCTGAGCCTGAGATTTAGACAGTGACAATTTCAGAGACTAGTGAAGGGATACGGATTAAAAAAGAGAACTGTTTAATTTCTCTTGGTACTGACCAAATTGGGAATGGATTCCCTGGTCTCACAGACACACCCTTCTAAGAGGAGTAATCCAGGATGTGTCAAGTCCTCACCCTCCCTAAAGTTGCCTAGACAAGGGAATTAACAGATCCACTTCTGAACATTCTTTATCAATCAGAGAACTTGAGAGGTAGAATTTGAATTGCTCTATAATTTTGAAATTTATCCTTTCATACTTGAGTCCTTTTGGTTGAAAAGAAGAGACATTCATTGGGATATTTCAAATATAGAATAATAAAGTTTGGAGATTTCCACCAAGTCCAAGGGTGTAATATGTCTCCTAACTGTGTCCAGGACAGAATTTTTATGATTATGCAATTGTTTTCCAATTCTCAGCCTCTGAAATAAACATCTGGACAGGATTATAATACCCTGTGTGTGGAGACTGGATTCCTAACTGCTGTTTACCAGTGATATGCTTTAAGTTCCAGGCTCAATAGTACTTCCTTCTCTGTTCTGTTACCTTCATCTTTATGTAAAGATGACTTGGAAGAAATGTTACCTGGAGAACTCAAACTTTAGAATGTTTCAGTCACGAGTCTTCTCAGAACTTGTTCTAACTGCTGATTCTCTTCCCCATCACCAGTGAGTCTGATTCCTAAGGTCTAAATGGGTACAGGGAATTGGTATTTTTAATAGGCTTCTTGAGATAACTCTGGTCATGCAGGTTTCTCAGCACACTTTGAGGAACACAGCCTCTAGTCCCCTGAACCATTCTGGATGAGCTCTGTGTGCATCCACTTTGCACAGCCACCTTCATTAAAGAACACACTCTCACACCACACTCTGGACCAATTAATCTGATTTCTCTCATCATGAGTGTTCTAATCACTCACTCTTCAAAGTGGGGAGAGATTTCTCAGAAACCACTTTGGTTTTTGGAGAAGCGGAGTGACTGCATCAACACTGATTTTATTTTTGTAATGTGGGCAGAGGACAAAATTAACCTTTTGTTTTCTGGTTTAGGGCAATAATTTCTTCTGAAAAGGAAAGCCATTAAAATATTCATTGTATCATCTTTTGTACAAACCCTCTTTGTGTTCATATTCTTAGTAACTGAGATTTTGATGAGTGTCAACATTCAATGTCCCAGTATCCAAGTTGGGAAGTGGTGCTGTAAGGGAAGAAAGGGAAGGAGTGAGAGTGGGTGAGGTTATTCAATACAATTTATTTTGGGCACCCTTGCCAGTGTTCCTGATTTCAGCTCAAGCATTCCACAAATGAGTGGTTCCTGGTATTTGGGGGAGAGTCATGAACTACCTTAGGGATCTGACTAAAGAGCTAAAACTCCTCACCAGGAACATGTATGTAGACAGAAAAAATTTTCAAGCAATTCTAAGTATGTCATGGATGTGCCTCTCCCAAAGCTCATCTAGATTTAAAAGTTGTTTTCTGAGAAGATTGTGACCACTCCTTTAGAGAAATCCTTTTGTTCCAACCACAGACATTCTTGTATTAGTCTTTATTAGTTCTATAACCGTTACCCCAGGTTTTAGATCACCTGAGGGTAACCGTTAAATATGTGAATGTCTGACTTCCACCCTCAGAGAGTGATTCAGCAGTTATAGGGTCCAGCTCAAGACACTGAAGTTATTTTACAAGCCTCCAGTGATACTGATGCAGGTAACAAATGATCACAATTTGCGAAATTTCAGAATTGAGAAAATGGGCAATGACTCAGAAAGAAATGACTCAACTAGTACAAAAATATAGAAAAAGAAAAACAAAAAACCAATCAGACTACTTCCTTCTACCAGATAGAAACCTAAGTAAAAACAGTGGGGTTGACTTTTCACATTTTAAACCCTATTCCCTATCTATCTTTCTGTTCAGTTTGGCTATCCTAGAACACTGAATTCATTTACCCCAATGAAAATTGCACATAATGCCCATTTTAACCTCATATTTTATGTATGAAATATTGGGAATGGAGATGGGTAGGCAGAAAGATTTTTTTTCTCACCCCAAACTCATAAGAGGGGTCCTTGGGCCCATTCATTCTTTTCAAATGACTTCCTTGTGTTTATGTTTGTGAGCTGTACTACTTACAACTCAAAAGAGACAAGGACAGGGTGTGTTGAGTAGAAAGGCTGCAGAGATTCTTCTTTACCAGCTGTTAAATGTTTCCAGACAGTAACTTGGCTGGATATTTTGAAACTGTGCAGAAGACCTTCTGTAGGTTGGCAGCAGCTTCTGGTGACCAATTTTCAACATTTGTTGAGAGTTATGCTTGTGCCAGTGGCTAAAACTACTATAGAAGGAAACAAATGAAGTTTAGACACTCTCCTGCCTTAGAGGGCAGGTTCATCATTTGCCTCACTGATGTAGCAGAACAGTGGTCAGAATATAATACAAACCCATCCACCTGACTCTGATCAAACAGGACACGAGCTGAAAATTCTATCAAAATATCTAAATACCAAATTTTAATTTTTCCTTTCAGAAAATAAATACACGCTGTTTCTATGGCATTGACCTCAACTAACTTTTACAACCCTGGCTTGTCAAACTTTTCTCTTTCATCCCTCACTGAAAATAAAGATTGCTTTCAGATCATATGAGAAGTAATGGGAAAAAATATTGGCACTTGTGCTCTGATGCAAGAGGACATTTTAGTTTCTCTTATCAAAGTAAAAGAAAAAAAAGTCTGATTAATCTTTTATTGTTGACCCAGTGAGATGGTTCCCTTGGCAACTAACATGGGAGGTGATAGAGATGGAAGAACTGAGAGCTCCTATCCAACTTCCCCCATCACTGACTAAAAGATTTTCAGACAACATTGTTGATGGCATAGGAACAGTGTTGAATGCAATGGTGGGGAGAAGTAGGGGTAGCAGGTTGGGGAAGCAGGGCACCTTTTTAACTCTCATCAAAGTCTGAGTGATATAAAGCATACCAGAGGCACTGCTTCATTTACAGTCAGAACAATTAGATTCAATCAAATCTAATTATTGTATGTTGCTATTTGTCTAAGTGATTCCTTGAGTTTCAAAGAACAGAACATTCTCGATGAGAAAACAGTCAACACATATTTTATTAAAGACCTAATGAGACTTGCACTGTAGTAGGCCATGGTGTTTCAAAGAGCAAAAGAGACAACTGGAAGTTTGTAAAACTTGGGTAAATTGAGCCTCCAATGGAAGTAGTATGTGAGAGGCTGTAACACTCTCAGCTTGACAGCAGAGAACTTAAACTCAGGGCTGACCTCTCACTAAGATGCTTTGGAGAAGGAAAAAAAGAAACAATTAATTGTAGATGTTGTGAGAGGTACTAACAGAGTGGTGATGGAAAAGCCTCCATTCCCTCTGTGTCAATGATAGACATGAACATTTGAACATGAACTTTTTTCTTGCTTTTCCAGAACTCTTTCCATAGACTTAGTACACAAATCTTGGTAAAGCTGTCAACTAAAATTCATATCTCACCTTGTCCCTTGATTGGAGGCATTGGCTGCATTTAGATAACTTTACCTTGGAAATATGCACCAAAACTCCATTTGTTGGGTTTCTGCTTACAAATGTGAATTTAGTGAGTTAAGATGTCAACTTCCTATATATAAAGATAGGATCCATTGAAATATATATAATTTTTGGTAGAACTTAATGCCATTTCTGTGAAGTTATAACAATTTAGAGAAATAAACTGAAATGTGGTTGAAAGGTTGTTGCTGAACCATGAAAGACGCTGAGATTCTTGGCTTCCGGAGGAGAAGAATTCAATCTGGGGCCAAAGATGAGGCTTGATCGCTCAGAGCTTTTGTGTAATAAAGTTTTATTAAAGTATAAAAGAGAAAGCTTCTGACACAGACATCAGAAGGGGGCAGAAAGAACACCCCCGTGCTAGTCTTTAGCTGGATGTTATATAGCTACTAGCAATGTGCTAAAGAAAGGAAAGCTCTCAAAACTCAGAGAATGGCACCAGGCCCCTCACCCATAAGATGCATTTTGAGATAGTCTTGGCACCAGGTGAGTCATCCCAGATCATAAAACAATTGACATGTATCTTGAAGAAAGGCAGATTCCCATACAAATAGATAGTTTCATTAACATAGATTAGAAGAACAGTGTTGGAGAAGGAAATGGCAACCCACTCCAGTATTCTTGCCTGGAGAATCCCAGAGACAGAGGAGCCTAGGTGGCTGCCATCTATGGGGTTGCACAGAGTCGGACTTGACTTAAGTGACTTAGCAGTAGCAGCATCAGGAGAACAATGTATGAGTATAACATACTGGTTTGTCAAGTTGGTTCTGAGCCTTTAGGTGGAACCAACTTGAAGACAGAGTCAGGATAAATGAATAGTACATTAACATAGCTTAAGATAAACATTAAATGCATTGGTTAGCACAGGGTTTGAGAAAAGTTAAGTTCAGGTGGAGCCAAGGGTCATTATGGCAACACAGGTTTTAAAGAGAAACCTCTTTTTAAATTTATATAGAAAAGGGGAAAAAAATGTAACACTAGTTTGTTTCTTCCAGTTGCTTAAGAGAGAGATAAAAAATGTCTGACACTTCCAGCCTATTTCCTCCGTTTGGAGACCCCTGGCCTTCCTGTCTGTTACCCTCTCATGGTTAAAGACTTACATGCAACAGTGTTCATCACAAGAGTGTGATTTATTATACTGTAAAATTGAATATGATCTATGTGTTCAACTATACAAAACTGGATAAATAAATTATGACCCGTCCATTATAGCTATTGAAAATTACATTTGTAAATATCAAAGAATACAGAAACATGCTCAATATTAAATATATATACTATAGAGTGAAAAAAAGACAGATGATAAAATCATGTAAAAATAGAATATAAGTGATATGTTTACTCATAAAAATCTGGAAGGTCATGCCATTTAAAATTTCATTTAATAGTAAATATCTCTAAGTAGTAATGTTAGGGGAAGCACACTGACCAAAACCACTCACCGTGGCCAGGCACTATAGTAACCATTTGCATGAGTTGTTTACGAAAAGAGGTCCTGGTGAGGGAGACGGAACTAATAAGCCACCACCAACCAGAAAAGTTCAGGAAAGGTCAAAAGGAGATACCACATGATTGACCACCTCCCAGAATCCTTCCCTATCTTGGCTAAACAAGGCATGCACCACCAAGAAGGACTGAGTCAGATGATTGGCTAAAGACAACCCAGAAACTAATCCCATCACCATAAAACCTGCGAGCCATGTGGTAGATCTGTCCTCCTGGGTTCCCTTACTCTACTGCTCTCCATCCGGGTGCCCTTTCCTAATAAAATCTCTTGCTTTGTCAGCACATGTGTCTCCTCAGACAATTCATTTCCAAGTGTTAAACAAGAGCCCAGCTTTAAGTTACCTTTCTTGCTTTACCTTAATCTGTAGAGACTTGGGAAAATTCTTGCCATTACTCATATTGCATGAGTGATTTTGATAAAGAAAGTAACTCTATCAAAATTTTTGTTTCAAAAATCTTCCAAACTAGACAAATCTGGTAAGCAAAGTTTCAGCTCAAGAAATAAGTACTTAAAAAATTTAAATATAAGGCTAATATAATTGCTTATAAGAACCTTCCTGATTTATTTATATTTTAATGCAGTTCTGTTTTTTTTGTCTCTGGAAAAGCAGTCAAAATGCCACAAAAGAAGTGCAAAAACATGACTCTCAGTGACCAAACAATCCTGTATAAAAAGTAAAATAAATTGAGGGAAAAATAAACAAAACAAAACATTACCTTCACCCTCTCTTATGTTCCATAGTTTAAACATCCAGCGTGTTCATGTTTTTCTTTTATCGGGACAATACTCTCTTCAGAGAATCTGGCACCTTGGTTCCCAAAGGCTGGAAAATCATTTTACCTACAGCAGTAGGGCACCAAATTGCAGGGACTCAGAAGAGCCAGAATGTCAGGCTTAACTTTAGCCTTTGTAGCACATACCTTCCCAAAATGCAATCTCAAATGTCAAGTATTTACTGTGAGTATAAAGCCTCATTCCTGGCCCATGCATATTGCTGAGACCTTTGTAAATGAATTAATGAGTGTATCTCACCCCAAGATAAATGAAAAATCTTCCTTACATGATGAGACCCCACTCAGGAGGTGGCCTCCCTTTTTCCTGGATTGGAATTTGTGTTTGTCTGCCAAAGCTACTGTGCCTCTCTGAGAGTCAGATTAGGCCCTCATTGGGGATGCAGGGTCACTGTTCACATCAGATGCTACCTCAGGCTCAGGCCTACACTCACATTTTCCCCTCTGGGTGAAACACTTCTCCTGGTTTCTCATAACTAACACCTCATCCTCAGGTCTCCATTTAAAGGTTGTCTTCAGAGGTATCTTTCTAGGTCACTCAGTAGAGATGGATTTTCTAGACACATTTTCTTATAACTCCATGTTTTTGTCCTTTAAAATATTTATTATACTCTTCAAATATATCATTTATATCTGTTTATCTCTTCCACTGAACTCTGTTTGATGAGGCCAGGAATCATTTCTATTTGACTAACCACAGCAAATATGGTTGCTAACGTAGAGCCTGGCTCATAGCAGCCATTCAGTACATGTTTGTTCACTGAATGAACTAATCACCTTTCTTCCACTCACATCCTGCACAGGGGGCTATGGCAGCCACCTGGAGAGATCTACAACAACCAAGCAGAAGCAAGAGCAAATTCACCTTATTCAAAGCTATACAGAAGATTCACAAATGGACTCTGTGGCAGGGGTCACAAATAGGCAGAGTGAATTGTGCAAAGAAATCACACAGGCCACATTTAATTAGATGCCTTGTACAAACCCAGAGTAAAGGGCAGGGCCTTTATTATTTATTTTATAAACTGAGATTTTTAAAAATTTATACACTGGTGTTAATATCTTCCTCTCTGTGGGTAGAATAATGAAAGTAACTAGCACAGGAAAAGTAAAACCAAAGAAAATCAGCTTATTGGGATAAAAACTTCCAGAGATAGGGCACAGAGTAAAGCATTTGACAACATCTCTTAGCCAAATGGGGAAATACTTGTCTGAGTAGGCTCAAGTGAATATTGAGTATTCAACTAAAAGGAATGTACTAAACAAAAACATCACACCATCTTCCCAATGCAACAGAGAACTTTGGGAGGCATTACATCCACCTTTAACTCTCATCCAGAGAAGGCAAAGAAATTGTATCCAATGGGCTAAGTCAACGGCTGCCCAGAGTGCCAGTCTGTGACAAGTTCTAAGGCTAAGTCTGGACTCAATGAGGAAATGAGCTATGACCAAGTAGTAATGCCTGATGGGCAGAGTAGGGAATTAAAATATGCATGCCATGTTGTTGTTGTTACCAGTTAAACTGGAAAAAAAAAAGTGACAGAAAGGAGATTCTACATAAAGAACATTTTGAGTCAAATTGTAGATGAGGGTGACAATTGTAGATGGCTGAACTTCAGGAAAATACCAAACAACAGGCAGAGTCTAGTGGTAACAGCGTCAAACCAAAAGAGACGCCATTTTCCCCCAGCCCATAAAGAACTGATTTCATTCAAGGTCCATGGCCTTCAAAACACCTTCTTTGCTCATCCTTCTTGGACCTTCCTCTGGAAAGTAGGCACTTTCAGGGCAGTGATTAGTGTCTGGTTGCACTTTGCTTACTCAGTGCCATACCAGCACTGATGCTGGGGTCTTTGTTGACCCACAGGAGATACAGCTACTTGGATAAATTAATCCATCATCTCAGATATTGATAGAAAAGTGCACAATAACTATTTCATTGTGATGAGCCACAAAAATACCCCTTAAAAAATTTTCCAGAACATGATTATTTACTTATGATTGAATAGTTTATATAAGAAATAGGATCAGTGACCATCCAGGCAGATTGTAGAAGAGAACTGAAGTTGGTTTGGTGTCACTTCTGCTCTTTAACTCACTCTCTTTTTCTCCCCACTGCAGCCGTGCCACCATCCTCCCTTCCCCAATCCCTTTCCTTATAACAAGATCAACATTTCACAATAACCTTTGCTTACAGCTAGTATTCCTTCCTCTTAAGTTTTACAGCATTTTCTGTCTACACGACTGACTTGGCATTTAAATATTACCTGTACTCTTAACAGTTTTTCTGTGCCCTATTTCTTCTATTAGGTCATCAGCTTATGGAGGCAGGAACCATGCTTCTGACATATTTGTTCTCTTTATTAAATCCATCAGTGTGCCTTGCACATGGGCAGTGTTTTGCACAACATATAGAACATATAGTCCATTATGTAACAATGTGGGAGCACACAGAGCTTTAGTTGAAAGTCAGGAGGCCCAAGTTGAGAACCTAAGCCTTCACTTAAAAGCTTCCTTGTTGTTCAGTCACTCAGTCATGTCTGTTTCTTTGCAACCCCATGGACTGAAACATGCCAGGCTTCCTTGTCCTTCACTATCTCTCAGAGTTTGCTCAAACTCATGTCCATTGAATTGATGATGCCATCCAACCATCTCATCCTCTATTGCCCCCTTCTCCTCCTGCCCTCGTCTTTCCCAGCATCAGGGTCTTTTCCAATGAGTCAGCTCTTCACATCAGGTGGCCAAAGTATTGGAGCTTCAGCATCAGTCCTTCCAATGAGTATTCAGGGTTGATTTCCTTTGGGATTGATTGGTTTGATCTCTTTGCAGCCCAAGGAACTCTCAAGAGTCTTCTCCAATACCACAGTTTGCAAGCATCAGTTCTTTAGCATTCAGCCTTCTTTATGGTTCAACGCTCATGTCTGTACATGACTACCGGAAATATCATAGCTTTGACTATACAGACCTTTGTCAGCAAAGTGATATCTCTTCTTTGTGACTTTGGGCAAATTATGTAACTCTCTAAGCTTCTGCTTCAAAATGTATAGAATCAAAGTAATTGTATTCCTCTAACAGAATGCTTGGAAGGATAGCATGAGATTATGTCTACAAAGTGCTTCATCAACTAGGAAATATCCTGCAAATATTGAGGATTATTATTGTTTTAGGAGGAACACCTTATTTTTAGGATCACTTCTTTTCTTTTAGCTCCTCTGTCTATTCCTTGTAGCTGTAAATAATTTCTTGTTTCCTGGTTGTCATTTAGTTTCTCACTTAGGAAGAGAGCCATTTCCCTCTGCCAACTCTACTTTCTCTTCCAAGAGTGTCAGATGTGCTGGTTTCCTACTTTTCTTCTGGGTCTATATTAATATGTGAACTAGTAAACATTTCAAGAGAAACAAGCCTTCATAACATAAGAGGTTTATAACAAAAATATAGTCTTTGTTCCAACTTTTAAAAACATGCTTTTTTAAAAAAAAATATATATATATATACATAAAAGTAATATGTCGATGAGAGATCACTTGAAAAGTATAGGTAGATAGAAAAAGTCAGACTTAAAATTATCCACAGTCCCATTACAATCACCAATAACACTTTGGCATATTTATTTTCAGAGTGTTTTCATGCAAACATATTTAATATAGTTATAATAATTAACCTTAATTATTTCTCCACAATAATTCAAATGTCTGATAAACCAACATTTTAATGGTGACAAAATTTTCATGTAAAGATTTTCCTTAACTTTTACCTAATTCTTAAACTTTAAGTTTATTTTCAGTTTTCACATTATGAATAGTGCAAATATTAGTATCATTGTATATGTCAGTTTTATACTTTCTTTTTTTCTCCACATAAGATGACTTGTTGAGGAAAAATCAATAGAAATGGCATTTCTGTGTTAGAGGCTCAAACATTTCTAAGCCTCTAATGGCCTGTTTTAATTTGTTTTTCTTAAAGAAACCTACTGTACACTGAATGTGGCAGCTTTGATGGTGAATATATAATAGTTCAACAGCTCACTGTGATAATGATTAATGTCAGTAAGACGAAAATAAAGAAGTGGGCAGGATCACGGTCACATTATTTAGAAATAGAAATGGCTGTAGTTCTACTCTCTAGTATAAAAGATAATATGCCAAAGAACATCTCAAGCTTTTCAACACATTTTTCTTTATGTAAAGCTGTTTGTTAAACGGAATAAATTTCACTTTGCTTTCCTGAAGTAGAACTCTGACTTAAAGGCTCTCTGTCAAATTCTTCCATGAACTTTAGGTCATAATATAAGAGTGTAAAACTGAAATACAACTGGATTGAGTTTCAGAGCCAAGGAACATAAGGCAGGGTGATATTTTTAGAGAAAAATTAAATTGAATCTTTAAGGAGATAAAGCCAGTAACTAAGCTATATCACTGAAACTACACTTTCATTGAAACTTGCTCCCAAATTTGAGCATGAGTAAGACCCTGGCATAACTAACTCAGTAAGTTATTTATAATTATTTGTTTAATTAAACATGAAGGAGAAGCAATTCTACCATTACATGCAGTATTTTGATAGAGATTTTCTGCTGAAAAGCAAATAGGATGCATTTTATTTGGACTTACTCTCAAGAAGATATTTGGAAAAGAACTTACCAAGAAAATGGTATTTTCTTCTTTACCCTTCCAAAATGGTGGAGTTCTAAATTTTTCTCTCTTTTTCTCCCAAAACAAAATTTTGTTGACAGATATACACAAATCATCCAGAGAGTTGGAGACTTGCATTGGTTGTTTTTGTTTGCATTTTTGTTTTTTAAAATGAGAACTAGAGGGGCAAGGAGAGAGAAATTTGGCATTTTCTTCAGCAGTGATTTGGAATTGTGATTTCTCCCTGTCGTTTGACTTATCATTCTGGAGGAGCCAAAGAAGCTAACCAGGATAATGTGCATCCTAACCCAGTGGGGGTAGTGGCTGCCTCAGGATCCAAGCTGAGAGACATTTTCTGTACACACACACACACACACATACACACACTGAATATTACTCAGCTATAAAAAGAATAAAATCTTGCTATTTGTGACAACATAGATGGACCTAAAGGGTATTATACTAAGTGAAATAAGCCAGACAGAAAAAGACAAGTACCGTATGATTTCACTTATATGTGGAATCTAAAACATAAAAAAATGAAGAAATATACCTAAACAGAAGCATAGTCATTGATACAGAGAACAAACAGGTAATTGCCAAAAGAGAGGTGGTGGAAAGAAGAGAGAACTAGATAAGAGAGATTAAGACAAACAAACTTACGGTTATAAAATAAATGAGTCACAGATTTGAAATGTACAGTACGGGAAGTATCATCAATAATTATGCAATATCTTTGTAAGTTTACAGATGATAATTAGACTTATATTGATAATTTTGAAAAGTATAAAATTCTATTTCTTGATTTATCAACCCTGGACAGAGGATGAGCTGGCTGGATGGCATTACTGACTCGATGGATGTGAGTCTGAGTGAACTCCGGGAGTTGGTGATGGACAGGGAGGCCTGGCGTGCTGTGATTCATGGGGTTGCAAAGATTTGGACATGACTGAGCAACTGAACTGAACTGAACTGAAGAAAGAAGAAATAAACATTCTAATGTATTTATTACAGTATTATTTTTGTATTGTCTGGGCTTATGGAATTTATAATCTGTGAACTTTTCCCTACCACTTTTTAGATCAGTTTTATATTTCATTGAAGTCTGTGTTCCCTTGTAGTTCCTTTATTTTTATTTCTTTACTAGTGGGAAACATTGGTTGGCAAAAAGTTCATCAAGCAGATTTTTTATGAACAGTTCATGACTACTATATTCTCAGATTCTTTATGTTTATAATGTCTATCTGTTTCTTTACATATGAATCACTATGTAGCTATACAAGAAAGTCTTTGAATTATCTTTCCCTCAGAAATCTAGAGATATTATTNTTGGACATGACTGAGCAACTGAACTGAACTGAACTGAAGAAAGAAGAAATAAACATTCTAATGTATTTATTACAGTATTATTTTTGTATTGTCTGGGCTTATGGAATTTATAATCTGTGAACTTTTCCCTACCACTTTTTAGATCAGTTTTATATTTCATTGAAGTCTGTGTTCCCTTGTAGTTCCTTTATTTTTATTTCTTTACTAGTGGGAAACATTGGTTGGCAAAAAGTTCATCAAGCAGATTTTTTATGAACAGTTCATGACTACTATATTCTCAGATTCTTTATGTTTATAATGTCTATCTGTTTCTTTACATATGAATCACTATGTAGCTATACAAGAAAGTCTTTGAATTATCTTTCCCTCAGAAATCTAGAGATATTATTCCACTGTCTGTTTTTATAGTTACTAGGGAGAAACATGAAATCACTTTTCCATTACAGGATGATGTATTTTTTCTGCCTAGGTGTCTAAAGATCTTTTACTTTATCTTCAATATTTTGTTAAATTACAAAAATATGTCTTAGTGTCATTTATGTTGAATCATATTTTCCTTGGACCACAATATTCCCTTTGAATCTACAAATCTTGTTCTACTTTGATTTCAGAAAATGTTCTCATTATAGCTTTACACATTTTTTTTATCCTGAGGTTTCCTACTTCATTGTCAGCAATTATTGTTTTATTTATTCATTTGTCTAACCTCACTCTTGACTAAATTCTTCAGCTTTTATTTGTCTTTTTATTCTTTACTTACTTTGTTTCTCTTATGATTTCCCTCTATAACATTAATTTGGTTTTCAGTTCTTTTTGTGCTTTACTTACTGATAATATTTTTCCAGTCCAAAATGGCATATCCTTTGTGCCTAGTTTATTTGCTTGGCTCTTATCTACTTTTCTATTTTTAAAATTCTTATTGGAGTTCAGTTGTTTTACAATGTTCTATTAATTTCAGGTGGACAGCAAAATAAATCAATTACAATATATCCACTCTTTTTAGATTCTTATCCCAAACAGGTCATTACAGAATATTGAGTAGAGTTCTCTGTGCTATACAGTAAGTTCTTATTAGTTATATATTTTATACATCAGTCAGTCAGTCAGTTCAGTCGCTCAGTCGTGTCCGACTCTTTGAGACCCCATGAATCACAGCATGCCAGGCCTCCCTGNAAGGGGTTTCCCAGTGGCTCAGTGATAAAAAAAAATCCACCTACCAATGCAGGCAACTCAGGAGATGTGGTTTCGATCCCCAGGTTGGGAAGATCCCCTGGAGAAGGAAATGGCCACCCACTCCAGTATTCTTGCCTGGAAAATCCCATGGACAGAGGAGCCTGGCAGGTTACAGTCCATCGGTCACAAAAGAGTCAGACATGACTCAGCGACTAAACATTTATTGTGAAAATGGACAGTGGGAGATTTGCTGTCTAAGACAGAGCCTTGTAGGGCAGTGCTAATCAAGGTGGGATCCACTGACCAAGACCAGTTGGCTAACTTACTCATCCATGACAACACAAGCATGGGAATTGAGAGTAAGCATCTAGGAAGTTTCACAGCAATCTAAGCACGTGATTGTTCTTTCTAGTACTTTATTTTCATTTCATTTGGCAACGATATCAATAATGTTGGATCAGAAATGAAAAAAAGCTGGTTCTTCAGTGAAGATAGTTTGAGAATGCTGTTGTAGGGATTCTTTCAGCAACTGGGCTATCTTCGCCAAGGATGATTGGATTCATCTATTTTTCTTGGGCTGCAGAATAATCCTGTTCTGTTCTTTTGAGCTGCTCTACTTGAAAATGTGAAGTTGCACATTTTCACCTGCAAAGACCAGCTCTTTGATGGAGAATGAGTTTCCATTCCCTCTGCTTTTCTAGCTCCCTTAATTGTTTCCCTGTAGGAGTCACTTCATTTCATATCTTAGGCAATACAAAAGGGTGCCCTTTGTAAAGTGTCTGTGATACGCTGGCTGGATCCCTATGTTTAAGGGGTGTTGAGGAATATCTCCTCTCTCTGGTGCCTCCACATTCCTTCGTCGAATTCCAGGAGCAGCTGTATGTTGTTATCATTCTTATATCAGAGATGAGTGAGCTTAGCTGAGATGTGTGGTAGTCTGTAATGAGAGATGAGATCACCCTCTCACATTCCGTCATGGATTGTAAAAAAGGCTGGCTGACTTAGCCCTCCTCCTGGCCTCTGTTATCCTTTCAGCCCACACACCCTTCTCCACCTTGAGAAGTCTTTCAAGGCTCCAGGGCTCCTCTGACTAGTGACACAGCATCTGATCAAAACTGATAGCTTTAGAGACTCTTTCGTAGACCTGTATCTACTTTTTTGGAGGGGTATATGTGTACTGGGGGGTAGGGGGGAAATGGATAATTTTTAAAATAAAAACTTTCAAACCTAGAATTAACAAATGATAATTATCTTTCTTCAAGATATTTTTTTGTTTGTATTTAAAAGACTAACATTAATTTCTCTGCAATCTAAATCTTCTTCCTTTCCTTCCGAGATATATTTATTATCATTAAGTTGGCAGGTTATCAGAAAGGCAGAGACACTTTCTGTCTCTGTTTTTATAATTTTCTATTTTATTTATTTTGATAAGCACCTACATACACCTTATAGTTCTCTGTTGCTGCATTACAAGTCACCCCAAAACTTACTGGAGTCAAGTAGCAACAATAATTGTATTATTATCTCTCACGGTCTGAGGGTTGACTGGACTCTGCTGGGGAGTTCTCTCATAAGGTTGCAGTCAGATGGCAGCTGGGACTGGAGTCACCTTGAAGGCTTTCTCACTTACAGATCTGCTGGCTGATGCTGACCATTGGCTAAGACCTCATCCAAGGCCAGCAGCTGGAACACCTGCGTGTGGCCTCTTCGTGTAGCCTGGGCTTCTTCAAAGCATGGCGGCTAGATTCCAAGGGGGCCAAGTAGAAGTTGTATCACTTCTTTTGACCTGTGTTTGGAAGCACATGGCATTATTTCTGCCTATCCAGATTCAAGAAGAGAAAACGTAGACACTCCCATTTCTTGATGGGAAGAGTGTAAATGTCACAATGTAAGATAAGAAATCTTATTGTGGCCATCTTGGAAAATACAACCCACTGCAAGTACTTATTATGTGCCAGGAACTATTCTAAGTGTTTTACAAATAGTACCTATCCACAGTCAAGATGTGATACCATTTTGTATGCTTTTAATCCTTTTATAAGTGGTGGCATATGTTATACATTATTTTTGGAAACTTTTTACTCAGCTTTATAATTTTGAGCTCTATGTAGCTGATACATGAAGGCTAATTCATTTCTTTTAATTTTTATTTTGTATAGCATTATAGGAATATACCACAATTGATGCATTCCTCATGCCCATATATCTTCATTTTTTTAACTGAAATCATATAGTATGTATTACTTTTTGACATCCATTTTTAATTTATCTTATTTGGCTGCACTGGGTCTTAGCTGCAGCATGTGAGATCTCATTCCCTGACCAGGAATCGAACCCAGGCCCCCTCCACTGGGGGCACAGTCTTAGCCACTGGACCACCAGGGAAGTCCCTGTGACATCCTTCTTTTAAAAACTGTAATAAGTGGTCAGCACTTTCCCAGGCCACCAAATACTCCACTAATACAAACATTTTAATGGCTACATTGTATCCATCTATCATGTGGATGGAACATAATCTTGGACTACACCATTAGAGTTGAACTTTTAGACTGTAATTTTTTCCCTGTTATAAAGCCACCAAAACCATCCATTTATATATTTGTGTACATTTTTATTGTTTCCCTAGGAAAATTTCTTATAAGAGGCATGAGCAGATAAAGAGCATAAACATTTTTGAGGCTTTCGATACATATTGCCGATTTTACATACACTTTTGTTTATTTTTACATTACAGTCAATACTAGAAACACCTATGTATCCTCTACTTAAGTAAAACTGTGCCAACAGTTAAAACCTTTTGTATGTAGATCTCATTCCATCCTCCTCCTGTTTCCAGAGGGCCTCACTATGCCAAATTTGGCATTTGTTATTTACACGTATTTTTATATTTATACAAAAAATTAAACTACATATATAAAGATGCTTTCCATGTATTTATATTTTAATATAAATGAAAGCACACCATATGTATCCTTCTGCCACTTTGCCCAACATTACATTTGTGAGATTTATCTGTATCAGTAGATGTAACTCGGGTTCATTGACTTTTACTCCTGTGTAGTATTCCATTCAGTGGATATAGCCTTCAACTGATTTACCCAATAGCAATTTGCCACACTTAGCACTGTCAGATTTCCCGGTCGGATGGGTGTGAAGTAGAATCTCACTGGGGGTATCACATTTTAAAAAGCCTCTGAAAACTGGTCTTATATCCAGTGAAAAGTGTGGAGGCTGATGAAAATCGTGAAACAATAATCATGTTAAGAAATGGCTGAAGACACTTCCCTGGTGGTCCAGTGGTTAAGAATCTCCCTTGCAAGGCAGGGGACCTGGGTTCCATCCCTGGTCGGAGAACGGCAATCCTACATGCCTTGGAGCAACTAAGCCCACGCACTACAATTAAGGAATCCATGGGCCTCAATGAAAGATCCTGCATGTTGTAGAAAGATCACGTGCTGCGACTAAGACCTGACACAGCCAAATAAATAAATATTTTTAAAAACTTAGAAAAATCAGAAAACCAAGAGGGTTATGATGACAGTTCTCAAATATAGGAAAAGCAGTGGTATGGAAGGGATCTTGAGTTATTTGTCATTCTAAGGAGCAGATTTACTTAAGGACTCCATTTCCCAGACATGGTCAAGCAGAGGTGAATGGCCAGCTTTCAGGAATGCAGGAGCCCTAGGAATCTGGCAGGGAGTCCAGTGATGCCCCTAGAGATGTTGTCAAGCTGCTTATTTTTTGGGAACAGAGTTCTTAGCATTTAGTCTCAAAAAGGTATAGCCTAGATGAGATAAGCTGGCTTAAGATCCACCCCAAGGACTATCTAACAAGCTTTGGGGTTTTGTCTTATTAGTGGTTTGCCTTGGAAATGAACAGAGATTGTTCTGTTGTTTTTGAGATTGCATCCAAGTACTGCATTTCGGACTCTCTTCTTGACCATGATGGCTACTCCATTTCTTCTAAGGGATTCTTGCCCACAGTAGTAGATATAATGGTCATCTGAGTTAAATTCACCCATTCCAGTCCATTTTAGTTCGCTGATTTCTAGAATGTCAACATTCACTCTTGCTATCTCTTGCCTGACCACTTCCAATTTGCCTTGATTCATGGACCTGACATTCCAGGTTCCTATGCAATATTGCTCTTTACAGCATCGGACCTTGCTTCTATCACCAGTCAC
>SJYA01002617.1:500719-682899 GCA_006410615.1 Neotragus moschatus | reverse complement strand
AAAAAAAAATCCACCTACCAATGCAGGCAACTCAGGAGATGTGGTTTCGATCCCCAGGTTGGGAAGATCCCCTGGAGAAGGAAATGGCCACCCACTCCAGTATTCTTGCCTGGAAAATCCCATGGACAGAGGAGCCTGGCAGGTTACAGTCCATCGGTCACAAAAGAGTCAGACATGACTCAGCGACTAAACATTTATTGTGAAAATGGACAGTGGGAGATTTGCTGTCTAAGACAGAGCCTTGTAGGGCAGTGCTAATCAAGGTGGGATCCACTGACCAAGACCAGTTGGCTAACTTACTCATCCATGACAACACAAGCATGGGAATTGAGAGTAAGCATCTAGGAAGTTTCACAGCAATCTAAGCACGTGATTGTTCTTTCTAGTACTTTATTTTCATTTCATTTGGCAACGATATCAATAATGTTGGATCAGAAATGAAAAAAAGCTGGTTCTTCAGTGAAGATAGTTTGAGAATGCTGTTGTAGGGATTCTTTCAGCAACTGGGCTATCTTCGCCAAGGATGATTGGATTCATCTATTTTTCTTGGGCTGCAGAATAATCCTGTTCTGTTCTTTTGAGCTGCTCTACTTGAAAATGTGAAGTTGCACATTTTCACCTGCAAAGACCAGCTCTTTGATGGAGAATGAGTTTCCATTCCCTCTGCTTTTCTAGCTCCCTTAATTGTTTCCCTGTAGGAGTCACTTCATTTCATATCTTAGGCAATACAAAAGGGTGCCCTTTGTAAAGTGTCTGTGATACGCTGGCTGGATCCCTATGTTTAAGGGGTGTTGAGGAATATCTCCTCTCTCTGGTGCCTCCACATTCCTTCGTCGAATTCCAGGAGCAGCTGTATGTTGTTATCATTCTTATATCAGAGATGAGTGAGCTTAGCTGAGATGTGTGGTAGTCTGTAATGAGAGATGAGATCACCCTCTCACATTCCGTCATGGATTGTAAAAAAGGCTGGCTGACTTAGCCCTCCTCCTGGCCTCTGTTATCCTTTCAGCCCACACACCCTTCTCCACCTTGAGAAGTCTTTCAAGGCTCCAGGGCTCCTCTGACTAGTGACACAGCATCTGATCAAAACTGATAGCTTTAGAGATTCTTTCGTAGACCTGTATCTACTTTTTTGGAGGGGTATATGTGTTCTGGGGGGTAGGGGGGAAATGGATAATTTTTAAAATAAAAACTTTCAAACCTAGAATTAACAAATGATAATTATCTTTCTTCAAGATATTTTTTTGTTTGTATTTAAAAGACTAACATTAATTTCTCTGCAATCTAAATCTTCTTCCTTTCCTTCCGAGATATATTTATTATCATTAAGTTGGCAGGTTATCAGAAAGGCAGAGACACTTTCTGTCTCTGTTTTTATAATTTTCTATTTTATTTATTTTGATAAGCACCTACATACACCTTATAGTTCTCTGTTGCTGCATTACAAGTCACCCCAAAACTTACTGGAGTAAAGTAGCAACAATAATTGTATTATTATCTCTCACGGTCTGAGGGTTGACTGGACTCTGCTGGGGAGTTCTCTCATAAGGTTGCAGTCAGATGGCAGCTGGGACTGGAGTCACCTTGAAGGCTTTCTCACTTACAGATCTGCTGGCTGATGCTGACCATTGGCTAAGACCTCATCCAAGGCCAGCAGCTGGAACACCTGCGTGTGGCCTCTTCGTGTAGCCTGGGCTTCTTCAAAGCATGGCGGCTAGATTCCAAGGGGGCCAAGTAGAAGTTGTATCACTTCTTTTGACCTGTGTTTGGAAGCACATGGCATTATTTCTGCCTATCCAGATTCAAGAAGAGAAAACGTAGACACTCCCATTTCTTGATGGGAAGAGTGTAAATGTCACAATGTAAGATAAGAAATCTTATTGTGGCCATCTTGGAAAATACAACCCACTGCAAGTACTTATTATGTGCCAGGAACTATTCTAAGTGTTTTACAAATAGTACCTATCCACAGTCAAGATGTGATACCATTTTGTATGCTTTTAATCCTTTTATAAGTGGTGGCATATGTTATACATTATTTTTGGAAACTTTTTACTCAGCTTTATAATTTTGAGCTCTATGTAGCTGATACATGAAGGCTAATTCATTTCTTTTAATTTTTATTTTTTATAGCATTATAGGAATATACCACAATTGATGCATTCCTCATGCCCATATATCTTCATTTTTTTAACTGAAATCATATAGTATGTATTACTTTTTGACATCCATTTTTAATTTATCTTATTTGGCTGCACTGGGTCTTAGCTGCAGCATGTGAGATCTCATTCCCTGACCAGGAATCGAACCCAGGCCCCCTCCACTGGGGGCACAGTCTTAGCCACTGGACCACCAGGGAAGTCCCTGTGACATCCTTCTTTTAAAAACTGTAATAAGTGGTCAGCACTTTCCCAGGCCACCAAATACTCCACTAATACAAACATTTTAATGGCTACATTGTATCCATCTATCATGTGGATGGAACATAATCTTGGACTACACCATTAGAGTTGAACTTTTAGACTGTAATTTTTTCCCTGTTATAAAGCCACCAAAACCATCCATTTATATATTTGTGTACATTTTTATTGTTTCCCTAGGAAAATTTCTTATAAGAGGCATGAGCAGATAAAGAGCATAAACATTTTTGAGGCTTTCGATACATATTGCCGATTTTACATACACTTTTGTTTATTTTTACATTACAGTCAATACTAGAAACACCTATGTATCCTCTACTTAAGTAAAACTGTGCCAACAGTTAAAACCTTTTGTATGTAGATCTCATTCCATCCTCCTCCTGTTTCCAGAGGGCCTCACTATGCCAAATTTGGCATTTGTTATTTACACGTATTTTTATATTTATACAAAAAATTAAACTACATATATAAAGATGCTTTCCATGTATTTATATTTTAATATAAATGAAAGCACACCATATGTATCCTTCTGCCACTTTGCCCAACATTACATTTGTGAGATTTATCTGTATCAGTAGATGTAACTCGGGTTCATTGACTTTTACTCCTGTGTAGTATTCCATTCAGTGGATATAGCCTTCAACTGATTTACCCAATAGCAATTTGCCACACTTAGCACTGTCAGATTTCCCGGTCGGATGGGTGTGAAGTAGAATCTCACTGGGGGTATCACATTTTAAAAAGCCTCTGAAAACTGGTCTTATATCCAGTGAAAAGTGTGGAGGCTGATGAAAATCGTGAAACAATAATCATGTTAAGAAATGGCTGAAGACACTTCCCTGGTGGTCCAGTGGTTAAGAATCTCCCTTGCAAGGCAGGGGACCTGGGTTCCATCCCTGGTCGGAGAACGGCAATCCTACATGCCTTGGAGCAACTAAGCCCACGCACTACAATTAAGGAATCCATGGGCCTCAATGAAAGATCCTGCATGTTGTAGAAAGATCACGTGCTGCGACTAAGACCTGACACAGCCAAATAAATAAATATTTTTAAAAACTTAGAAAAATCAGAAAACCAAGAGGGTTATGATGACAGTTCTCAAATATAGGAAAAGCAGTGGTATGGAAGGGATCTTGAGTTATTTGTCATTCTAAGGAGCAGATTTACTTAAGGACTCCATTTCCCAGACATGGTCAAGCAGAGGTGAATGGCCAGCTTTCAGGAATGCAGGAGCCCTAGGAATCTGGCAGGGAGTCCAGTGATGCCCCTAGAGATGTTGTCAAGCTGCTTATTTTTTGGGAACAGAGTTCTTAGCATTTAGTCTCAAAAAGGTATAGCCTAGATGAGATAAGCTGGCTTAAGATCCACCCCAAGGACTATCTAACAAGCTTTGGGGTTTTGTCTTATTAGTGGTTTGCCTTGGAAATGAACAGAGATTGTTCTGTTGNATGGCCAGCTTTCAGGAATGCAGGAGCCCTAGGAATCTGGCAGGGAGTCCAGTGATGCCCCTAGAGATGTTGTCAAGCTGCTTATTTTTTGGGAACAGAGTTCTTAGCATTTAGTCTCAAAAAGGTATAGCCTAGATGAGATAAGCTGGCTTAAGATCCACCCCAAGGACTATCTAACAAGCTTTGGGGTTTTGTCTTATTAGTGGTTTGCCTTGGAAATGAACAGAGATTGTTCTGTTGTTTTTGAGATTGCATCCAAGTACTGCATTTCGGACTCTCTTCTTGACCATGATGGCTACTCCATTTCTTCTAAGGGATTCTTGCCCACAGTAGTAGATATAATGGTCATCTGAGTTAAATTCACCCATTCCAGTCCATTTTAGTTCGCTGATTTCTAGAATGTCAACATTCACTCTTGCTATCTCTTGCCTGACCACTTCCAATTTGCCTTGATTCATGGACCTGACATTCCAGGTTCCTATGCAATATTGCTCTTTACAGCATCGGACCTTGCTTCTATCACCAGTCACATCCACAGCTGGGTATTGTTTTTGCTTTGGCTCCATCCCTTCATTCTTTCTGGAGTTACTTCTCCACTGATCTCCAGGAGCATATTGGACACCTACTGACCTGGGGAGTACCTCTTTCAGTATCCTATCACTTTGCCTTTTCATAGTGTTCATGGGGTTCTCAAGGCAAGAATACTGAAGCGGTTTGCCATTCCCTTCTCCAGTGGACCACATTCTGTCAGACCTCTCCACCATGACCCGTCCATCTTGGGTGGCCCCACATGGCATGGCTTAGTTTCATTGAGTTAGACAAGGCTGTGGTCCGTGTGATCAGACTGACTATTTTTCTGTGATTATGGTTACAGTGTGCCTGCCCTCTGATGCCCTCTTGCAACACCTACCGTCTTACTTGGGTTTCTCTTACCTTGGACGTAGGGTATCTCTTCATGACTGCTCCAGCAAAGCGCAGCCGCTGTTCCTTACATTGGACGAAGGGTATCTCCTCATGGCCGCTCCTCCTGACCTTGAACGTGGAGTAGCTCCTCTCGCCTCTCCTGTGCCCGCGCAGCCACTCCTCCTTGGATGTGGGGTAGCTCCTCTAGACCGCCGCCCCTGACCTCGGGCGAGTGGTGGCTCCTCTCAATCATCGAAAAATCAAGAGAGTTGCAGAAAAACATCTATTTCTGCTTTATTGACTATGCCAAAGCCTTTGACTGTNACTAGTTTTCTGTGAGTATGGTTTCAGTGTGTCTGCCCTCTTGCAACATCTACCATCTTACTTGGGTTTCACTTACCTTTGGCGTGGGGTATCTCTTCATGGCTGCTCCAGCAAAGGAGCTGCTGCTCCTTACCTTGGATGAGGGGTATCTCCTCCCACCGCTCTTTCTGACCTTCAACGTGGGATGGCCCCTCTAGGGCCTCCTGTGCCCGCACAGCCACCCTGGCCTTGGACTCGGGGTATCTCCTCTTGGCCTCGCCCCTGACCTCGGACGTGGGGTAGCTCCTCTATGTCTCTCTTCTCCCAATTTACCCCTCCCTCACCTTTCCCCACTGATAATCATAAGTCTTTTTTCTACATCTGTGACTCTATTTCTGTTATATAAATGAGTTCATTTGTACCATTTTTTAACACTTCGCATTAAGTGATATCATGCAGTATTTGTCTTTCTCTGTTTAACTTACTTTGCTTACTATGACATTCTCTAGGTCCATCCATGTTGCTGCAAATGTATTATTTTTATGGCTGAGTAATATTCCATTGTATACGTGTGCCACTTCCTCTATAGTCACTCCTCTGTTATGGACATTTAGGTTGGTTTCATGTCTTGGCTATAGTAAATAGTGCTATTGGGGTCCATGACCCAATGAATGTTGCCAATTTGATCTCTGATTCCTCTGCCTTTTCTAAATCTAGCTTGTAAATCTAAAAGTTCTTGGTTCGCAGACTGCTGAAGCCTAACTTGAAGGCTTTTGATGATTACCTTGCTAACATGAGAAATTAGCACATTTATACAGTAGTTTGAACATTCTTTGGCATTGCCTTTCTTTTGGATTGGACTGAGAAGTCACCTTTTCTAGTCCTGTGGCCACTGCTGAGTTTTCCCAAATTTGCTGGCATGTTGAGTGCAGCACTTTCACAACATCATGTTTTAGGATTTGAAATACCTTACCTGGAATTCTATCACCTCCACTAGCTTTGTTCATAGTAATGTTTCCTAAGGCCCACTTGACTTCACACTCTAGGATGTCTGGTTCTAGGTGAGTACCACACTATCGTGATTATTTAGGTCATTAAGACTTTTTTCATGTAGTTCTTCTGTGTATTTTTGCCACCTCTTCTTAATATCTTCTGTTACTATTATATCCTTGCTGTTTCTGCCCTTTATTGTGCCTATCTTTGCATGAAATGTTCCCTTGTTATCTCCATTTTTTTTGAAGGCATTTCTAGTGTTTCCCATCCTATTGCATTTACTGGGGTTCAAATCCCTGACATTACCATTTGCAGCCTGTGACTTCAGGCAAGTTACTTGTCACCTCTGTGCTTTAGTTTTCTCATTTCAAAAATAGAGGTAATTATTGTAGCTATATTACTAAAGTTTTTGAAAGGATTAAATGAGCTAATATACATAAAATGCTTAGATTATTGACTACTTCATAGTAAGTGCCATAGTGTTTATTATTAACATTTCTGTAGAATAACTATAAGTTCATAATGCTAACTCTAAGGCACTAAAATAACCAGTTAGTTCTCTGAAAGATTAAAGGAACATAAAGCGATGGTTAAACTGGAAGAATCTCTTACTTTCCCACATTTGAACTACATAGTATTCTGTATTTTATTGTATTGTATTTCCTTAAAAACCAAGCATTCATGTGGCATTTGTATTTATTAATTTTGATTAAGCCAAATAGTCCATTATTCAACCATTAGAATAACTCCTTGTTTCATAGATAGTTTATGACAAATTTAACTAATTTTAATAGTTTATGGCTAACTTGACACTAAATTGTAAATTTTGGATACCCCTCAGATACTGAGTAATAGAATCAAAAGATATATATAAAGAATAAACGTTAAGCAAGTTATGTGCTCAATGAGGATAATACATAATTTTGCTGTGAAGCAGAAATACAATATTGTCAACCTAGCTTTCATATTAGGGCTGTTTCTACTGTGCTTATTGTATTTAATTCAAGGATAAAATCAAATTTCATTTGTATGCTTAAAATATCTAACAGAAGTATTCACTCTTACAAGTAATGTATTTTGCAAAAGTATTTATATTATATAACAAAATTAAGAACTTTAAATGCATATTTTGCTTAACAATTTTCTTAATTTTAATTTTTAAAAAAGAAGATATTTTTCAAAGGCTATAAGTAAAAAGGAAAGGAAAGTCCCAACCTTCAGAAGGAAGATTACATGACACAATATTGAAAACAGCAGAAAGAAGGCAGTGGTAATTAATGTCTTTATAATCTGTGGACCAAGCAGGTCATTTTTCCCTCAGGAACAAAAATCAGTGAGCCTCATGTACCATGACTAGACAATATTTGCTCAATAGATAGGCAGATTGATAGACTGATGGTAGATAGATATATAGGTCGACAGACATCCAATCTCCAATAACACTTGTATTTTCTAAGTTTGCTAAGTCGCTTCAGTCATGTCCGACCCTTTGCAACCCCATGCACTGTAGCCCACCAGACTACTCCGTCTGTCCATGTGATTCTTCAGGCAAGAATATTGGAGTGGGTTGCTATGCCCTCCTCCAGGGGATCTTCCTGACCCAGTGATCGAACTTGCATCTCTTACATCTCTTGTGTTGGCAGGTGGGTTCTTTACCATTAGCACCACCTGGGAGGCCCCTTTTCTAAGTTTAGTCTTATCTCAACCTCAACAGAGCCTCCACCCAGAAGTGAAGGAAAATATCCTCTTAGACTAGGAAAGTCTAAGTTGTTTACAACAATTATCAAGTTGATATCATTTTATTTTCACTTAACAAATGCAGTTGCTATACTAGGTTAATATTTCTCTATAAAATTCATGTTCACCCCAAACCTATGAATATTATTTTATTGGGAAATAAGGTCTTTGCAGATGTAAGATGAGGTCATACTGGATTAGTGTGGGCTCTAAATCCAATATGACTGGTACCCTTATAAGAAGAGGGACACACAGAAAATGTGTGTTGATGAAGGCCAAAACTTGAGTGATGTTTCTGTGAGCCAAAGAATAATAAGATTTGCTAGTAATCATCAGAATCTAGGAGAGAGGCAAGAGGTTCTTTCTCAGAGTTTCTAACAAGAAGCCAATGCCCTTGACAATCTGATCTAGAACTTCTGGCCTCCTGCAATGTGAGAGAATAAATTTCTGTTGTTTTAGGCCAGCTTGTTTGTGGTAGCTTGTTTTATCTGGCCTAGGAAATGAATATAGATGCTTAGTTACCTGCTTTTTCATCTCACAGTTAACTAAAGCAGCTAATGAGAAGGGATAAGAAGGTATATTTTGAAATGACTTTTAATGCTCAAAACTGTTTAATGATTGTTCCAGCTCAGTAAAATGGGAATTCCCTTCTTGGTTGTTGGGACTCCATCAGTATCTATTTGCAAGTTGATATGATGAGAACTTTGATTTTGGTTGTCAGAGAAATCAGAACAGTCAGAGAAAATATAGGTGGGAAGAGGTGGACAATGGAAAGGAGTGACATGGTAATTTTCTCCAACTCCAGCCCTGCTGGACTAGTCATCAATGTTTCTGAAGGGAGGGATTTAAAAGAAGAACCTAAATCAGATATTTTCATGGGCAATTCCATGGAAGTTTGGTGTTGGTAGGATCAAGTAACAACGTAGAAATCAAGAGTGAAAATAAGTTTCTCCTTCCACATTTGGTATGCAGCTCTTGTACTATAATTTTTCTGAGGACAACACTGGTGAATTAATGTATATTAAGTGCTTAAAATAGGTTTGACTTGCAGTAAGTGAGGACTTCCATATGTGTTGAGTACCTCCTAAATCAGTGAACACAGTGAAGGGAGAGACCATGTTTAGTCAGTGTTACCCCAGTGACAAAGCAGACAGTAAGTAAGTGATAACTGATTGAATACTGGATATGCCATGCATAGCACTGAATGCCAAAAATACAGGGGAATAAGACATCCTTGTCCCACAGGCCAGCAGAACTGAGATAAAATGATGAAACTAATCTAAGTGGAACATTTTAAAATAAAATTTTAATATTTTTTCCCAACATGACCCAAATAAAAGGTTTTGCTTTAAATATCTTGGAAATTAATTGATGTGGATGGAATAACTTGTTTCTCCCAAACTCTGAGATAAATCAAATGAGAATGAAATTAGGGAAAGCAACAGAAAAATAGTCATTTCAATGAATGCACTGAAATGAATGCATTTCCTTTGAAAATTCTTGGAGCATAACTCCTTAACCATTAAAAGATAGTTGGTTGGGTTTTTTTCCCCTAAACACAGGCAAGGCATCTCACTATTATAGCTCTCTGAATATAGAAATATACTGTAGAATACCCAGTTGTAATATGTTTATTAAAAAACCCAAAAGGATCTATTTCTTCCTGTAACTTATAGCAGGAACAAGATCCTTTTCCAAGCAATCTGATTAAGAATATTTCTTTGAAAAAGTCTAATAGCCACTTCTGATCTTCCTCAGACAGAAAGACTAGAAAACATCTACTGTACTATCCCTTGAGCTTTTGGCTGGAAGGATATTTCGGCAATCTCTCTTTCTGATCTCCCCACCCTGTAAATATTTAATATTGCCAGTTTCCTGTAATGTAAATGCATTATGAAAACAACACGACAGCTGTGTGTATAGAAAATTTGGACAGGGCTGTGCAAATGGAAGAATTCTTTGAACAAGAGCGATGAAGTCAATAGAGTTCTAATGATAAATAGAAGGAGATTGAGTCTCTCAGCTCCCATGCCAACAAATAATAAATTTCCTTCCAGACTCACTACAAAACATAGCTGAATTCTGAGGTTCCCAGAAGGGCATGCCCCAATGCCAATCCTTATCTTAAAGAAGGGGATTCCATTGCCCTAGTGGAGAGTGTCATTCAAACAGATTTATTGTCTATTTTATAATGGATTTTGTTAGTAAGAATATTATGTTCTATACTGCAGCAATGTGATCGCTTACCACAACACTGCTCAGAATTTAGAGGGATCATCACATAGTTCCAGAGTGAAAAACCATAACAAGCAGCAGAAAAAAGATTTGTCAATCATCTAAGCAAAATACACAAAATACTTGATACACATTAGCTTCCTTCCCTACATCTTACTTCTTTTTATCCTTTGTCAAGCTTTCAAAGTGTGAGTACTTACTTCCGAGCTTTAAAACAAACAACACTTAAAAAACAAACAAACAAAAAGAAACCCAGTGATTTCCTTTGCTTTTCCTATCCCTTTTCCATAGATGAACGCACTGTCTTTTGTTGATTTCCCTTGATTCTCCTGACATACATAAATAGTGCGTGTGTCCTCAGTCTTTCTGTTGTGTCCGACTCTTTGAGACCCTATGGACTGTAGCCTGCCAGGCTCCTCTGACTATGGGATTTTCCAGGCAAGAATACTGAAGTGGGTTAACATTTTCTCCTCTAGGAGATCTTCCTGACCCAGGGATCAAATCTGCCTCTCCCACATCTCCTGTGTCTCCTGCATTAGAAGGTGGATTCTTTACCACTGAGCCACACATATAAATAGAACTTTTATTAAATTATCTTCAGTTAATTTGTTGGAGTAGCTATCTGTTTTCTATCAGAACTTTGATACAGCCATCATTTTTTCTTTCTTTTGTTCAAATCTATTTCAGGAATTGGGAGGAAGATATATATACCATACATATCATACATCTTACAATTCTATGAGCTGACATTGGTTAACATTCACCTTGATAAGATGTGAAGAGTAATGTGGGAAACAGAAAAATATTTCTCTTTTAATTCAAGTTTTTATTAAACACCAGTACTCTATATAGAAGCACGGCATGGCCACACTTTATTTCTATATTTTCCACAGAAGTGAGAAAGATCACATGTTGACCTCATTTTCCTTTTGACCTCCTACTGGTGAGTCATTTTTAGTCTCAGCATCTCTTTAGCTAAGCCCCATGATTTAGGTAAAGGTCTACTGCTAGCTGTGACTAAACACAGAATATTGTGGTTAAAAAAAAAAAAAAAAAAAAGAAGAACACAGTTCAAATCAAGAATACGTATGTCCCTGAGAGGAAGAAAAGCATCATGAGAAATTGAAAAGTGCAAAAACAGTGTCATGCGTATCTCACTTAGCCATTCAGGATGTGTGAGAATTACCCACCTGATGACTGCTACCCACCTCCACTGATTCAGAGGATTAATGATAGGAGAGAAGAAATGGAGGATGCTCCCTTCAGCATCGGAAAATCTTGGGCAGAAAAGTGGGCAATTCTTAGGTATTAAGTGCTGCATTTCCCTCAATGAGCCTACTTTAGTACTCATAATCCTCAACCATGATTGAGGATTGTGCTGTGTGCCAGGAACCAGACCAATTACTTTAAATGAATATATTGCCTCATTAATTACCACAATAAGCCGATTTGTATGCTAAGAACTCTATTCCTTTTCTATATGAGGAACCTGAAACACAATGTTTAAGCAAGTTATAGGAGTTAAAGTGAGAATGCAGAGAACCCAGGATGTAAATTCCAGCCACCTTGGTCCCAAAGCTGTGCTCCAGTACTCTATACTGCTCCCAAGAGGTGGGAGAATTTCTGAAGAAAGAAAAAAAAAAAAAAAACAGCCAGAGGATAAATTTCTGGAATTGATGGAAACTATGACATGTCAATTTTAGTGAAAGGAGTGTAGTGGATTTATATTTAATGATGATACATGCATGACTTAAAATCTAATTAATAGAAAGTAAATATTGCTAAAATATCCTGGCTAAATTTGTTTCTCCACAGTGAGATTATTGAAACAACCTACAAGAAACTAGAATGGACAACTATAAAACTGATACTAAATTTTTATTTTAAGATTTTACTTGCTAGAAGATTAATCTTTTCTTAACTACATGAACAACAGCTCTGTCCTCTCGCACTCAGAAAAATAATGAGTCATCACACAGATTTTTTTTTCCTGTTCAGAAACTAGAGAAATTCACCCTGCCCAAGAATCTGGATTGGCCCAAAACATAAGAGTTTCATTTGAAAACTCTTCTCTGTCTGAAAAGAGAAGGGTGACTACTCTTTTAACTTGGAACGCCCAGAAGCAGATCCTAAGACAAGGATTCAAGTGCGAGTCAATCATTTGGTTGGGCATCCCAGTAAGCCCCCCTAGGGGAATAGGGACATAAGATGGTAGACAAGGTAGTTAATAAAGGGTAGACTACCATATCAGCCACCACTGAGGCTATCAGAACTTAAGGTCCATTAAGGAATTCTGGAAAATAGCAAAGAACCCTCCTCAGAATAATCTATCCAAGCTGAGGTATTTATCCACCAAGTCTTTGTCAGTCAGAACAAAAAGTCCTCCTGCAGAGAATCACTGGTACTTACAAAAAGCACCTTTTGGGTTGAGTGCAGTCATCATAGATGGAAGTCAGTGGAATTTTCTGTTTCTTATGTAATGAAAGGCTCATGAGCACAATCTGAAAACAGGAGGGTTAACAAAGGAAAACCTTTGCCCTCATATATTCTATTGTTATGTCCAGAGACAAATGTACCAATTATTTTTGTAATTAGTAAAAATGTTTCTCTATTTAAATAAGGATTTATATTATAGTCTAAGAATTAATATTTATCCTAGGAGGATATTTGTATATGTATGTTTTTATCTATTTGAATTATTAGAAAGGATATGGAGATATACATACAACTAACAAATTTTAGAGAGCCATATCACATTCTCACCCCCAAACCCGTTGATCTAGCTGGTACTGCTTTATGCTGAATAACTCAGAATTTGGAATATATATTACTGGTGGAATATTGTATCTACAGATGTCCTTAGGGCAGGGAGTGGGTGATTTTCAGATTCATATCAACTTGTGTAAATAAGGAATAGAGTTGTTCCCTGTAGAGAGGTGGAGATCTCCTTTGGGAAGTTCAAAAGAGGGAGGCTTAGGAGGGAGGATCTAACTGCAGTGGAGCAACCAAGAATTGAGGTACAGCCATGGGAGAACTTCCTGTAAAGGGCTTAATATTCTAGTGGTTTTTCTTTTTTTGGTGGATAATGGAAAAAGCCCTATTTGATATACCATCTTAAATGTACCTGATCCCCATTGTAGTTTCTTTTACTAACCTGCAGCCTTTCAATAAAAGCTGATGTACCATACAGACTTCTATGGCAACCATGGGAAGTATTCACCAACCTGTACTTATTTCACCACTGAGAACAGCAAAGAGAACTGCATCATTTATTTCACTACAGAGAATGGCACGAGCACCACATCTCCTTACGGACGTGACATTTTAGTTCAGGAATTTCAGGGCAAGACTAGCAGCAAAAAGAGAGACAGCCCAGAGGAGATGAGACCAAGTGGAGGAATATATGATTGATGAGTGACTCAGGGTGGATATTAAACAAACTCATATTTTTTATAAATATACCAGAAAACGGAATGAGGAATCTTGATATTTGCCTTGCAATTAGCAGCAAGAACAACAACTAGCAATCATAAATAACTCAAATTCCAATTATGATGCTGCCCTGATAGCTAAGCTTGTTATTGTCTTCATTTCTAAGCTTTGCATGAGAGCTGGCTCAATAACTGAATACTGAATTAGAACTCAGAAAACTCAAGTAATGATTTAATTTTCATTTTTAAGTGTAGAGTTTAAGAATCTATTATTACTCCCTTAGTACTTGTATCAGCAAATATTTATTATACACAGATAAAAATTAATTACTTTGAAATTGTGTCATTTTCTTGTATGATATTGACAAAGTATTAATTTTATGTGATCATTTTTCAATGAGGCAGCAACCTAGGTGACATGACTAGATTTTGCCAAGCACTATTATAAGTTGGGAATCAGTTATTATAACCAATACCTTCTAAAACATGGAAAAGAAGCATAACATATAGGAGATAGTATAAAGAGGTGGATATGTTAAAGTATTAACATATTTGGAAGTTAAAGATCCTGTTACACTATAGGATAGGAGAATATAATAAGTAGGAATATGAATCAAAACAGAGTAAAAAATAGTATCATATTTATAACTACATGTTTTAATATATTAAGTATTAGAATTGTTAGGATAAAAAACCAAGGAATATATATATAACATATATACATATATATATATTCCTTGGATATATAACAAGGAATGTGTACCTCATTCAAAAGAATCAGATCAGTAGGAAATGAAGACAGAATAATGTTATATATCAAGAAGATATAACTTAAAATAGCTTTATTATTTTTTACTTTTTTTTCTACTTTTGTATTATTTTTTCTGTTTAATAAAGTAATATATAGCTCTTGCCAATAAAAAAAAAAGGCAACAACAACAGCAAAACAAACATCCAAATGTTAGGAGAAAAAAAGAATAAAAACATCACTAATGTCACCACCACATATTTATTTATATTCTAGAAGAAGATACACTCAAATAAACCTCCACATTAGAAGAAGAAAACATGGCATAAATATTTGCATAGAGATAAAAACAGAAGCCAAAACTGGGGATCTTGTTGTTACAGGTGACTTGTTCAGTTGCTCAGTCGTGTCTGACTCTTTGCGACCCCATGGACTGCAGCATGCCGGGCTTCCCCATCCTTTGCCATCTCCAGGAGCTTGCTCAAACTCATGTCCAATGAGTTAGTGATGCCATCCAACCATCTCATCCTCTGTCATCTCCTTTTCCTCCTGCCTTCAGTCTTTCCCAGCATCAGGATCTTTTCTAATGAGTCATCTCTTTGCATCAGGTGGCCAAAGTATTGGAGCTTCAGCTTCAGCATCAGTCCTTCCAATGGATATTCAGGATTGATTTCCTTCAGGACTGACTGGTTTGATCATGCAGTCCAAGGGGATATAGTCTTCTCCAACACCAAAGTTCAAAAGCATCAATTCTCTGGCACTCTGCCTTCTTTATGGTCCAGCTCTTATGTTCATGTTTAACTCCTGGAAAAACCATAACTTTGACTAGATGGGCCTTTATTGACAAAGTAATGTCTCTGTTTTTTAATATGTTGTCTAGGTTGGTCATAGTTTTTCTTCCAAGGAGCAAGTGTATTTTAATTTCATGCCTGAAGTCACCATCTGCAGCAGTTTTAGAGCCCAAGAAAATAAAGTCTGTCACTGTTTCCATTGTTTCCCCATTTATTTGTCATGAAGTGATGGTACCAGATGCCATGATTTTAGTTTTTTGAATGTTGAGTTTCAAGCCACCTTTTTCACCCTCTTCTTTCACTTTCATCAAGAAGCTCTTCAGTTCCTCTTCACTTTCTGCCATAAGGGTGATGTCATCTGCATATCTGAGGTTATCGATATTTCTCCTGGCAATCTTGATTCCAGCTCGTGCTTCATCCAGTTCGGCATTTTGCATAATGTACTCTCTCTGCATACAAGTTAAATAAGCACAGTGACAATATACGGGCTTGACATACTCCTTTCCCAATTTGGAACCAGTCCATTGTTCCATGCCCAGTTCTAACTGTTGCTTCTTAACCTACATACAGGACTTCCCTGGTGGCTCAGAAGGTTAAGCGTCTGTTTACAATGTGGGAGACCTGGGTTTGATCCCTGGGTTGGGAAGATCCCCTGGAGAAGGAAATGGCAATCCACTCCAGTAGTATTGCCTGAAAAATCCCATGGACAGAGGAGCCTGGTAATCTACAGTACATGGGGTCGCAAAGAGTCGGACAAGACTGAGCGACTTCACTTCAACCTACGTACAGGTTTATCAGGAGGCAGGTAAGACAGGTAAGGTGGTCTAGTATTCCCATCTCTTGAAGAATTTTCCACAGTTTGTTTTGATCCAACCAGTCAAAGGCTTTAGCATAGTCAATGAAACAAATGTAGATGCTTTTCTGGAATTCTCTTGCTCTTTCTATGATCTGATCGGTGCTGGCAATTTGACCTCTTGTTCCTCTGCCTTTTCTAAATCCAGCTTGAACATCTGGAAATTCTTGGTTCATGTACATTTGAAGCCTAGCTTGGAGAATTTTGAGCATTACTTTGCTAGCAGGTGAAATGAGTGCAATTGTGTGGTAGTTTGAACATTCTTTGGCATTATCCTTCTTTGGGATTGGAATGAAAACTTACTTTTTCCAGTCCTTTGGCCACTGCTGAGATTTCCAAATTTGCTAAGATATTGAGTGCAGCACTTTCACAGCATCGTCTTTTAGGATTTGAAATAGCTCAGCTAGAATTTTATCACCTCCACTAGCTTTGTTCATAGTGATGCTTCCTAAGTCCCCCTTGACTTTGACTTTGCACTAGGCTGTCTGGCTCTAGGTGAGTGATCACACCATTGTTGGTATCTGGGTCATTAAGATCTTTTTTGTATAGTTCCTCTGTGTATTCTTGACACCTCTTCTTAACATCTTCTACTTCCATTACATACATATTGTTTCTGTCCTTTATTTTGCCCATCTTTGCATGAAATGTTCCCTTGGTATCTCTAATTTTCTTGAGATCTGTTAGAGGTGACTAGCTGGTGCCTAACTGATATGAGAGCTGGAGATAAGGGTTGACAGTTCAAAAACTAGTAGAGGTTAGATATAACAGAAATGGAAATAGTCACAGAATAAATAATTGAAATTATGATAATAATAGCTACTATTTAAGACAGCCTAACTCTATGCCGGGCACTATACAAAGCATCTTACATGTATTATCTCTTTTACTATCACAAACCAGTGAGCTAGATAGTACATCATTTACATGCGATGCTAAGTAATTTGCCTCTGTATGCACAGCAGGTAAATTATATTAGCCATCAAGGACTTCAACTCCCAGATATATACTAAAAGTTTCATTCAGCACAGCATATTATATGTTCACTAGACTGCTAACAGTCTCATGACCCTTATAGCTGGGAAAATCATCAGAGCATCTCTTTTACTACCAGGAAGGAATTAGTTGTTGAAGTGATGGAAGAAATACTGACCTTGAGAAACAGGGCATTTCTGAATTGCTCTTGTACCCACTATAATAACTTCTCCACTACTTTTCTTTCCTGAGTCATGAGTATCCTACATCTTATTCTGAGGTGGTGAGACCATATCTGGCTGCTGCCAAGACTGTACTCAGTTCACAGAAAGCTGGGGAAGTGAGCTTCTGACTTGTTTACTTTGAGGCTGGATCCCATCTATGCTTCTCACCATGGTGTGGAGTGAAGGGCTCCGAGTACTGGAGGAAGGTCAGCTCCTGGGCCACCAGAACATGGCAAATGCTTGGGAGAAGGGTATTCTCCTTTGAGGAATGCTCCATGAGGGAGGAAATAAAGGGAGGAGAAAGATTTAAAAGAAAAAAAGTAAAAGGTCTGTCATATATCAACTCTTTCTTCTCATAAGTTCTTTTGTTCTCATTTTTATTAATTTTTAATCAATATGCAGTCATTTATTTTTCACATATTTTCTCCATTTCAACACAGGTAGTCTCTGACTAAAGAATTTAAAATGTTTTGACCTGAAAATAAAGTATGAAAAATAAATGATTTCCATTTCTTTATAGCAGTCATTTTCAAATTGTCCTCTAAGTAGTTCCACACGGGTCCTGAAGAGGTCCCTCAGGAGACAGGAGGGCTCGAGACTCTTTGACTGATTGTAGCTTTCAATTCTGTTCAGTCTCTCAGTTGTGTCCGACTCTGCAGTCCCACGAATCGCAGCACGCCAGGCCTCCCTGTCCATCACCGACCCATGGAGTTCACTCAGATTCACGTCCATCGAGTCAGTGATGCCATCCAGCCATCTCATCCTCTGTCGTCCCCTTCTCCTCCTGCCCCAAATCCCTCCCAGCATCAAAGTCTTTTCCAATGAGTCAACTCTTCACATGAGGTGGCCAAAGTACTGGAGTTTCAGCTTTAGCATCATTCCTTCCAAAGAAATCCCAGGGCTGATCTCCTTCAGAATGGACTGGTTGGATCTCCTTGCAGTCCAAGGGACTCTCAAGAGTCTTCTCCAACACCACAGTTCAAAAGCATCAATTCTTTGGCACTCAGCCTTCTTCACAGTCCAACTCTCACATCCATACATGACCACAGGAAAAACCATAACCTTGACTAGACGGACCTTAGTCAGCAAAGTAATGTCTCTGCTTTTGAATATGCTATCTAGGTTGGACATAACTTTTCTTCCAAGGAGTAAGCGTCTTTTAATTTCATGGCTGCAATCACCATCTGCAATGATTTTGGAGCNGAAAAACCATAACCTTGACTAGACGGACCTTAGTCAGCAAAGTAATGTCTCTGCTTTTGAATATGCTATCTAGGTTGGACATAACTTTTCTTCCAAGGAGTAAGCGTCTTTTAATTTCATGGCTGCAATCACCATCTGCAATGATTTTGGAGCCCCCCAAAATAAAGTCTGTTTCCACTGTTTCCGCATCTATTTGCCATGAAGTGATGGGACCAGATGCCATGATCTTATTTTTCTGAATGTTGAGCTTTAAGCAAACTTTTTCACTCTCCTCTTTCACTTTCATCAAGAGGCTTTTTAGTTCCCCTTCACTTTCTGCCATAAGGGTGGTGTCATCTGCATATTTGAGGTGATTGATATTTCTCCCGGCAATCTTGATTCCAGCTTATGTTTCTTCCAGTCCAGAGTTTCTCATGATGTACTCTGCATATAAGCTAAATAAGCAGGGTGACAATATACAGGCTTGACGTACTCCTCTTACTATTTGGAACCAGTCTGTTGTTCCATGTCCAGTTCTAATTGTTGCTTCCTGACCTGCATACAGATTTCTCAAGAGGCAAGTCAGGTGGTCTGGTATTCCCATCTCTTTTAGAATTTTCCACAGTTTATTGTGATCCACACAGTCAAAGGCTTTGGCATAGTCAATAAAGCAGAAATGTTTTTCTGGAACTCTCTTGCCTTTTCCATGATCCAGCTTTACTGAGGTAAATCAGCAAATAAAATTGTGAAATATTTAATGTGTGCATTGTGTTGATTTGATATTTGTATACATCATGTGAAAGGCGTCTCATCACCTAGTTAACACATCCATCGCTTTGAATATTTATCTTTCTTTTCTTCCCTTTTCTTTTCTTTCAGTATTTTTTCTTCTTTTCATGAGAAAATTTAAATTCTACTCTCAGCAAATTTAAATACACACTACTCCCTTTTATCGAGTTTATTCAGGTGACTCATGTAGATGACAACTCTGTAGAAGCAATAAAATATTGCTCTGAGGTTTCAGATAAAAAATAAATTGTTCACTTACTCAGTGGCATCCAACTCTTTGTGACCCCATGAACTATAGCACACCCGAGTTCCCCATCCTTCAGTATCTCCTGGAGTTTCTCAAACTCATGTCCATTGAGTTGATGATGCCATCCAAAATAGGGATGTTAATTAGTTAAGATGGTTTAGAATCTATTGATCTCTGCAACTAGAAGATAATGCCACAGCGTACCTTTGAACTCCAGATCTCTTCAAAATGGGGCATGGTAGGGAGAGGGAGGACCTTAAACTTTGGGTTTGTTTTTGAATGGCCAGGATCCAGGTGGAACTATGCAGGGAAGCTAAGTCTTTTAACAGCAAACCAGAGTAAAATGTCATTGACCCTGCCATCTTAGGTAAATTAAACTCGGAGCTAGGAATTTCTGTGGTTTTGTGGGGAGAAATTTTCAAATTTAGGATTAAAACCCATCTTCAATTTGTCAGAGTGACAAAAGGCTCTTATGATTCCTAGGGATTACATTTTCAATTCTTCTTATAGCTATTTCTAAAAGTCATTAATATTTAAATAGATGAACAGTTTATATTTTACTCAAACTATATTTCATTCTCTTAAGGCAGAGTAATATATATATACATGTATAGACAGCTTCCTGGTGGCCTTGCGGCTAGGATTCAGTGCTTTCATCACCACAGCCTGGGTATATATATATGTGTGTGTGTGTGTATATATATGTATATAATTGAAAGAGTTGACATATTCTTCAAAGTTGAAACTTAAACCACTGTTTTGCCCTTCTATAGTCATAGAAATGTAGCTATTTTTCTCTTCATTTTCTGTAAACACCTACCACGCTGTCAAACAATTATATACAACTGTGCTGACTCAAAGAATAGGTGTATAATGAAATGCCTTACACTAGGAAATAGCCATTCCAATAAAAATGGTTCTATTAAGGTCATTTTTATGCTACTGAATTCTCCAGGGTTTGGTTGGTTCTATTTTTCAGATAACAGAGCAAAAATGCAGCTATGGGCCATTCTACACAGAAAACTCTTTTTATTTGGGTCTCTCACTGAGTAGAATTCACATGCTCTATTTTATTTCTTTTGTAACAATATCACACATTTACAGTTTACTTGATTGGTGCCATCCACTTTTTGGCATATAACTTATTCTCTATGGAAAATACTTTTAGTGACAGCAGATTTCAAAGTCATGTTTTTTGTACCAACTTTTCTCCCTGGCTATGGCTACGTTATTAAAACATTTTAGGATTTTGGCACTAGATATTCATTTGAAGAATATAAAAAATATATTAGATTGACTGCTTTTTTCATATTCACAAGTAATATATTCCTTTAACATATGCTAGATTATGTAGAATTACAAATACATCCTTATTTCTCTCTATTCATATTTCTGTGAGGCTCAGCTTCAGCTGACTTGTGGAATAATAGACCAACATCAGTGTTTTGGTGAGTTCAAGTTCATTGGTTAGATATTTCATATAATTATTAAAAAGTTCCAATATTTCAGTGACAAATATATTTCAGAGACAACTGAAAGCATTGATTATCTCAGCCATCTAAATAAATTCCAAATCATTGCAACATCAGTGTTTTGGTGAGTTCAATTTCATTGGTTAGATATTTCTTTTAGTTATTAAAAAGTGCCAATATTTCAGTGACAAACCTATTTCACGGAAAACTGAAAGCATTATGATTATCTCAACCATCTAAATAAATTCCAAATCATTGCTTAAACAACAGTCATTTAAATGTAGGAGATTAAATTATATAATACAAATGAGTGTCCATAGATTCTACCTATGTAGTTTGGTAATGCTAATACAGAAATTGACGCCTGCCCACTGAGCGCAGGCGGCTGCGGGGCCGGCTCACTGAGCGCAGGCGGCTGCGGGGCCGGCTCACTGANGCACTGAAACGTGTGCTGTCGTGTGGGAAACGAATCATCAGTCTATATTCGGTTCAGGATACAGGATGCTTGGGACTGGTGCACGGGGATGATCCAGAGAGTTGATGTGGAGTGGGAGGTGGGGGGTGGGTTCAAGATTGGGAACTCATGTACACCTGAGATGAAAAAATAAAAAATAAAAATTTAAATAAAAAAAAGAAATTGATGAACTATAAACAATTAAGAAATCTGCATTACGAGTTAATAAGGCAAGTTTCCAGAAAGATAAAATTTCTATCCTTCCCTGTATCTCAGGATATTTTGGAAAATAAAACAGAGGAGAGTGTTTTTATTTTGAAAGCCTAACTTCAAGGTAAGAACTGAAAGGAAACAAAATTTTATTTAGAAGTAAGGCAAACCAAAACCAAATTATAAAAAGCACATGTATAGTGGAATAGAAAAATTTCAACACTGCCTGAAGGCACATAGTGAAAACATTTCTGAGGAAAAAGGCCCACCGGCCAAGCCACTTATATTATTATCAAAGGCTTTTGCCAGCAGCTTGCCCACTGGCACCTATCAATTTCAGCATGTGTGTGTTTCACACTATGCCTCCCCTCTTAGCTGTCAACCTATATAACACATGATCATTCTGTCTTTGTCACACTAAAAAGGATAAGGTGAACCTTGTGGTCAACACTGAGTATTGAGTTATATTTTCTTGTGCAGAGAGTACAGAAATAATCTGATGCATGTCTGAAATAAGACATGGGAAAAATATCCCAAATCATGACATTTATATTGGAAATGTCCTTTCTTGTATCAGAACTTTAGTATAAGTGGCAAGATATTTAAAAATTCTCTTTATAAAAATGTTAAAATCCCAAATGATTAGGATGGAAGTTATCTTTTTTTTTTTTTAAATTGCACAGAACTTTGCAGATATTCTTTTCTAGTAAGTCACCCAGAATGTTTCTCCTGGAATGGTTTTTCTTCCTCTGAATTCTCATTCTTTGAAATAAAGCAAAGCTTGATTTTGTTTCCGAATTTATAGCCAACTTTTCCTGTGATAGTCAGCAAACTATTTTGGTTTTATTTTGTTTCTTCAGTAGCAAACTTGGAAAAATATAATGGAAAACAAATTAGAAAAAAACTTATAAAAGCAAAATAACACCATTCTATAATTTTGTAATAAATCTTCTACATCTAAATTCCCAAATAGATTTTCTGAAGTATTTTTAATGTGACATCTTTTGTATTGTAAATTGATACCCAAAGCATCACTAATTTTTTTTTAATATAGTACCAATGTTTTTATCTACTTTCACCAGGGACTGATCCCTTTGAGTAAACTGCCATGAAGTTTCCAGATGATCTTTAACACTTTACCATTTACAAGGTACCGGGTAGCTACTGGAGAAATGTGGCAAACTGAAAAGTTAAGAGAATTCTGTGTTGCTGAAGTTGGAGAGCTGGCTTTCATCATTGACTCTGTCTTTAATTATAATGAAAGTGAAAGTGAATGTTGCTAACTCGTGTCCAACTCTTTGTGACCTCATGGACTATACAGTCCATAGAACTCTCAAGGCCAGAATACTGGAATGGGTATCCTTTCCCTTCTCCAGAAGATCTTCCCAACCCAGAGAGTGAACCCAGGTTTCCTGCCTTGCAGGCAGATNGACTCTGTCTTTAATTATAATGAAAGTGAAAGTGAATGTTGCTAACTCGTGTCCAACTCTTTGTGACCTCATGGACTATACAGTCCATAGAACTCTCAAGGCCAGAATACTGGAATGGGTATCCTTTCCCTTCTCCAGAAGATCTTCCCAACCCAGAGAGTGAACCCAGGTTTCCTGCCTTGCAGGCAGATTCTTTACCAACTGAGCCACAAGGGAAGCCCAAAAACACTGGAATGGGTAGCCTACGCCTTCTCCAGGGGTTCATCCTGAACCAAGAATTGAACCAGGGTCTCCTGCATCACAGATGGATTCTTTACCAATTGAGGTATCAGGGAAGCTGCCAATGGCTAAGTTAAATTCTCTGGCTGTCTGCTTCCTCATTTGTTGTATAAAAGATTTCACTTCAAAATTCTTAGGATCCATTCATTTTTTTTGTAATTTAATTTAATTTTGATATAACATCTTTAACAATGCACAAAAATCAGAGGGAAAAAGTATTACGGGGATATAGGGAAGCACAGTGTTTAAATGTAATTATCTATACACTTAATCAGTTGGTGACAGCGACCTTCTTATGCATACACCTGTCAAGAAGACATTATTCTCATTTTAAGTGAGGAAAACAGCAGCCTTGAGAGGCAAAGAACTTGTCTGAAGTTACAGTCTTCAATTCTGGAATGAAGATTTCATTTTATTTCAGACTCCACTATGCTACATGTTTCTAATGTGCACTCAAAGAGTTCAGCTGCTCAGTTGCGTCCGACTCTTTGCTATACCATAGACTGCAAGCCTCCCTGTCCATCACCAACTCCCTCAACTTGCTCAAACTCATGAGTCGGTGATGCCATCCAACCATCTCATACTCCGTCGTCCCTTTCTCCTCCTGCCTTCAGTCTTTCCCAGAAACAGGGTCCCTTCCAATGAATCAGTTCTTCACATCAGGTGGCCAAAGTATTGGAGTTTCAGCTTCAGCATCAATCCTCCAATGAATATTCAGGACTCATTTCCCTTAAGATTGACTGGTTGGATCTCCTTGCAGTCCAAGGGACTCTCAAGAGTCTTCAACACCACATCAATAAGTTTGGGGCATATATGCAACTTCTAGTCAGGACTCACTAGCTGCTGGTAGTGGGACCCCACATGCCTGGGAAGGTTAGGAGAAGGTGAGTCCTAAGGTGACAGGGCTAGCAATATGACAGATAAGGTCACTCACCAAAAGGTAAAGTCTTCATAGACACCCATATCATGCTCCATGACCATACTTAGTCTGTCTTCAAAGCTGTCTCTTTAAAATTGATCTTTTCCTTCCAGCTTGTACATTTAGCATCTGTAAGTTCTCAGTTGACGTACTGCGGAAGCCAAGCTTCAAGATTTTTGAGCATAACCTTGCTAGCATGTGAAATGAGCACAGTTGTATGATAGTTTGAAAATTCTTTGGGATCAGAATGAAAACTGACACTTTCTAGTCCCATGGCCACTGCTGAATTTTCCAAATTTGCTAGCATATTGACTGCAGCACTTTCATACCATTATCTTTTAGAATTTTAAATAACTCCAGTGGAATTCTGTCACCTCCACTAGCTTTGTTCACAGTAATGCTTCCTAAGACCCACTTGACTTCACACTCCAGAATGCTGGCTCTAGGTGAGGGGCCACACCATCGTGGTTATCCATGTCATTAAGACCTTTTTTGTGCAGTTCTTTTGTGTATTCTTGTGCAATAATACGTGGCAAGAAAATGTATTCATAATATTTTCTGCTTCTGTTAGGTCCTTACTATTTCTGTCCTTTATTGTGCTCATCTTTGCATGAAATATTCCCTTGATATTTCCAGTTTTCTTAAAGAGATCTCTAATCTTTCCCATTCTGTTATTTTCCTCTGTTTCTTTGCATTGTTCATTTAAGAAGCTCTTCTTATCTCTCCTTGCTAGTCTCTGAAACTCTGCATTCAGCTGGATATATCGTTTCTTTCTCCTTTGCTTTTCACTTTTATTCTTTCCTCAGCTATTTATAGTGATGCATATGTAGGTTATAAACTTTTTTTTTTTTAAAAAAGGAAGCTATTATTCCAAAGGTCATGTAAGAGCAAGAGATATTCTTCCATTAACATTCTTGATTTTGTCTGCATGGTATCTGTGGATTATATCCACTCCTAGATAACATTGTTTATTTTACTGGGAACACTGTGCTGTCTCACCTAAGGGTATATCAAATTAACTCGGTCTGAGTAAATGAAACAGAAAGAAGTACCCAATAATCAATATTATCGTAGCTATGTCTATTAGACTCCATCTTTTCTTAAAGGGGACACATATTAATTTGGAAGTCCACATTTCCCTAATTTAAATTTGATGATTTCATTTGGAAGATATGAGAATATAAATTTTTCTTCTTCTTCTTTTCTTTCTTTCTTTTTTTTTTTTTTGAGAATGTAAGTACTGTTTGACTAGGTATAAATGCTCAGTTGCTCAGTCATGTCTGACTCTTTGTGACTCCGTGGACTGTAGCCTGCCAGGCTCCTCTGTCCATGAGATTCTCCAGGAAAGAATACTGGAGTGGGCTGCCATTTCCTTCTCTATAGGTATAACTCAAAGCAAATTCATCTTATCAATATTTTTAGTATTAACTGACCAAGTATATTGCAGTAAAGATATATTTAATCTCAATGATCTCATATTACATAATGTGTAAAAGAACTTTATAATCAAATTCCTCTTTTCCTCATGTCATAGGGATTTTCATATCTATGTTAGTCAGCTATATTGGCCTATAATAGTTTTGTGTGATACCTTTGTCTGGTTTCAGTTTCTAGAGTGTCTGGCCTCATAGAATGAGCTTGGGAGTATTCCTTACTTTGCAATTTTTTAGAATAGTTTAGAAAGACAGGTGTTAGCTCTTTAAATATTTGACAGAAGTTGCCTGTAAGCCTGGAATTTTGTTTGTTGGAAGTTTTTAAATCACAGTTTCAATTTTAGTACTTGAAATTGTGATTGGTCTGTTTATATGTTCTGTTTCTTACTGTTTTAGCCTTGGAAAATTGTACATTTCTAAGAATTTGTCTATTTCTTCTAGGTTGTCCATTTTATTACTGTATAGTTGCTTGTAGTAATCTCTTATGATCCTTCATGTTTCTGTGGAATTCACACATAATTGCAATGAAGTATCAGTACAATTGTACACATAAAGCAAATACTGTAAGATCATTGAAAGGGGAGCACTAACAACCTGGGAGAGCTGAGAAATGAGGCAGTCTGTAAAGGGGCCTCACTATGCCTTACTAGTCCCTAACAGACTTTCAGGCTATCTTCATCCCACTTTCTCCCTGTCATTAATTTGCTGAGAGGGCTTAAGCAAACAACTTTGCAAACTTAGGCTTTAAGGACTACGTATATAAAATAAAAGAACTAGAAAAGCCATCTCTGAGGTCTCTGTCAATTCTAATATATAACATAATAAAGTTAAGAAGAAAGATTTTATAAACAGTAGTAACCTTTATTTTGCAATTCTTAACCTACTTTTTATTTATATAGCTATTATATAGCTATTATACTATTTATATAGTATTTGTCTCTAACAAATACTAAGTGTCTTTACAAATGTCTCATGAACAAATTTTGTTGCCTATCATGTGGCATCTAAACTTGTCTTCCCTTCTACTGGTATGGTCTCCTTATTTTATTCAGGCTAAGGGAAGTTAGTAACAACTCTGAAATCTTAGTGACTTTGCACATAATAGCTCATTCTTACTCAAAACTCATCCCAAGTTCACTGGGGATATGACAGCCCTCCTCAGCAACTCCCCTCCAACTTGTGACTTGGAAATCCAATCTAACAAAATTTCCACCTTTTATCATATTTCCAACTCAACAAGTGGCCTGAAGAGTGATTAATATAGGAAAAGAAATACTGAAAAATCTTGCAGTGGCTCTTGAATGCTTTGGCCCAGAAGTAAACAGGCCACTTCTGCTCACAGTGTATTGATCAGAAGTAGTTATATAATCTCACTTAATTACAATGAGACTGGATAATGTGGAGAGAACATGACCATATAGCAAGAATTTAGTGTCTCTGGACATTACCTCATTCTCCTTGATAATTTCTATGACTATTGTTGCCATTGATTCGCTGCGGACTAAAAATGCCAGAGTGGTGCTATGTATTCTGAAGACTCCAAGCACTAGAACCAGGCAGTATGCTATCCTGCAGTCTGGAGCAACCTCTTCTCAGGTTGTGTTATACATTTTTCCTGGACACCAAAGCAGTGCTGCTTGCAAACCAATGTCACAAAGCTTTTAATGGGAATGCTTTTCAATTTCTTCTTGTAAGCACTCAGAGATGTAATTAGCTGTTAGGTTATCCAGAAGAAATAGGTCTCTCTTCTAGGGCATACATTTCTTCAACTGCTAACTTTTCTTTTAATCATTCTCCTCCTAGATTTCCACATCCAGACCCTCTGGCATAAGGCTTGTATTTCCCTCTAGAGTTCTGCCAATACAAATATATCAAGGTTTTATTAAAGGCATGAACTGAAAAATGCATACCAGCTCTTAGTCCAGTTAAGGATTTAATTCAGAGCAATTCAAGGGGACATAAACATGGAGAATAGAGTTCTCACTATTTGTAGGCATGTTATATTTGAGGACATCCATGTAAAAAGTTTCATGACCAGCTTATGCCTGGGAGGGACATTACATCTTAAAAAATTTTCCCCCTTAGCAGAACTTCTCACAAAGCATTAGAAGGCAATTCTGTTCCTTGCGCACGGGGAGAAAGGAGTGAGCACTACATGCCACATCATTGACTTTGGATGATTTGCTCCCCATTATTTTGCTTGTACCAGGGGTAACTTCACCTTCAGTATTCTTTAAAAAGCTCATCAACATTCCAAATATAAATCTTAAAAGATTGTTTTCAAGAATGTTAAATAGCTGTGCTTTATGAAGCACTGGAAAAGTTTCCTTTCTTTTTCTCTCCACTATGAAGTCTGAAATCCAGCTGTCAGAGATGGGTTTATCACAAAGCTGCCTCTGGAAATTTCCCCGGCTGTGTATAACAGGGCAGCCTCTGGTCTCCTGTCTGAAACACTTTCTTCATGGGAAGGCCACCCAAGATGGGACTGTCTGTCATTAGGCCTGAGAGAGGTGGAACTGGGATGAGCTAACTTCTCAAACTGCCAATTTAAACAATGACATGATTTTATATGCCAAGAATCTATTTGTACACAATCAGGAAGAGAATGGAAAAAGAAACTATAATAAGGATAGTTTCTGCTGAGGTTGAATCCAAGCCTGTCCATGTTTGTGCTCTTTATCCCTCCATTAGCTTTTAGAACATTAGCTCTTTGAGGAGAGAACAGAACTTTTTAATATTATGTATACAAAATATCCTGAGGTGACTACTTAATATATTATTATGCCAAAATTGTCACTATAGCTTAAAAATGAAAAGCAGTTTCTCTGTTGGAATAGCACATTTCTGTTTAACTAAAGGAGAGAGAGAGAAAAAAAAAAAACTTTTACATTTTCTTTCAAACGATCATTGGATTTAACTATGGTGTGTGTGTGTGAGACAAATCAGTTTTGTTAGTATGGATCAATTGAGCTCTTTCCTCTGAAGTACTGATATTCTTTCTAAATAAAGAACATAATAAAAATAAACAAAATATCATTATTGAAATTTAGTATTTTCAATGATAGCAGAAATATGTTTAGCTTGGAGGAATTATATAGAAATTATATAGAATTATATGAAAATAGGAATTTGGCCCCATGTGAAGCAAAAAATCTTGAAAAAAGGAGGCTCTAAAGGAGGTAAACACACCACAAAATTTTGGTCATGACCAGGATAATCTTAAGAGTTTACAAATTAGTTAGTTACACTGTCCTAGCAATAAACTCAGAGAAATTGTCAATCAGTGAACATTTAAATATTTGAGACTTTGTCTGAAGGTCCCTTGAATTGTTTTTTTTTTTACAAAAAAGTTTTACTAAATATTCAAGAATCAAATTATTCCAAATGTCCAGAAAGTTTTCCATATAAATGAAAACTTGAGAGTATTCTTCAAAAGGATTAAGCAAGTGAATGTAGCTTTGAATCAAAATCAAAGGCTGTGTAAAAAAAAATTATAGATCATTTTACCCATACAGGGTCAACACCGAAATCAGATTGATTATATTCTTTGCAGCCAAAGATGGAGAAGCTCTATACAGTCAGCAAAAACAAGACCAGGAGCTGACTGTGGCTCAGATCATGAATGCCTTATTGCCAAATTCAGACTTAAATTGAAGAAAGAAGGGAAAACCACTAGACCATTCAGGTATGATCTAAATCAAATCCCTTATGATTATGCAGTGGAAGTGAGACATAGTTTTAAGGGACTAGATCTGACAGGTAGAGTGCCTGATGATCTGTGGACGGAGGTTCATGACATTGTACAGGAGACAGGGATCAAGACCATCCCCATGGAAAAGAAATGCAAAAAAGCAAAATGGCTGTCTGAGGAGGCCTCACAAATAGCTGCAAAAAGAAGAGACGTGAAGAGCAAAGGAGAAAAGGAAAGATATAAGCATGTGAATGCAGAGTTCCAAAGAATAGCAAGGAGTGATAAGAAACCCTTCCTCAGCAATCAATGCAAAGAGATAGAGGAAAACAACAGAATGGGAAAGACTAGAAATCTCTTCTAGAAGATTAAAGTTACCAAGGGAACATTTCATGCAAAGATGAGCTCAATAAAGGACATAAATGGTATGGACCTAACAGAAGCGGAAGATATTAAGAAGAGGTGGCAAGAATACACAGAAGAACTGTACAAACGATCTTCATGACCCAGNTTCATGGGGTCACAAAGAGTTGGACATGACTGAGCGACTGAACTGAACTGAACGGATGCATTTTTTTTAAATCACAAAAAATTTTGACCGATTCACAAATGAGTTTGTTATTTTAATTTCCCTTGGATTTTTATCTTTTGCTTTTGTCTCCTTCACTGCTATATCACAATGTTTACATCAGTGCTAGTTCAAGGGAGACATTTGTGATGGCTCATGTTATGTGTCAGTTTGACTGGGCTAAGTGGTGTCCAAATAGCAAAAACATTATTATATCTATTTAACCCAGATAGGTAAAACATTATTCCTGGATGAGTCTGAGATAGTATATCCAGAAGAGATTAGCATTTGAATCAGGAAACTAAGTAAAGAAGATCACCCTCATCAAGACAGGTGGGCATTACCTAATCTGTTGAGGGCCTGCATAGAATATACATGTGGAGGAAGGGTCAATTTGCTCTTTTTCTTGAGCTAAGAAAAACATCTCCTGCCCTTAGACATCAGTGCTCCTGGTTTCTGGCCTTCAGACTCAGACAAAGGTTTACACTAATGCTTCCTCTGGTTCTCAGGCCTAAGGATCTGCACTGAGATGACACTATCAACTTTCCAGGTTGTCTAGTTAACAGATAGCAGATTATAGGACTTCTCAGCCTCCATAATAGCATAAGCAACCTCTCAAAATAAGTTTCTTTCTGTGTATCTATATATATTCTGTTGAGAATTTTGACTAATACAACATTTAGTAAATATTTGTGGGCTTCCTAGGTAGTTCAGTGGTAAAGAACCTGCTTGCCAATGCAAGAGACTGCCTGCAAAGCAGGAGACCTGTGTTCGATCCCTGGGTCAGGAAGATCCCCTGGAGGAGGAGGAAATGGTTCAGTTCAGTTGAGTTCAGTCGCTCAGTTGTGTCTGACTCTGCAACTCCATGAATTGCAGCATGCCAGGCCTCCCTGTCCATCACCAATTCCTGGAGTTCACTCAGACTCATGCCCATCGAGTCAGTGATGCCATCCAGCCATCTCATCCTCTGTCGTCCCTTTCTCCTCCTGCCCCCAATCCCTCTCAGCATCAGAGTCTTTTCCAATGAGTCAACTCCTTGCATGAGTTGGCCAAAGTACTGGAGCTTCAGCTTTAGCATCATTCCTTCCAAAGAAATCCCAGGGCCGATCTCCTTTAGAATGGACTGGTTGGATCTCCTTGCAGTCCAAGGGACTCTCACTCCAATATTCTTGCCTGGAAAACACGGACAAAGAAACCTGATAGGCTACAGTTCTTGGGGTCATAAGAGTTGGATACTATTGATCGACTGAGCATGCACACCCACAATGAATGAACAGATCTATAAAAACATGAAAAGAGAGGCTGAGCAGCGAATAAACAGACTGAACATTTAGAAAAGATAGAAACTTCTTGAGTTACAAATTTAACTGAAGAACACAAATATACTTCAGGGCCTAGACTGAAACAAAGGGTGGTAAATGAAGATTGATTAAGGATATTGATCTTCAATGTGTGTGTCATATGTCCAAGTGGCTGAGAAGACAAAATTGGCAGGATTTGGTAACCCTTCTCGTTAGAGGAAGGAATGATTGGAGCGGATCTGCCTCTGTAACCTAGACTATGACAATTTCCAGGTTCTTTGTTGTGAAACATGACCTGGCAAACTGACATTCTAGTGACAAACCACTAGAATCATATAACAATAATTGAAGCTAACATTTATTGAGCACTTAATTTGTGCTAAATGTTGTAATAAGTTCTTTAAATTTGCCACTTTATTATTCTTTACTGCAACCTAAAGATGGTCCATAACATTAACCACATTTTACAAATGAGCAAACAGGCTTTCTAAGACCCAACCAAGATCCTGAAACTTCTGAATCTCTTTGCACTCAGAATAATATGGGTAAATAGCAAAGTTTACTTACCGAATTTTTATATTCTATATTTTCATATATGAGAATATTTTTAAAAAATAAGCTGGTACAGTTTGGAGAAACTAGAAGCTAAGGGGCCATTTGTCACAAAGCTGGGGAGCTCATATAGAAGCCCTTGACGTGAACAGTAGCTATAAGAATTAAATGGAAGAATCTAGAATTATCACAATTTGGGAAAACTATTAAGATTTGATTGAATGTACAAGATGAAAAAGAGCCCAAACAGAAAAAAGAGTCCAGACAACTCAGGTTATAAAGCTTAACGAACCATGATGAGGTTGTTACCACTGAAAAAAATAGAGAGGTTAGGTAGAGGAGTTCATTGAGTGAGGTGGGTGGGTGATCGGTGTGTGTTTATTCTCCCGCAACTTCATGGGAATGTTCAAAGATTAATAGTCATTATAAGAAAGCTAGTGGTCTTTCCTATAATTCCTATTTAGAGATGTTACATTGTCTTCTGGATTGTGTTATTTCTCATAAGAAGTCTATGAGTACTTTTATTTTTTCCCCAGTTTTTAATATCTTAAAAAAAAATACTTTAAACACGCTCCTCTTAGTCACTCGTTTCCCCCAATGTGACTGTTCTGTACCTTGATGTGACTTCCTTCATGTTTATCCCATTTTTTAAATTATTGTTGGATCTTGGTTCATGATTTATAAAATTTAGAAACATTTCAAAAAGTATTTCTTTAAATGTCTTCACACCACCCCTTTTCTGGAAGATTCAAAATGCATATATTTTCGCTTCAATATTGTGCCACAGATCACTGAGGGTTTGTTAATTTTTTTCCATCATTTTTAGCCTGTGCTTCAGTTTGGAGAGTTTTTACTGCTATATCTTCAAATTTATTGATATTTTCTTCAATGGAGTAAAAACTACTGTTAAACTCTTCCTTTAATTTTTTATTTCAAATATTATATTTTTATGATAGTTATTAATTCTAGTTTAATTTTCTTTCTTTTTTATATTTTTTATATTGCTCTTCATATGTATTCATGTTTTTTCTTAAATCATTGACCTTCTCATCAATGTTTTAAATTTCTTGTTTGGTGGTGGCATTATCTCTGTCATAGCTGGGCTTATTGCTTTTTTGTTGTTGTTCAGTCACTAAGTCGTGTCTAACTCTTTGTGACCCCATGGATTACAGCACATCTGATTTCCCTGTCCTTCACTATCTCCAGGAGTTTGCTCAGAACTCACGTCCATTGAGTCATTGATGCTATCCAACCATCTCATCTTCTGTCACCCCCTTTTCTGCCTGCCTTCAATCTTTCCCAGTATCAGTATCTTTTCCAATGAATTGGCTCTTTCCATCAAATGGCCAAAGTATTAGAGCTTTGGCTTCAACATGATTCCTTCCAATGAGTATTTAGTCTTAATTTCCTTTAAGATTGACTGGCTTGATCTCCTTGCAGTCCAAAGGACTCTCAAGAGCCTTCTCCAGTATCACAATCTGAAAGCATCAATTCTTTGGCACTCAGCCTTATTTATGGTTCAACCTTCATATCCATACATGACTACTGGAAATACTATATGGACCTTTATTGGCAAAGTTATGTCTTTGCTTTTTACTGAGTTGGTGCAAATGAAGTTGCAGTTTCAGACCGTGAATTTTCAATCATTATAATTAGGTGTAAACACATCTTTATTAATCAAATATAAACCATTACAATCAACACATTTTTGCCAATGAGAAATAAGTTTGTTTATTCATGTAGCATAAAAATCCATGCCTTGGGATTCGACAAACTCTTGAAAAGCGTTTTCTGCCTCCTGCTGGTTGTGGAAGCATTTTCCCTGAAAAAAAGTTGTAGAAGTGCTTGCAGAAGTGTTAGTCAGTAGGCAAGACGTCAGATGAATGTGGTGGATAAGGCAAAACTTTGTAGCCCTATTCGTTCAACTTTTGAAGCATTGGTTGTGTGACAGGTGGTTGAACATTGCATGAAGAATTGGGCTCATTCTGTTAACTGATGCTAACTGCAGGCATTTCAGTTTTTGGTGCAACTCATCAATTTGCTAAGCATACTTCTCAGATGTAATGGTTTTCCTAGGATTGAGAAAGTTATAGTAGATCACATGGACAGCATATTCTTTTCAAGTGCATATGGAAATTTCACCCAGATGTATGCTCAATCTTAAAAAAGCTTTAGCCTTTTGAAACATAAAAGGACTAAAATTTGTAATTAGTTTAATAATTTTAATTTTATTTTATGACCTAGACTAAATTAGATATCAATAACTAAAACACCTTTAAAAAAATCCCTGAATATTTGTAAATTATGCAACACATTTATAAATAAGAAGTTACAAAATACTTTGAACTGAGTGATAATAAAAACAACATCAAAACTCATATAATGAAGCTAAAGCAGTGCTTAGAGGAAAATTAAATGTCTATATTAAAAAGTAAGAAAGGTGAAAAATAGTGGTCTATTCTTGTACCTTAAAAAGCTGGAAAAGGAAAAGAAAAGAAAACTAAAAAGAAAAGAAAGGAAGTGATAAAGCTAATATTGGAAATAAAATAGGAAACACACAAATATTAGATGAACATCTTTGTAATCAAAAATTGTTTCTTTGAAAAGCTTAATAAAATGGATAAGCCTTTAGAAATTTTGATCAAAGAGAAAGATGAAAAGACACAAAGTATGAATCTTAGGAATAAAATAGATCCAATAGGTATTAAGAGGATAATAAGAGAATATAATGAACTACTAAGTGCAAATAAATTAACAATAGATGAAATGGATAAATCCTTTATAAAGTACAAATTACCAAAACATACACCCATGAATGTTAGGTCCATGAATCAAGGCAAATTGGAAGTGTTCAAACAGGAGATGGCAAGAGTGAACATCGACATTTTAGGAATCAGCAAACTAAAGTGGACTGGAATGGGTGAATTTAACTCAGATGACTCAGGTCATCTGAGTTATATCTACTACTGTGGGCACGAATCCCTTGAAGAAATGAAGTAGCCCTTATAGTCAACAGGAGTCTGAAATGCAGTACTTGGATGCAGTCTCAAAAACAGCAGAATGATCTCTGTTCATTTCCAAGGCAAACCATTCAATATCACAGTAATCCAAGTCTATGCCCCAACCAGTAAAACTGAAGAAGCTGAAGCTGAATGGTTCTGTGAAGACCTACAAGACCTTCTAGAACTAATACCCAAAAAAAAAGATGTTCTTTTCATTATAGGGGACTGGAATGCAAAAGTAGGAAGTCAAGAAACACCTGGAGTAGCAGGCAAATTTGGCCTTAGAGTACAGATTGAAGCAGGGAAAAGGAAAATAGAATTCTTCCAAGAGAATCCACTGGTATAGCAAACCACTCTCTCCCAACAACACAAGAGAAGATTCTACACATGGACATCACCAGATGGTCAACATCGAAATCACCTTGATGGCATTCTTTGCAGCCAAAGATGGCTCTATATAGTCAGCAAAAACAAGACTGGGAGCTCACTGTGGCTCAGATCATGAACTCCTTATTGCCAAATTCAAACTTAAATCAAAAAGTAGGGAAAACCACTGGACCATTCAGATGTGACCTAAATCAAACCCTAATGATTATACAGTGGAAGTGAGAAACAGATTTAAGAGACTAGATCTGATAGCAGAGTGCCTGATGAACTATAGATGGAGGTTCTTGACATTGCACAGGAGACAGGGAGCATGCTAGACTATACTCAAGAAAAGGAAATGCAAAAAAGCAAAATGGCTGCCGGAGGAGGCCTTGCGAATAGCTGTGAAAAGAAGAGAAGCGAAAGCAAAGGAGAAAAGGAAAGATATACCCATTTGAATACAGAGTTCCAAAGAATAGCAAGGAGAGATTTAAAAAAAGCCTTCCTCAGTGATCATTGCAAAGAAATAGATGAAAACAATAGATTGGGAAAGACTAGAGGTCTCTGCAAGAAAATTAGAGATACCAAGGGAACAATTTTATGCAAAAATGGGCTCAATAAAGAACAGAAATGATATGGTCCTAACAGAAGCAGAGGATATTAAGAAGAGGTGGCAAAAATACACAGAAGAACTGTACAAAAACGATCTTCACAACCCAGATAATCACGATGGTGTGATCACTCATCTAGAGCCAGACATCCTGGAATGNCCTTGGAAATGAACAGAGATCATTCTGTCATTTTTGAGACTGCATCCAAGTACTGCATTTTAGACTCTTTTGTTGACCATGATGGCTACTCCATTTCTTCTGAGGGATTCCTGCCCGCAGTAGTAGATATAATGGTCATCTGAGTTAAAGTCACCCATTCCAGTCCATTAGTTCGCTGATTCCTAGAATGTTGACGTTCACCCTTGCCATTTCTTGTTTGACCACTTCCAATTCATGGACCTGACATTCCAGGTTACTATGCAATATTGCTCTTTATAGCATCGGACCTTGCTTCTATCACCAGTCACACCCATAGGTGGGTATTGTTTTTGCTTTGGCTCCATTCCTTCATTCTTTCTGGAGTTACTTCTCCACTGACCTCCAGTAGCATATTGGGCACTTACTGACCTGGGGAGTTCCTGTTTCAGTATCCTATCATTTTGCCTTTTCATACTGTTCATTGGGTTCTCAAGGCAAGAATACTGAAGTGGTCTGCCATTCCTTTCTCCAGTGGACCACATTCTGTCAAACAGAATTTGGTGAACATCGAGGAGAAATATTAATACAAATAAGAGAAACATTATGGAAAAAAGAGCCCAAAGTTCTTAGAGCTTCATTTGGATATTGTTTTGGATGAGTCAAAAAGATTTAGGTACTAAACAAGTACAGCAGACAATGCTGATTTCAGTGGGCTCTCCTATAATTTGGGTTTTGGCATACATGAATGAAAAGTTGTAGATACACTTCTGAAAACTGTATAAATTTGAATTTCCTCCAAATTAGTATCATTTTGATGCAGACTGTAATACTATATTTTATGGTAGTTATTAAGAAATCCTATGTTTTAAAAATAGTAACACTAGAAAAAGAAGGGGAATAAAAAGTATAGATTTTCCAATCTTTAACCAGTTGATATTTCTAATGCATTTACTATTGCTTTTTCCATTAATCTATATATATACTTAATTCCCTTCTTATCCAGTTTAAAAAGATCCCATAATCATTTCTATAAGTACTCCTCTTCATCAACTACTAATTCTGCTGCTTTTCTCCCCTGTCATCTACTCACTAGCAAACCCCAATCTTGGTTAAAACCAACTATCTGCATTCTGTGCCTCTGGCTGAACAGTTGGAGATGGCAAGAGGAAAACTCAGAACCATGCTACAGTTCCCAAACACTATATGGCAACACTACAATTTTCCCTAGTCCTTACATTCTTCCTCTTTCCAAGGCCGCTTTTTAGACCTTTCTCTTCTCCAATCTACAACTCCCCCTTCTGTCAACTCACGCTGATGTCATTTTCTTCTCATTTCACTCATAGGGATAAGTGGAAAAGATTTTCCTTGCCTCTTTAACCATTAAATTTTACAAAATTACCTGCCTATATGCCAGGGCTCTCTGCTCCTCTCCTATCCCAGGGCATAAATCATCCATGCTCCCAGCTATGGTAAACATATAACTTGTACACTTTGTACAAGTTCTTCTAGGTGTTGTTTTTTTAATTTTATTGGAGTATAGTTGATTTATAATGTTGTGTTAGTTTCTGCTGTAAAGCAAAGTGAATCAGTTATACATATTCATACATCCACTCTTTTTGAGGTTCTTTCCCTGCATATGTCATTACAGAATATTGAGTAGAGTTTCCTGTACTATACAGTAGGTTTTTATTAGTTATCTATTTTATATATAGTAGTATATATACTATGCTATGCTTTAACTCAAAAACTTTACTCCTGGAGTTCTTCCTTATTTTTATACCATCAGTTTTTTTCTCTCCATTATATATATTATCCTCAATAGCATATAGACTTGCTGTACTGCATCTCATGTTTAACATTAAAAAAGTTGATCTAAATAAATAAAACCAAACAAAATTAAAAAGCTTGGTCTTGTATGCCTTTCCAGCTTCAGTTCTATTTCTTTGCTTTACTGTTTGACAAAAGTGCTAGAACTTGTTTTTTATCCTCTTTTTCCAATTTCCCATTTCACATCCCTTCTCCACTCATTTCAATTAGAACTCTATGTCCAATAGAAATCTAATTCTTCATAGTCATTAATGAACAGCGTGTTCAAAACCCAGTGATCTAGTCTCAGTCATCTTATTTGAATTCTTAAATGGCAACCCACTCCAGTACTCTTGCCTGGAAAATCCCACGGATGGAGGAGCCTGGTGGGCTGCAGTCCATGGGGTCGCGAAGAGTTGGACACGACTGAGCGACTTCACTTTCTCTTTTCACTTCCATGCATTGGAGAAGGAAATGGCAACCCACTCCAGTTTTCTTGCCTGGAGAATCCCAGGGACGGAAGAGCCTAGTGGGCTGCCGTCTATGGGGTCACACAGAGTTGGACACGACTGACACGACTTAGCAGCAGCAGCAGTAGCAGTTGATAGATCTGATTGTTATTTTGAGATCATGTCTTGAAATGCTTTCTTCTCTTGGCTTCTGGAACACTAACTACACTGTTTTCCTACCTCCCTCACTGAACCATTTTTCCCCCCATGGGATCCTACCGCCTTAGTGCATCCAATTCTTAATCCTCAGAAATCTCAATTTGTACTTTCTATCCAGTGATCCCATTTAGTTCCCCGTGACCCACATTTCTATCTTTGGCTCTGGCCATAAGTCTTAGGTCAAGATATGTAATTGCTTATATGGTATCCCTACCTAATGAATGTGAGGCTCTTTAGCTTTAACACTTGCAAAATAAAATCCTCTGTATTTCATTCCCACAAACCTGTTCTTCGTATATTTCTCATCTCCAGAAACGATTCCACATTCACCCTGCTGTTCAGACCCAAAAGTTGGGATTTAGCCTCTTTGTCTCACACCTACATAATTTATGAGCAAATCCAGCCAGCTCTACTTCCAAAGTATTGATATATCCTAAACCAATCTCCCTCACCATCTCCATGACAACCACTAGAAGCCAGCTTTGTGCTCATTTGTAAATACTATGTTCCAGGGAGAGCTGACTGAATGTAAAATGTTATGTTTGTCTTTTAAATTTTCTTTGTAAGACTGTCTCTATCTATTTTGGTCTCATTTGTCTCAGAGTTAAAGTGTATCTTTACAGACTGTCACAGGTGAAAATTTAAAGTTTAAAAATATCGAGGCCATCTGACCTAATCAGAGCTTTTAGTCATTGGGAGAAAAAGATAAGAAATGCTTCCCCATCACATTTAAAGATCTAAACCAATCCATGTGGTGACTGATGTTTCTGAATATCTTAGTGATTAGTAATTAAGATTGTTGGTAGCAAAATGGTCTTAAGCTACATGGTGGGAGAATCAAGTGCCAAGTGACAAGAGATTCTAATTCTGTTTCTGCCAAGCAGGCAAGTCAGTTAACCTTTGTGTGTTTTTCCTTCCAAGCTCTGGGAACAGTTACTGCCCTTTCTTACACAGAATATTGTGCAGATAGATGATGAATATGTGTGGTAATGTTTTGAACTTCTTAAAGAAGAAATTTTAAAACCTCAGTTTCCTGAAATACAACTAAAGGTTACCCATATATTTATTTATTTGTGTTGCTTTTCCTTATTTTTATTAAATAGTGTACAGTAAATATCTTTTAAAAGCTTTATAATAGAAAAGCTAAACTGGGGTTGAAAATATAAGAAATCTTCAATCACTTAGAAGTCTTTGTGCATTCTACCTTACATTGGATTTACTATTCATGATATCAGTAATACTACTAACTGTAGTAGTAGTATTACTACTACACAGAGCATTTTTACTGTGGATCAAGTACCATACTAAGTGTTTTACACAACTGCATGCAAATTTTTTTCCTTAAAAGCACTTATAGTCATAATACTTATGTTTTGTCAATTGTTCTCCCTTTACTACAGTAAAAAAATTGATACTCAGAATGTTAGATTATAGATACTTTTAGCTGCAAAGAGTTAAAGCAAAACGGACTAATTGGTAAACTTAGTTAACAGAAAAATATAAAGCAATGAATGCAATTATTCCCTAAGAGTTCTGATCAGTTGAGATTTAGAAGGTTTTAGTTTTACTTCTGCATTGGTCTTTATAGATCATCTGGAAATTTCCAGATTAATAAGTAGTTTTAGCTGAGGCTAGGTTTATTGATGTTTCTTGGATTTCCAAGGAGAAAAATTTAGAGTTGATGATTTCTACATTAAGTTACAAAGTTCTATTCTACTTAAGTACTATTTAAAATATCTACTCAGTTATATTTATTTACTCTCACACTTTAGTTTTTGCATTTTATTAACATTTTATGATACTTTGTTTAACAAAAAGTTACATAAATAGAAATAGTTACAGTTATTATGACCTTCCACTTTCATATTTCCCAACATCTAACATTTTGCTTTTGCTATGTAAGGAAATGGTTGCCTTGGCATTCTTGGCCTCCTCTTAATGGGCTGTGTGCTTTTCTAAATGTATAAATCAATCTGCTGTGTTTTGTCACATTCTCTTACTCAATAACGTTTTATTTCATGTCTGCTGGCCTACTTTGTCATATGTTCCTATACAACAACAGAATCTGAAATAGTGATATTGTTTCCATCTCTCCCACACTTCTGTTTGAAATTTATACTGTGCCTGTTTTCAAAGAAAAAGCTCAAAATATCAAATCTATCTTAAAGCAGAACAATTAAATATTGAAAATTGAAATGCCATGTGCAATCTTTATCCATCCGGGTCCATGCTCATGCTCAGTCATGTTGAACTCTTTGCGACCCCCTGGACTGTAGCCCACCAGGTGCATCTGTCCATGTGATTCTCCAGGCAAGAATACTGGAATGGGTTGCCATTTCCTTCTCCAGGGGATCTTCCCAACCAAGAGATCGAATCTGCATCTTCTGTGTCTCTCCTGCATTGCAGATGGATTATTTGCCCGCTTAGCCATTGGGGAAGCCTGCAATCCTTATACAGATAATGTTTGATCAGAATCTAGAAATGAAGTTATTACCTCTCTTGAAACTAAATTTAGCTTTATACCATTGAACACAAGTCAAAAGGAAGCATGATGGATATTTTGTCCTCCTTGTCTGTTAAAGAAGGCATCCCTAGTCACCAGATGGGATTTACATTTTCCTTCAGTTCATTTGGCCAAAAGAATAATTTATTGGTAAAGATTTATTATAATAAAAAATATATTGTAAGAGATAACATGTGATTTGATGTGGCACAGCAAGGCAAGAGTCCCAATAACAACTGGCAGCAGCCTCAGACTAATGACTCAGTTCCCTTGTCAGTCTCTTCAAAGTTCCTGTCCCCACTCTATGCCCAGTCATATATGTCCATGAGTCACCCTCTCATCACCTCCTTTCTCTTTCCACTTCCACCTGTTGCTCTTGTTTCTGTCCTTTGAAGGCCAGTGCTCACTGGCCTTTGTCTGAGACTTTCTGACTTCTACTTCTGACTGTGTCCATTTTGCCACATTGAAACACTGTAATTCAATTGATTGGCCAGTATTCAAAATAGAGTATCACTGGATATATTTCTCTTCTAATGCCTCTGATTGTCTGCTGGCCTTCCTCATATCTGGTCTAGAGAAAACTCACTTTATATTCTCAGTGCGATCAGTTATGAAAAAGATAGTAGCCTAACTCAACTTAAAAAAAAAATCTGTGTTTTTCTTTTTACACTAGGTTAGAAACTCTAGAGATTTACTGAGTGTGTCCAAATCCCAGTCTACCATTAACTGTGTGATCTCACCTTCTCTGTATACAGATTCTTCATCTGAAAAAATGTGTAATAATAGTATCTCTGTCATGACATTGTTATAAGGGTTAGTTAATACATGAAAATCCTTAAGGGAGATTAATGCCACATAGTGTGTACCATATTATGATCAACATTATCAACATCATTCTAGCCTATAATGTTAATTATACTTATTTAGGCCATGATTGTTTGCACGGTATGCTTCCCTTAGAGCTAAATTCTAGGAAGAACTTAACTATGGTACTTAGACATGGGTATTGCAGAGGCTGCTGTAACCAAGCTCAGTTCTCAGGAATCTTTGTTTTTTATTGCTGTGATAATCCCCGTGTCTAGCTATTGTAGATGTTGCTGCTCTCAGTCTTTTCTGGAGGACAGTTGTTCATGGACAACTGGACCCATCATTCCAAGGTTACCTGAGAGTCACTTGCTCCCCCTTGGAATGGCTGTATCCAGTGACCAACAGATAAAGGGATATAACATCACAGTCTCTCTGTCTCTAGGCAGAACAAGCTCTGTTGTACCATTACTCTCCAGATCTCCAGGGGAGAACCAAGCTGAAACTAAGATTAATCTGAAACCAGCTCTTTGCTAATTTGCTTTTCTTCACTATCCTGCTATCTTCACTCCCATATAGGATTTTCCTGAGAGTATCCTTTCAATAAATCACTTGCATGCAAATTTCCATCTTATTCTCTGTGTTTAAGGAAAGAGAATGGATAACATTCTCTTTTAACCTAAGAGAATGGATAGCATAAAAGACCCTGTTTTCATTTTTGATTTTGTATAAGCTATTTTATTCAAATTAAAATATATATTATCAATTCTTATTTAAATATGTGATTGTGGTACTAGATTCCTTTAAAATCTCCTAGTTATCTATTTCATATATGATTACATTCATTTATTTTATGTTACTTTCCCCTTATGTTTGATTTTAATTTCTTCAAATATATAAAACAATAATATGATTCAAAATACCAAACCATTTTAAAAGGAATACTTGAGGAGATTACATTTAGTTTTTAACCCTTCCATCTCATCTTCACACACTCCATGTAGGTAACTGGTTTCATTAGTTTCTTGTTTAACTTTTGTTTTTCAGTTCTCTATCCTTTTATTTGACTTTACATTCATCTGAGTTCTTAATTTCACTTATCGTATCTTTAAATTTCAGTGTTTGCATGGACCTTTAAAAAGTAAATTCTATCTTTGCTGATGTTTTTATCTTCTATATTTTCTTGAACATATTAATAATATTTAATGTCCCTGTATAATAGCTTCAATATCTGGATCTCTTACAGATCTTTCTCCTAGTTTTCAGTCATTTGGTCTTGTTTTCTGTTATGCCCAAAGTGATGAAAGACAGTAAACTGAAGATTCAAGAAATACTAAGAAATGATAATAAAATTACACTTTGGGCATATCATAGTCAAACTGCTGAATAACAAAGACGGTTTAGATTGAATGCAGGACCTTGCTTATAAAAAGGCACTTAAAAGTCAGAGATTCTTTTTCCAGAGAGAACTTGCCCTTGTTGTGGGTTGTAGCTTATCTAGAACATGTTGTTATAATCCAGTGAGAGATTACTGTGATTCAAGGCTCTATTTCAGTTTTATTGAGAGCTGATCTATTTCTGATTCTCTCACTCTTAAGATCTAGCCTTCTGGGAGAGCAGGGGCAGTCTCAAATGAAATACTTGGATATTTGGCAAGCCTCTCCTATCTTGGCAGACCTTGAATTCTAAAGTTGTGTCACTAAAACTCTAAAACTGCTGAAGACTTTACTCAGCTTTTCAACCCTCCAGCTTTAGGAAGAAAGAGGGGTCAAATGGTTTGATTAACCTCTTTTTACTTACCTTCTATATCATATCTTGGCTCCTTAAGTTTTGATAGTAGTAGGAGTTCTCTAATGTCTTCAAACATTAAAGAAATGTTTTTGCCCAGTATTTTCTAGTTGTTCTCTCCAGGAGTACTAGTCTTTTATAAGCTAATCCACCAAGACCATGATGAGAACCCTTAAGACTCAATATTTTGATGATGCAAATTCTTCTAAGTTTCATTTTATATTAAATATTAATCCAATTAATATATTACTAAGAATTTTTGTGGTGAGAGAATCAAGGAAAACTTTACAAAATAATACTGGGAATTATCTGGAAGATTAAACATCTGATAATTGATTTGAAAAAAACTTTAAAGGGGGCAGTAGCAAACTTGGCATGGAATTTATCTAAATCTTGCCATATTTTAAATTTGATGAAGTTAGAAAAATGGGAGCATTTGATACTAGAGATCAAACAGGTGGGTTAATAGAAGATAATTTAGAAATGTATCTAAAAGTAGAAATTCTAATTTTATGTACCTGTTGGTTCTGTTTCCCTGGAGAACCCTTACTAATATAGATTTTTGTATGAGAAAATGAGGTGCTACTGTAACAAACACCTAAAATTTTGGAAGTGACTTTGGAACTGGGTAACATGTAGAAACTGGATAAGTTTGAGGCACATGTTAGAATACAACCTACATTTCCTTCAAGGTGCAATTGGTAGAAATATGAATGATGAATTCTTCTGGTGAAGTCTGATAGAATTGAGGAACATGATAGTGAAAACTGGAGGAAAGAGGATCCTTGTTATAGAATGAGAAAGTAGTTGGCTGATTTGTATTCTAGTGTTCTGTGGAAGGTAGGATTTATGATTATTAATAAATTGGATATTTAGCTGAGAAGATTTTTTAAGCAAAGTGTTAAAGTCACTACCTGGTTTTTCCTTACTGCCCATAGTAAAATGTGAGAGGAAAGAGGTAAATTGACAAAGGAAATGTTATGAAAAATGAAACCAGAACTTGAAAATTTAGACAATTCTGCTTTTTCATATTGCAAAAAGTGATAACATGGGTGCTCGAGGAAAAATCAAGGATATGGCTGGATAATAATTTTCTCTAAAGAAATTGTGGGTGTGATTGATGGAAACAACCAGGCAACCATCTCAGTAGAAATGCTGCCAACTTGGACTGAAAGGGAAAGAGATAGGACAAAATGAAGTTTTCTCTGGCTGCATCGGCATCCCTTTTGACTTCACATTTACAATACTGGCCATGCACCCTCTAAATGTGAGAATAATAAAACCAGCTCCTGATATCCCCCTGACACATAGCTAGAACTTTGGGTTGTTCAGAGTTGCCCTGACGCTCATAGCTAGATCATGTTCTTCTGTGGGACATACACACTCTCACAAAATACCAAATACCTCACACAAGGTCATTCTGAGACCTTGATAAAATGAGGCAAAATAAAGCCATTTTATAATTTCATGTAAGTGCAGACAAAAACTATCACTGTACAAAACACAAAATATCAAACATCCCCCTCTCCCAGCTAGTATAAGTGACTGCTGCTTCTACTCCAGCTATAGTTTTAACTTCTTTCCAGTAAGCCTTTTCTGTGGATAGATTTGTTGAGATACCCAGCAACTGGATTAATTGTGATTTTTGACAGCATCTAATCTAAAGCTAATCCCCTTGCTTTGGACCATCTCCAAAATTAACTAGTATGTTTTCTCCCTCGTTGCCATGAGTAATAAACCTAGTTTATTGACCTGTGTGTATGTTCCAGATGGTCTTTGACTGGAGGTAACTTACAGATATTAGTGCAAAAGCACATCAAGTACAATGATGTTCACTGCAGCAACATTTATAAAGCAAAACACTCTAAGATGAACTAAAGGCCTGTCACTTGGGGACTGATAAAATAAATTCCAGTACCTTCTTTGAATGCAATTCTTTTTCACTACTCTGTCAAGAACATTCTTAAGTAAAACTGTTTTTTTTCCCCCTGTAAATGCATGGCAATGAAGAATATAATTATTACTTTAGGTATTTCTGCCTTGGCTAAAGCTGAGCTGCCAGTGGTTTTACTGATCACTGTTTTTGCACTATCAGTTCAAGTATAAACACAGAAAAAAGATAAGTGAAAGTGAAGTCGCTCAGTCGTGTCCAACTCTTTGCGACCCGTGGACTGTATGTAGCCCACCAAGCCCCTCTGTCCATGGGATTCTCCAGGCAAGAATACTGGAGTGTGTTGCCATTTCCTTCTCCAAACCTTCTAATATTAACATGAAAATAGATTTGATCTGGGCTTACCAGGTGATGCTAGTGGTAAAAAACCTGACTACCAATGCAGGAGACATAAGAGGCAAGGGTTCGATACCTGAGTTGGGAAGATCCCCTGGAGGAGGGCATGGCAACCCACTCCAGTATTCTTGCCTGGAGAATCCCATGGACAGAGAACACAGTCCATGGGGTTGCAAAAGAGTCAGACATGATTGTAGCAACTTAACATGCATGCAGATTTGATTTGAATGGGTCTTGGCTGGAGACTCTAGAGGTGTATGGGACCATACTCCCTGAACTGCTACATCAGAATATCAGTTAAAGCTAGGGAATAGGCATAGTTATATCACACAATTTAAAATGAAATATTCACACTACCGTATGTAAAATAGATAGCCAGTGGAAATTTGCTGTACTATGCTAGGAACTCAAATCTGGTGCTCTGTGACAACCTAGAGGGGTGCGATGGGGTGGGAGGTAGAAGAGAGGTTCAAGAGTGAGGGGACATATGTATTAATATAATGGCTGATTTCTGTTAATATATGGCAGAAACAAATACAATATTATAAATTAATTATCCTCCAGTTAAAGATAAATAAATTTTTAAAAACAGAGGGGAAAAAAGTCCCAAAAATGAAGTATTCAAAAATAAACACTAGACAGATAGTTGATTAAATGGATAGAAAATTATATCATACACAGAGCTTCTTAATTATAGTGAACCCCTGAAAGCACACACACAGATGTAAAACTTGCATACAGACTCCTGGATATGACCTGTGGATCTCAGGTTAAAAACCTGTCCATAGATACTGGGCATTACTCTTCATAAATTTTATTGTCTCTCTCAATTTCATTTTAGCTTAGAACACCTTGTGTGCATGTGTACCTGCATGCTAAATTGCTTCAGTCATGTCCAACTCTTTGCAACCCTATGGACTGTACCCTGCCAGCTACTCTGTCCATGGGTTTCTCCAGGCAAGAGTAGTGGAGTGGGTTGCCATGCCCTTCTCCAGGAGATCTTCTCCACCCAGGGATGGAATCCACATCTGTCTCCTGCATTGGCAGGCAGTTCCTTACCACTAGTGCTATCTGGGAAGCCCTTAGACCACCCTGCCTCTGTCTAAAAGTTTAAATCCTAGTGTTTCATAAAGACTGTTGAAAACAAATGCAACCTTTGCAGTTTCTCTTTTTGTTGACTCAGGTTCAAGCAGAGAGATGCAGGCTCCATTTGTGTTCTCCCTACTTTGCATCAGTCCTCCTTACTTATCAATGACCCTGTGGTCCCTTTCTTTACTGTCCTAATCATTGAAAAAAGCAATCTCCCACTGCCACAAATTGCATATTTAACACTAATCTCTAAATTTCATTTTTCTCAATTGGCTACTCTTTCATCTCAGTACCTAAATTCACTCCATGTAAAGTTGACAAACAGTAAATCCATCTTCAGCCTAAGGCACAACCGTAAATTAAGAAGTAATACTTCTATGAGATGTCAATAATGCAAGAGGCATAAGCACACACATTAGAAAGGATTACAGAGAGTACATGTATAATAGTTAATGGCTGTACATTGTGCCAATCCTTTTCAATTAAGAGAACATATTACTCAGTCTAAAACTTCCATAAGTTTCTCAAAAATAGTGCAGGAAGAGTAAAACTAGAGAACATTATATACGTATGAAGGAAGCTCAGAATTTCAGGATGAAACAAAGTTCCTCAAATATGGCTCTTTTCCTGTTTTTTCTATTTCTCAAATGTTTTATAAACAGCATTAATTTTTACAGAAAAGTTGCTTTTATTATACCAATTTTTTGGTAAAAGGTTGAGATCATTCAGACTATTTGGAATTTTCCAAAATAATATAATAATATGTCCCCAAATAGCAGGAAGTTCTTATCTGGACTTCATGTAGCATATTTCTTCTTTAAAATAAAATTAATTTTTGAAAACACTAGAAAACTTTTGGATTCTGTCTACAATGCTACATAATGCCTTTTGCTGTTTTCTGTTGCCTCTTTTTAAGAAAAAAAGAAAGAAAACAAAGGAATGTATCTGAATTTACTTTTTTTTTTTCTATAGACACCTCTGCTAACAGAATTCAGTAAGAATTTATGAGACTCTTACTAGACAAAAGACACTTTGCTAGGACCCATAGGAAATGAACAAGACATGATTTCTGCTATGTAGGTCATAAAATCTAGAAAGATATATATATATATCTATATATATATATCTATATATATCTATCTATATATCTATCTATATCTATCTATCTATATATCTATCTATATCTATATATCTATATATCTATATATATATCTATATATATATATATACACACACACACAAAGTATGAGATAATAGGAAATATCAGTTTTAATAAAATACAAAGTTCATGGAAATAGAAAGGTGTCAGTCACTCAGTCGTGTCTGACTCTTTGAGACCCCATGGATGGTAACCTACCAAACTCCTCTGTCCAGAGAATTCTCCAGGCAAGAATACTGGAGTGGGTTGCCATTCTCTTTTCCAGGGGATCTTCCCAAGCCGGGAATCATACCTGGGTCTCTTGCATTGCAGGCAGATTCTTTACCATTTGAGCCACCATGGAAACAGAAAGTATAAGAGAAATTCTGTTTGAGGCATCACCGAAAGATTCATGGAAGAAAATGGAATATAGGGAGGAAATTCCAGGTGAAAGTAATGCATGTAGGGAAAGTGTTGGGGGTGTTCTTGGAATGAAGTCCTTCAGTTGAGAGAACTTGGTGAAGGCAAAATCAGAGAAGGTAAGAAAGTGTGTGTGAGGGGAGACCTCCTCATCCTGCCTTGTCTTGCCTTCCTTAGTCTTATCTCCTATTCCCTTTCCTTTTGCTCTCTCATCCCAACTACTCCAATCTTTTTTTCAGGTATGCCCTTGAACTCAGATGGTCCTCTGGCTACATGCTGCTCCCATTGCTGCATGTCTTTGCCTAGCTAAATCTTACCTTTGTGCAGATCTCAACCCACTTCCTATTCTTAAGGAAGTCTTTTCTGATTCATTTAAATTATATTATGCTCACTCACAGTATGCTATCATTCCCCTTTATAACATTTAACCCTTAAAATGCAACTTTATAAGGATGTGTGGTATTTTCATTAATGCTTGTTTTTCACCAGACTGAGTTCCAAGAAGCAGGAGTGGTGACCACTTTTATATTCATCATTTTATCTCTAGATCAAAGTGCAATACCTGACACAGAGAAAACATACAATAAATACTTATTGAATGAATAATGAATGAGGTGAAAATGAACTAGTTATGTACAAAAAGAACGAAAGTAGCCAAGGTGATACTGTTTGACCACTCCCATGAAAATCATATGAATATGAAAAACAAAAGATTTGCTTTTGACTTGTGAATTTAGCTACATGTTTTTCAAGTGTTTAAAACTGGTTTTCAGTGTTCTCTTGAAAAATTCACATTTTGCAATTTTGAAATCTACTGTGATGCCAGGAATTTGAATCAAGTAATTACTGAGTACCCTTGGGAGATAAAACCCTCAGGCATAATTTCAAAGTTTCACTTATTCTTAGGCAAGTTTGATCTCCTGATTTATAAGAAAACACAAGTAGAGTCTTTCCCACCCAACAGAACACAAGGAAGGCACACCATGAATGTCTAATACTTGTCAACTGGAGTCAAACATGGCCAAAATCCGGTCTTCTATGTACAGAATCACTTATGCTCTGTAAATGAGTCATTCACGTGATGACAAGGTGAATAATAACAAAGCTTAGTTCATTGCATATTAGATAGTGCAAGTATGACAAGTTTGAAAAATGAACAGAATAATATTTGGTATTTCAATAATAAGAGTTTCATTTGATTGAATTTCCCATAGATTCTGAGGCACTCAGTGATAGAGGAATTATTTCTAAGGAGGGCAGAAATAGTTGTAGCTTCATTTTATTAATATCAGTTTTATCAGTAGAATTCATTGCATACTCCCAGCCAAGCCAATCCTTCTCTTCTAGTCATCCTTCTTATGTCTCTAGACTTTTAATTCAGCATGCTCACACCAGAGGCCTTGAGCTTGTGTAACAAGCCACAGTGAGCTCCTGGTCCCTAGCTCAGGGATTTCATAGAGTTTGCTAACACACTGTAATAGGTGCCAAGCAGGTCCAGAATGTTCTTACAAATACTCCCTCCCCTTTCTTCCTTCTCCTCGTCTGAGCTCCTCAGCAACTCTAATTCCTGACCTTCTTGATTCTTGATTCCATTTTGTCCCCATCAGATTGGGTAACACTGCCTTTCTAGCTGTGTGTTCCTGACTCCTAGTGTAAGGTAGGGAACCTCTGCAAGCAGCTCAGACCTGGAGACTAGGGTGGTGGAATCAGAAGATTTAGTGTGCTAAACCAGTACTCCAAATTGCCAGTATAATCCAAGATCTATAAAAATGTGATTAAAAGCAAGCTGACTGATACATGTTGGGCCACCTAAAAGGAGAGGAGGGGCAGAAAGGTGACCCCAGTCCTTAAACATCATTTAAATATGCCAGGCAAGAATGTAAGAGAAACAGCTGGGAACATCTAACTGCTAAAGTTTCACAGTTTTATGAAATAAAATGCTTTGAAGACATGTATCAAAACTAGCCTAGTTACCCATTTAGTGCACCTGAGTTCCACTGAATTTATTTAGAGACTTAAGTAGTAGCTCTGAAATGTAGTTATTTATGTAAATAGCCTGGAATTTGTCCAATTATATGTGCTTGGAGCCACCCAGAGAAATGAATCTGGTTCTCTAAAAATGGGGGGCTAGGTATGTGTGTGTGTGTGTGTGTGTACACACACATATAAATTTCTTTTATATATTTACTTAGAATTCTACATCAAATATCAATATATAATTTATCATTATCATAAAAAGTTATTCTGAAATAAGAGGGAAAGACAGTCTCAAAATTCACTGATCAGTTATCAAGATGTTCCAATGACCAAATCAACCTCATGTTCACTATGCTCAATTGTAGAACTCAATAGTATTAATATAACCAAACTTGCCTTACAACTATATATATATATTTTAAAATTATTTTTGAAATGTGATGTTGGTTTATTATTATTTTTTAAGTACAGTTGACTTACAAACTACATAAAACATTCCTTATGTTGTTTAACAAAACATTTGTTTCAGCAATAAAGCCCATTTTTTTTTACATTTAATGTGTTAAACATATTGATCAGGATATTGATAATCAACATGACTTCTTGACCCAACGCTGGCTGACCTCTCCTAAACAGTACTTTCTTGATCATAGGCTAACTGACTACCTCTAGACATAAAACTTTAACTGGCCCCTATATACCATCATACTGTTTATAACAAAGTATTTTAAAAGGAGTTGCCTATATTGATTTAGAAATCTTTTGTTTTTCCAGTGAGGAGGAAACCTAAAGACTGAGGATGAAGGCTTATTTTATTTAGGGTACTAATATTCAACTCTTCTATAACACCATATGATAAAATTAATAATAATAATTTTAACAAAACTTAACATTTATCAAGAATGTAATATATTCCAGACACCATGCAAAATGTTTACACCTATTTCTAATTTTAATCCATACACAGACTATAAGGTAGATATTATTATCTCCATTTTAGAGATGAAGGAATTGAGACAAACAGACAGGACGCAATTGATTAAGGTCACACAGTGAGTATTTCACAGAATGGCTCCATTTTCAGATTTGCTGTATTTTTCTTTCATCCCAAGGAAGTGTGTGTTATTTTCCTTTAAGGAAGATCTATTCTCTTTGTCTAAAACAGCTCTCAAATCTGGCCATTTCTCTGGGTCTCCACCACTATGGCCCTATCCAAGTTACCGTTGATCTTCTCTTCAAGAACAGTCAAAGTTCTTTATCTCTCAGGGTCTCTGTAAGTCCTGATTCCTCGGGCTAGAAAACTCTTCTTCCCTTTTGGATACCCAGCTCCCTCTTCTCCTTCAGGTGCCAGTACAGTGAAGCCCCGGACAAATATCCTATGCAAACTGGACACCTGATTCTGTCCCCACTAGATGTTTTCTATCATCTCATCTTGTTTGTGTCCTTCATGGCATTTATCCTAATGTACAATCATTTTTGGAGGAAAGAATCTTTCTTTTGTTGGGTCAGTCTTTCAAAGCATCAAGGTCTTTTCCATTGAGTCAGTCCTTTGCATCAGGTGGCCAAAGTACTGGAGTTTCAACTGCAGCATCAGTCCTTCCAATGGACATTCAGGACTGATTTCCCGTAGGATGGACTGGTTGGATCTCCTTACTGTCCCAGAGACTCTCAAGGGGAGATATGTTATTTTTCCACTTGTCTTCCCCTTTTGGAAGTACTAGAGCACTGTGTATGGTGTTCTCTTCTTTACCGCCAGTGCATGTGAGAGTGCTTATCATAAAAAGTTCTATCAGTTTATTTCTGAATGTTGAATGAATCATTTCAGGCAAGGTTTAACTAACATACATTGGATCTACTCTTTCTTCAAGATATTCTGCAAGAGAAAGTCCTTGGAAAACTGACTTTAATGGTGAAAATCTCTTTTAAAAGTTTCAAACTGAGCTCTATAGCAAATATTCTATGTGATACAATTCAGTTCAGTTCAGTTGCTCAGTCGTGTCTGACCTTTTGAGACTCCATGGGCTATAGCATGCCAGGCTTCCCTGTCCATCACCAATTCCCAGAGTTTACTCAAACTTTTGTCCATTGAGTCAGGGATGCCATCCAATGCTGGGAGCCAGCATGGGGAATCCTGCCCGTGGCAAAGATCATGAGGAAGAGGTCTGATAGGCAAAGATGAGATCAGGCCTCGAGGAAACCCCCCTGGGCCTTCTCGAGCATCTACCCTAAAACCAGAATCTGTCTGTCTTATTATTTTATGACTTTCACCAACGTTTCTGACATTAACAGATGCTATCCCTGATCACCTTTCCTGGAAAAAGTTAACTTAGAGCTCCAGTTGACAATGTCCTGCATATAAAAAGAGTGTTTCAGCTCAAATCTCTTTGATGGCTCTCTAACATGCCTGACAGGTTTAACTATGCATGTGATTGTTTACAGCCCCCCAACCTCGAGAGGCACGAAGCATAAAGCATCTTAAAGATATAGAGCCCCTTTTTAAAGAGCTAAAAGTTATATCGGTGTAGGTTTTCATTGTTGAGTTAATGACTGCTGCCAGGCCTCCATATGCTTTATCTGTTAGGCACCTGGAGGATATTAATCAATGTAATTGAGATGTAGAAAAAAAGAATATAGTAGTTTTGATGTTAGTAATACTAGACTTTTGAGTTAATGAATTTTCTCTTTGTTATAAATCACTGTACTCCTCTTTCCTTGTTATAAATTGTTGTCTCCTTGCTATGTAAGAATGTAACCTTAATTAGTGCTCTCTGAGAGTGGCACCAGACTTTAGTAAGAACAACACTTTTAGGGCAAATAAGTTTTCTGGTTGATGGACCCTTATCAGAAAAGGGCCATAAAATGCTAATAGGCCTCCTGGCCAGAAGATGATGTAAATCACCTAAGACCTGTGTATACAGCTAAGTATGCAGAGAGAAAGCCTGTTCTTGAAAAGGGTCAGGGCTGCTGACCCTGTATGACTTTGTATTTTCCATTTATCTCTATGTATAACAAAAAGTATAAAAGCGGACCTGGAAAATAAAGAAAGGGACCAGTTCCTGGAAAGACTGGTATCCCCCGTGTCTTCTTTTCTTTCTTACTCTATTTTCTGGCAGCTCATCGTGTCTACTTATTTGCCTGGGCTTCAAAGACCCACGCGAGAGGGAGCCCAAGGCAAGGCACCCTCCGGTATTCAAGCGGGCACCTGTGGCCTTATGTAGATGGTGTAAGTCTCTTGTCTGAGGCTTTATTAGCTTTCTATGTAAACCAAGGAATACAGCCTCTTTCTCTCCCCTGTTCTCTTAACTGCAAACTCTTTCCTTATCTCTGTCTAAATCTATATATCTCTCTCACCACGCTGTCCCCGCTTCGACTTACCATGGATCCAACCAGGGCTGGACCCTGGAAATCCAACCATCTCATCCTCTGTCATCCCCTTCTCCTCCAGCCTTCAATCTTTCCCAGCATCAGGATCTTTTCTAGTGAGTTAGTTCTTCATATCAGGTGGCCAAAGTATGGGAGCTTCAGCTTAAGCATCAGTCCTTCCAATGAATATTCTGGACTGATTTCCTTTAGGATGGACTGGTTGCATCTCCTTGCAGTCCAAGGGACTCTCAAGAGTCTTCTCCAACACCACAGTTCAAAAGCATCAATTCTTCAGCACTTAGCTTTCTTTATAGTCCAACTCTCACATCCATATGTGACTACTGGAAAAACCATAGCTTTGACTAGACAGACCTTTGTTGGCAAAGTAATGTCTCTGCTTTGTAATATGCTGTCTGAAAGTGAAAGTGAAGTTGCCCAGTCATGTCCGACTCTTTGCGACCCCATGGACTGTAGCCTACCAGGCTCCTCCATCCACAGGATTTTCCAGGCAAGAGTACTGGAGTGGGCTGCCATTGCCTTCTCCAGGAGATCTTCCTGACCCAGGGATTGAACTCAGGTATCCCACAATGTAGGCAGACGCTTTACCATCTGAGCCACCAAGGAAGCCCAATATGCTGATTAAGTTGGTCAAAACTTTTCTTCCAAGGAGCAAGCGTTGTTTAATTTCATGGCTCCAGTCACCAACTGCAATGGTTTTGGAGTCAATAAATAAATAAATAAATAAATAAAGTCTGTCATTGTTTCCCCATCTATTTGCCATGAAGTGATGGGACCAAATGCCATGATCTTAATTTTCTAAATGTTGAGTTTTAAGCCAACTTTTTCACTTTCCTCTTTCAAAAAGAGGCCCTTTAGTTCTTCATTTTCTGCCATAAGGGTGGTGTCATCTGCATATATGAGGTTATTGATATTTCTCCCAGAAATCTTGATTTCAGCTTGTGCTTCATCCAGTCCAGCATGTCTCATGATATAGTCTGCATATAAGTTAAATAAGCAAGGTGACAATATACAGCCTTGACATACTCCTTTCCCAATTTGGAACCAGTCTGTTGTGCTATGTCCAGTTCTAACTGTTGCTTCTTGACCTGCATGCAGATTTCTTAGGAGGCAGGTAAGGTGGTCTGATATTCCCATCTCTTTCAGAATTTTCCAGTTTTTTGTGATCCACACAGTCAAAGGCTTTGGCATGGTCAACAAAGCAGAAATAGATGTTTTTCTGGAACTCTCTTGCCTTTTCCATGATCCAACGAATATTGCCAATTTGATCTCTGGTTTCTCTGCCTTTTCTAAAACCAGCTTGAACATCTGGAAGTTCATGACTCATGTACTGTTGAAGTCTGGCTTGGAGAATTTTGAGCATTACTTTGCTAGCATGTGAGATGAGTGCAATTGTGTGGTCATTTGAGCATTTGTCAGCATTGCTTTTCTTTGGGATTGAAATGAAAACTGACCTTTTCCAGTCCTGTGGCCACTGTTGAGTTTTCCCAATTTGCTGGCATATTGAGTGCAGCACTTTCACAGCATCNTTGCTAGCATGTGAGATGAGTGCAATTGTGTGGTCATTTGAGCATTTGTCAGCATTGCTTTTCTTTGGGATTGAAATGAAAACTGACCTTTTCCAGTCCTGTGGCCACTGTTGAGTTTTCCCAATTTGCTGGCATATTGAGTGCAGCACTTTCACAGCATCGTCTTTTAGAATTTGAAATAGCTCAACTGGAATTCTATCGCCTGCACTAGCTTTGTTCGTAGTGATGCTTCCTAAGAACCATTTGACTTCGCATTCCTGGATCTCTGGCTCTAGGTGAGTGATCACATCATTGTGATTATCTGGGTCATGAAGATTTTTTTTGTACAGTTCTTCTGTGTATTCTTGCCACCTCTTCCTAATATCTTCTACTTCTGTTCAGTCCATACCATTTCTGTCCTTTATTGTGTCCGTCTTTGCATGAAAATTTCCCATGGTGTCTCTAATTTTCTTAAAGAAATCTCTAGTCTTTCCTATTCTATTGTTTTCTTCTGTTTCTTCACATTGATCACAGAGGAAGGCTTTCTTGTCTCTCCTTGCTGTTCCTTGGAACTTTGCACTCAAATGGGTATATCTTTCATTTTCTCCTTTGCCTTTCACTTCTCTTCTTTTCATAGCTATTTGGAAAGCCTCCTCAGACAACCATGTTGCCTTTTTGCATTTCTTTTTCTTGGGGATGGTCTTAATCACAGCCTCCTGTACAATGTCACGAACCTCTGTCCTTAGTTCTTCAGGCACTCTGTCTATCATATCTAATCCCNTTCTCCTTTGCCTTTCACTTCTCTTCTTTTCATAGCTATTTGGAAAGCCTCCTCAGACAACCATGTTGCCTTTTTGCATTTCTTTTTCTTGGGGATGGTCTTAATCACAGCCTCCTGTACAATGTCACGAACCTCTGTCCTTAGTTCTTCAGGCACTCTGTCTATCATATCTAATCCCTGAATCCATTTGTCACTTCCACTGTATAATCGTAAGGGATTTGATTTAGGTCATACCTGAATGGTCTAGTGATTTTTCCTACTTTCTTCAATTTAAATCTGAATTTGGCAATAAGGCATTTATGATCTGAGCCACAGTCTTGTCCATTATAAAAAACGCAATTTTCTACTTCTCCCAACAGTCGTCATAGGGATTTAGGGAGATGCCATGGTTGTGGCATCAGTCAGAGAAAAACATGACCTCACATGAACTCTTTGTTCCTCTACTATCAGGATCTCCTAAGGAGATGACCTGAGTACAAGCCCTTACCTTTTCTCTTTCTGTCCCTTTTCATAGCAATCCCTCAACTTAGGGACACACACACAGATACAAACCCACGCACTCCAATAAGTATACATTCATCACCGTACAGTTATTCAGATGAAATGACATTAAAGGAAATATCAAGGGCAATCTTAAAGATCAAAATATAATAATTCTGCTCATAAGACGTTTACACGTCTTATGATAGCAAGCAGCAGGGAAGAAGGAAGCAGCAGTATCACTCTCTCACTCTCTGTCAGGATAAGATTATTGACTGCAAGTGCTCTTTCTCAGAACCAGTCTTCAGTACCACTTCCACCTTCTATGCCCCACACCCAGGTCCATATTTCTACTGCAGCTTTTAGCATGAAACATAATCACTTTCTCTCAGGCTTTCTCTTCTGATCACTTCTACTTAACCCTTTCTAACTGCTTACTTTATGTGTTACTGTTTCCCAAATATTACTTGCTGTTCATCACTAATCCATTTCTGGACCTTAAATATGTTTCCAAGGAAATCTCATGCATTACACAACAGCATGACTTCAGGGCACATCACACCAAATTACCTAGTTTTCAAAGCTACAGTAAACATGAGAGATTTTGGATAGCTTAGCTTATCATCTTACTTTAAACTTGCATACTTAGTTTCCTTTTGTGTTACTCACTTTATAACTTCTCCATTTATGCAGATTTTATTGCTCTCATTCTCCTTTTCACATGGAATCAAGCAAAAATGTTAGTATCTTTTTTTCATTTAACACTAAATTTTTAATTCATCTAACATTCCATTTTATCCCATCAGCTGTTGTGTGCGTAGGAAAGTTTTTTTTCACTCCACATTGGTGGTGGTTGGTTGAATCGCTAAGTCGTGTCCAACTCTTGCAACCCCATGGACTGTAGCCCACCAGGTGCCTCTGTCCATGGGATTCTCCAGGCAAGAATACTGGAGTGGGTTGCCATGCCTTTCTCCAGGGGATCTTCCCCACCCGGAATCGAACCTGGGTCTCCTGCATTGCAGGCAGTTTCTTAACTGACTAAGCTATAAGCTGCTAACATTCCATTTTATCCCATCAGCTGTTGTATGAATAGGAAAGTTTTTTTTCTCTCCATATTACAGATGATGATACCAAACCTAGAGGGGCTCCTGAACACTTCATCTAGAGACACCATCTGGAGGCCTGGCTGTTGTGAAAAATACAAAATATGACTTGTATCAATAGAGTGACTCTTCCCAATGAAAGAGTCCATGTCACAAACATGAGAGGACATCCCCATGAATGTATCAGTTCAGTTCACTCAGTTGTGTCCAACTCTTTGCAAGCCCATGGACTGCAGCACACCAAGCTTCCCTCCCCACTGCCAATTCTCAGAGCTTGTTCAAACTCATGTCCATCAAGTCACTGGTGCCATCCAACCATCTCATCCCTCATTGTCTCCTCCTCCTGCCCTCAATCTTTCCCAGCATCAGGGTCTTTTCCAATGAATCAGTTCTTCACATCAGGTAGCCAAACTATTGGAGTTTCAGCTTCAGCATCAGTCCTTCCAATGAATATTTAGGATTGATTTCCTTTAGGATTGACAGGTTTGATCTCCTTGCTGTCCAAAGAACTCTCAAGGGCCTTCTCCCAACACCACAGTTGAAAAGCATCAGTTCTTCAGCACTCAACTTTCTTTATGGTCCAACTCTCACGTGAATGTATAAACTATAGTAATTTTATTTAAAATATTGGTCAGTCAGTGAGTCAGTTCAGTTGCTCAGTCGTGTCGGACACTTTGCGACCCAATGAATTGCAGCATGCCAGGCCTCCCTGTCCATCACCAACTCCCGGAGTTCACTCAGNCTTTATTGAGCCCATGTTTGCATGAAATGTTCCCTTGATATCTCTAATTTTCTTGAAGGGATCTCTAGTCTTTCCCATTCTTTTGTTTTCCTCTATTGGTTTGCATTTATTGCTGAAGAAGGCTTTCTTATCTCTTCTTGCTATTCTTTGGAACTCTGCATTCAGATGCATCTTTTATCCCTCTTGAGAATGATACATTTTCTACATATTTTCTACTTAGCTAATTAATTAGGAAGGGCCAGATAGTGAATATTCAGGCTTTGCAGGCTATTTTGTCTCTGTCTCAACTATTCAACTTTACCCTTTCAGTGCCAAAGGAAGTCACAAATAGTACATTAATTTGATATTAATGGGTGACTATGGCAGTGTTCAAATGAGCTTCTTTTGCTGTGTGGAAGTAGCACCAGATTAGAAAAACTGACTAGTGGAGGAGAATAGAAGACCCTCAGAAGACTCACAGAGATATAAACACTTGATTTATGATAATGGAGACACTGTAGAGCAAAGAGTAGAACATGATATTTTAATATATTGTATTGGGACAAGTTCCCTACAGGGGAAAGAAAATGAATCAGGTAAATCAACCCTGCCTCATACCACCAGAAAACCAATTCCGAGTGAGACTTGAATGTGAAAACCAGCAAAATAAAGTTTATAGAAGTTAATATGGGGTATAGTTTCATTATATCAGTTAGGAGAAGATCTTATTAAAAAGTATACAAGCAATACAACAAAAGACTATATATTTGATTACATTAAATTTTAAAACTTTCTTTTCTCAAAACAAAGTGAAACTAGACAGTGATAGAGGATATGTGCAACATGCATACTCGACAGAAGGGTTGCATCATTATTGTGCTCTTACAAATCAATAAGTCAGATACCCAGTGGAATACCAATAGAAAAAATGGCGAAGGAACTTAAAAGGCAATTCTTAAATCTGGAAAACGAACAACTAAAAAAGTCACATGAAAGTGTGCTCATCCTCATTAAACATCAGGGAAATTAAAAGTAAAACTACAAGAATAGACTGTTATTCATTCACCAAAACAGCTAAAATTAGAAGACTTAATATCAAGTGTTAGTTGTGAAGCAAGATTTAACACAGAGAAATATGCAAGAATTTTCATAGTAATATTACTCAAACAATCAAGGATTGTAAACAACTCAAAGGTCCATTAGAAGCATAATGAATGGATTTTGGCAACTGAATTTTATTCAATGTATAAATGAATTAACTTCAGTTATTTAGAACAGCATGAACAAAAACTTGTAAACAATATGAGAAAAGAAATCAGACAATAGCATACACAAGGCATGATTTATTTATCTATATTTGAAAGAAAGTGAGACTACACTGTAAGCAGTGTTTAAGGATGAGTATTTGGATGGTAAAAGCATAAAGGCTAGGAAGTAACATGCTATATCTGGACCAGAATTCTTTCTCTCCTACTTACCAGCTACTTATGGCACTGAAATTCTCATCATCATTCATAAAATGAGAGTACTAATATCTACCTCCTAAGGATGTTAAAACAGTTAAAACTGGATAACACATGTAAAACTGAGCATATCGCCTGCTGTTAAGGTTTCAGCCTTTGGGTAACTTTACTCTTGTCTGTCATAATTTTGAACAAACTGACACTGGAAAAGGATAAAAATAGGGGCTTAATGACTGATAAATCTGACAACCATAGTTAAACCACAGTGATGTTTCATAATTCTTTCTAGAGCTGGAGTATTCATTGTAGCTTTAATGTTCTTGGAGATTTGTGAGTGGAAATAGAATAAGTGAGGACATATATTTAGGGGTTTGACTTCATTCCATCTATGAAGGAGCCTCATCCAAAAGATGTTAGAATCTTTCCATCTCAAAATCAGATAGATGCATACACCCCCCATGGAAGAGGAGTGAAGTGTTATCTCATTAAGGTTCTCTCACCTCATGGAAACAAGAGAGCAGCTTCCCCAAACACATTACACATACTAAAGATTCAAATCATGAACATAACAGTCCTGGTTGTGGAAGTAGAAGTAGCAATCATTTTTTTCTAGGATGACGATGAGATTATTTTTAATTTAAAAATTAAAATAAAAGGCAACTATTGAGTAAATAGAAATGCAAAAGTAGGAAATCAAGAGATATTTGGAGTAACAGGCAAGTTTAATCTTGGAGTACAAAATGAAGCATGGCAAAGGTTAAAAGAGTTTTGCCAAGAGAACACATTGATCATAGCAAACACCTTCTTCCAACAGCCAAGAGACAACTCTACACGTGGACATTACCAGATGGTCAATACTGAAAGCAGATTGATAATATTCTTTGCAGTCGAAGATGGAGAAGCTCTGTACAATCAGCAAAAACAAGACCAGAAGCTAACTGTGGCTCAGATCATGAACTCCTTATTGCAAAATTCAGACTTAAATCGAAGAAAGTAGGGAAAGCCACTGAGCCATTAACATGAATTGCCACCGCATGTACTGTCCATGGAATTCTCCAGGCCAGAGTACTGGTGTGGGTAGCCTTTCCATTTTCCAGGGGATCTCCCCTACCCAGGGATTGAACCCAGGTCTCCTGCATTGTAGGCAGATTCTTTACCCGATGAGCCACAAGGAAAGCCCAAGAATACTGGAGTGGGTAGCCTACCCACCCCTTCTCCAGTGGATCTTCCCAACCCAGGGATTGAACCGGAGTCTCCTGCATTGCAGGCAAATTCTTTACCAACTGAGCTATCCAGGAAGCCATTAAGGTATGACACAAATAAAATCCTTTACAGTTAGACAGTGGAAGTGATAAATAAATTCAAATGATTATATCTGATGGAGTGCCTGAAGAACTATGGACAGAGGTTTGTAACATTGTACAGGAAGCAGTGATCAAAACCATCCCCAAGAAAAAGAAAAGGAAAAAGGCAAAATGGTTGTCTGAGGATGCTTTACAAATAACTGAGAGCAGAAGTGAAGGCAAAGGAGAAAAGGAAAGATATACCCATCTGAAGGCAGAGTTCTAAAGAATAGCAAGGAGAGATAAGAAAACCTTCCTAAGTGAACAAAGCAAAGAAATAGAGGAAAACAATAGAATGGGAAAGAATAGAGATGTCTTCAAAGAGATAGGAATACCAAACCACCTTACCTGTCTCCTGAGAAAACTGTATGCAGGTCACGGAGCAACCATTAGAACCAAACATGGGACAACAGACAGGTTCAAAATTGAGAAAGGAGTGTATCAAGCTGTATATTGTCACCCTATTTATTTAACTTATATGCAAAATACATCGTGAAAAATGCTAGGCTGGATAAATCACAAGCTAGAATCAAGATTGCCGGGAGAAATATCAACAACCTCAGATATGCAGATAATACCACCCTCATGTGGTGAATTCCTCAGAAAGTAAAAAGGAACTAAAGAGCCTCTTATTGAAAGAGGAGAGCTTAAAAGTTGGCATAAAACTCAACATTCAAAAATCTAAGATCATGACATTCAGTCCCATCACTTCATAGTAAATAGATGGGGAAACAATGGAAACAGTGACAAACTATTTTCTTGGGCTTCAAAATCACTGCAGATGGTGACTGCAGCCATGAAATTANTATTGAAAGAGGAGAGCTTAAAAGTTGGCATAAAACTCAACATTCAAAAATCTAAGATCATGACATTCAGTCCCATCACTTCATAGTAAATAGATGGGGAAACAATGGAAACAGTGACAAACTATTTTCTTGGGCTTCAAAATCACTGCAGATGGTGACTGCAGCCATGAAATTAAAAGACATTGCTCCTTGGAAGAAAAGCTATGACCAACCTAGACAGCATATTAAAAAGCAGAGACATTACTTTGCAACAAAGGTCTGTATAGTCAAAGGTATGGTTTTTCCAGTAGTCATCTATGAATGTGAGAGTTGGACCATAAAGAAGACATAGTGCCAGTGGCCTGATGCTTTTGAACTGTGACGTTGGAGAAGACTCTTGAGAGTCCATTGGACTGCAAGAAAATCAAACCAGTCAATCCTAAAGGATATCATCCCTGAATATTCATTAGAAGGACTGATGCTTAAGCTGAAGCTCCAATACTTTGGCCACCAGATGTGAAGAGCTGACTCATTGGAAAAGATCCTGGTTCTTAAAAGATAGAAGGCAGGAGGAGAAGTGGATGACAGAGGGTGAGATGATTGGATGGCATCACCGACTCAAGGGACAAGAGTTTGGCAAGCTCTGGGAGATGGTGAAGGACAGAGAAGCTTGGTGTGCTACAGTCCATGGAGTCACAAGAGTCGGACAGGACTGAACAACTGAACAACAGTGAGTAAAAGATGTATAACTCTACAAAATAATTAAAAAACAAAATTAGAAGCCAAAGTGGCAGAGTATTCAAGCATAATACTGTCACTGTTTCTACTGTTTCCCCATCTATTTGCCATGAAGTGATAGGATCAGATGCCATGATCTTAGTTTTCTGAATGTTGAGTTTTAAGCCAAAGTTTTCTCTCTCCTCTTTCACTTTCATCAAGAGGCTCTCTTCACTTTCTGCCATAAGGGTGGTGTCATCTGCATATCTGAGGTTATTGATATTTCTCCCGGCAATCTTGATTCCAGCTTGTGTTTCTTCCAGCCTATATTTGTTAGTATACTGTATTGGTGTTTTTCTTTCTGGCTTACTTAAAAATACATTCTGTGGGCTTCTGAAAAGATTCTTGTTTCTCAGTGCTTTAAAAAATAAAAGGAGGACTTTGCAATGCAGATTTTTACAGATGTTAAAGTATTTCTAGAGGCTTATTGGTTTTGGTCATGATTTGACACCATGATTGTTTTTCCTCATAGTTGTCTAATAATGGTAATTTAGTCACTAAGTCATGTCCGACCCTTGCGACACTATGGAGTGTAACCTGCCAGGCTCCTCTGTCCATGGGATTCTCCAGGCAAAAATATTGGAGTAGGCTGCCATTTTCTTCTCCAGGGGATCTTCCCAACCTAGGAATCAAACCTGGGTCTCCAGCTTTGCAGGCAGATTCTTTATTGACTGAGCTATGAGGGAAGCCCACATAGTGATCTATACCTGCCGTACTTTGGACATTTCACTCTGGAAAACAAACATGTTAGTCTTGCCAGATTACCACAGACTCTCAAGAACTGATACTTTACTTTTGCTGAGTCCAGGTTATACTAGTCACCACACAACAGTCCAACAAATCAAGAGATGAGGTATTGGGTCAAGGAATAGCAACTAGTTAGAAAGCCAACAGATCAAGATGATGGTGGACTAGTGTCCCAAAGAACCATTTTTATCAGAGTTATACTAAAAGGGGAGGGGATAAAGCTGGTTGTTGAAAATTTCTTTGTGTGGGATCCTTTGTTCTTGCAGCTGTCTACTCTGTAAACCTCCAACAATTACTCTCTGTTATTTTCTGTTCTGCAACTTTGTATTTTTATTTGAATGGAAAAGAGCTTTAAAGGTCAGAGCCCTGAGAATGGAATGCTTGTTACTCAGTCATATCCGACTGTTTGTGACCCCATGGACTGTAGCCTTCCAAGAGTTGTCTTAAAGGTGTGAGGAATTTGAAGAGTCAAGCATAGCCATAGGGGACAACAGAACTTTGTGTGTGCTAGTAGCTCAGTCACATCATACGCTGTGACTCCATGGACTGTAACCCTCCAGGCTCCTCTGTCCATGAAACTCTTCAGGAAAGAACACTGGAATGGGTTGCCATTTCCTCCTCCAGGGAATGTTCCCAACCCAGGGACTGAACCCAGGTCTCCCACATTGCAAGCAGATTCTTCATTGACTGAACCACCAGGGAAGCCCAGCCACCAGGGACTTTACTCCTACTGTAAATCAGTGGATGATGCACTGCTGTGGATTGACAGCTCTCACTAAATGGAAACAAAAGATTCAGGGGTCACAGCACCCGTGAGCAGTTAGGTTGGACACTCGATTCTATTTTACATCTATTTAGTTCCCTATCTCTGGACACTCCTGATATCTTCTTGGGAGTTGAAGGTTTCTCCTGTCTACTTGGTCTCTCTCCCCTCCCATTCCCCTCAAGAAACTGTTTTTATCCAGACAAGGAACAAGAATATTCTGTCTGCACACATGCATCAGAATATTTTTTGTTTACACCTAGACCACTGGTTTTTAAACTTAAGAGGCAGGACTTTTCATCTTCCTTGTCTTGGTTATTCAGTGACCCTTTTTCCCCAACATCAGCAAATTAAAGGCTAAATAGAATAAATGCAGGTAAACTCATCATTGCTTCGAGCTATCCGAAACTGCATTTTGTACTGATATGTATCCTCTTGCCTTGTAGCCTCACTACTAACTCTTATCCAACCATGTCAGGCCATTTGCAGTTCCAGGAATATGCTATGCTGTGTCATTCATGCTATCTCTTCTTCCTTGCTCTTCTCTTTAGCAGAATGGTCTTCCCCTTTCTCATTTTGAAAACTCCTTCAAAACCCAATACCAACATCTTCCTCCAGGAAGCCTTCTCTGAAACTTCATGCTTTTCTCTGGACCTCCAGAATAAGAAGCAAGTTCAGATGTCCCTTGAGGTTAATAGTCTTCTCCTTTGGCAAATTGCTGGCTCAGCAAGTATGAGTAACTCCCCTGAAAAACAGACTGATGTGGTGTCCAATTTTCGTATGTTGCTTCCTTATAACAAGGCCATTCCCTTATAGAATAGTCCATTGTTATATAGTCACCTAGAGGGCCCCTCCATTTATAAATATGAAGAGTGTTTCAGGGGCACGCTCCCATGGTCTGGCCTATCCCACCATATCTGGCCTAGGCAGACCACCCCATGACACAACATGTGTTTATGCTGCTTCTCTGCTAAGAAATTTGTCAACAACAAATATATTTTATATTTAACCATGTGATGGCTGCAGCATGGTCTAGGTGCCCATTGGGCCTCAGTCTATTAGGTGAGCACTTTACATGTTGTAACAATCAGTTTATGCATTTGAATTTTCCACTATATTATACATTTCTTGAGGGAAGATAATGCTTTGCTTGATTTTGTATTCCTAGGATTCATCACAGTTCTTACACATAATTGATGCTCAAAAAGACATTAGTGAATATCTCCTTTCATTATTTAAGCCCCACATACATACCTATCATTTTTGAGCTAATGATTCCTCAGTGCTTCTGTTGAATATCATTTTTGTATGAAGAATGCTAATCTTTAATTCAGGAGATTAAGGCCCTATACATGAATAATAAGGGATAAATCAAATTGAAAACTTCAGAGCTGTCTCTAATTGTACACACTTAAAATTTATTCCTCATTTTTTTAGGTTCAAGAATCATTTCTTCTTCAAATTAATTACATGGTCCTGGTCCAACCAAATGACTTCTGTAATGACTCATGGATCATTCATCACTCTTGTTTATGAGCTTTCAGAATAATTTTAGGGTTTTATTTAAACTTATAAATTATGTGTGTGTGCTTGCTTTCTTTTTCTTTCTTCCAGACTGAGACTGCTAAAAGCAAAATATTTTCATCTGAGATAAACATTAAGATAAGTTGGGTCTACACAACCTGGCATAACTTGTCAGAGAGAGTAGAGTACCAACTAGGAAGTCATCTAAGTGTCCTTTATTTAATGGGTCACAGGAATTCACAGGAATTCTGATTCTGATAAGTTTCATTCTTTAATCTACTGGTATACAGGTGTGGTTTCCTATGTGGTAACATTGTTAGCTCTGAAAATAATTGCTCTGTGGGATCCACATGTGTTTTTGAATATCAGAAAAATAATATGCAGCCCTTCTAAAGATCAGGGCCCTCAAAACTGCTATTACATGCCTTGGAAAAGGACCCAGGGAATTAAATTAAAGTTATATGTAGAAACATCAAGCATGCCTGGTTGGTGGAATATTGTGAGAGTAAATTAACATATGAGATAGGGGACAGTAGTGGGAGAATGTTAGGAAGAGAGAACAACTATCACTTATAAAGAGCTTGAGCAGAGATACTTTTCTCTTTCCTACTTCAGAGACCTCTTTATTCCCTCTCTGGCACTTTGCATTACAGTTTACCTTGTGAGTAGTAGCTTCCCATGTGGCGTGATTCTTGGGATGGCAAAAATGGCTCCTGATTCTAAATACTTCCCTGATCCACCAGTGACCCATGTCTTCCAGGGTTAGAGCTCTGTTTCCTTTCCTGACTTAACTGGGGACTGTTAAAAGTTCCAAAAGCTGTGACTCATTAGGCCTTATCAGATGCCTACAGAAGTGGTGTTCCCACAGCCCTTCAAAGAGTGCAAGACTTCCTCCGCTGTCCTCAGATGTGGCACAGAAGAATGGAGTTGAAGGTGGACTTTCCCTTGTTAAGATCTGATACCAATATTTGTTTTTGTTTTTTTGCCTTTGAGCTAAGACATTTTATTTTATTAATTTTTAAATTTTACTTTATTTTACTTTACAATACTGTATTGGTTTTGCCATACATCAACATGAATNACTGTTTCCACTGTTTCTCCATCCATTTGCCATGAAGTGATGGGGCCGGATTCCATGATCTTCGTTTTCTGAATGTTGAGCTTTGAGCCAACTTTTTCACTCTCCTCTTTCACTTTCATCAAGAAGCTTTTTAGTTCTTCTTCACTTTCTGCCATAAGGGTGGTGTCATTTGCATATCTGAGGTTATCAATATTTCTCCCAGCAATCTTGAACAGTATGAACAGTATGAATGATAAATACATTCTTTATTCAGAAGTGAATTTACCTCACCAACTGTTGCCACTCATTTCTTTCTCCTATCAAAAAAATGTACCTGGAATAATTTCAATTGGATTAGATTTTACCTGCTTGTCTGTATCGAGCCACTTACCTTTACTCCAGTCTAGACTCTATGGAACATGTTGGATTCCAGTTATATGTCAGGAGTTTCATCTTGTATTCTGACACGATATTGATATAGTACTACTGATAATGAGGCTTTCAAATTCTCAGTTGAATGGGGTGAGTTCTAATAATTTAGTGAATAGAATAGTTATGACTTTTTTTTAAATTTCAGCTTCATCTTGTGAAGGCTCAAGAAAATGCCAACTTAAAAAAAAAAAAGTAATCTTCCAGCTAGATTACTAGTCCAAATTGAAATATTATTTTAGAAATTGGATCAAATTTTGAAGGATCAATTGGCCAAAATGTGATTGAATAGAGGCAACAAGTAAAAAGGCTTCCTAGGTGGCACTGGTGGTTAAGAGCCCACCTGCCAATGCAGGAAACTTAAGGGACATGGCTTTGATNTCTTCCAGCTAGATTACTAGTCCAAATTGAAATATTATTTTAGAAATTGGATCAAATTTTGAAGGATCAATTGGCCAAAATGTGATTGAATAGAGGCAACAAGTAAAAAGGCTTCCTAGGTGGCACTGGTGGTTAAGAGCCCACCTGCCAATGCAGGAAACTTAAGGGACATGGCTTTGATCCCTGGGTTGGGAAGATCCTCTGGAGAAGGAAATGGTAACCCACTCCAGTACTCTTGCCTGGAGAATCCTGTGGACAGAAGAGCCTGCCAGGCTACAGTCCATGGGGTTGCAAAGAGTCAGACATGACTGAAGCAACATAGCACCAGCACAAGAGGTCTAAGACACAAGTTTTTGTAATTAGGTAGTTGACATACTTTTAAAAATGTGTACTTAGTTCAGAACAGAAACTCTACAAATTCAGCCTCAGAATTTTCCTCTATATACACCTTTCCTTGTCTTTTTCCTTTTCTTTTTATTTTTGAACAAAAGTTTTAAATTCTCTTCAGCTTCTGAGTCCAGTAAATAAATCCTATTCCCATCTGGAAAGCATTCAGATCTATGCCATTCTTTGCTGAGACTCATTTTAGACATTTTAGATGTGTCCAGCCAGGATAAGCATATTCCTTATAAGCATATGGCATTTCCAAGTCTCATTAAATGTGCAGTCCCATGATGATGTCTTCTCTGGTGGATCTCTTAACTTTCCTTCCCAAGAGAAGCTTGTGACCAGGATATCTTTACTGACCTTAGAAAAGTTTTTTCAACTATTACCTTTTTAACCCTCTATTCTAATCATGAATGATAGGAACTTCATGTAAATGCATCAAAGTAGAGAAAACAGTGATAATTATCAAGTATGCTTATTACTTTAATTTAGAAAATATGCTCCAAGTTAACCTCTCCCCAAATACAAAAAGTGCTTGTTTAGCTAAACAATGTCATTTTGCTGTGGTGTGCTGTGCTTGGTTGAACAATGTCATTAGAAAAACTTAATTATTAGGTATATGCAACACCAGTGCTAGTGAATGTGTCCCTTAAAGAAACAGAAACCCATCTAGACAGAAGCACTTCCACTGCACTATAAAGGGCATCCTTTGTCAATATGATGAGGCTGGAAAGGAACACACTTGAGAGCTGCAGGTGAAAATGAAAGTCACTCAGTCATGTCTAAGACTCTTTGTGACCCCATGGACTATAAAGTTCATGGAATTCTCCAGGTCAGAATACTGGAGTGGGTAGCTGTTCCCTTTTCCAGGGGATCTTCCCAACCCAGGTATTGAACCCAGGTCTCCCACACTACAGGCAGATTCTTTATCAGCTTAGCCAGCAGAGCTGTAGGTGAGAGGTCCCTTCTAGGACCAAGGCTGCAGAGAAGCGGTTTCAATGAATTAAGAGAAACTCATGATGAGGTTTCATAGCTCAGAACCAGTCCTTTAGGTGTCATTATTTTGTGCTTTGAAGAGTCGTGTTCTGTGCAGAGGTCTTGACATTGTTATGGATACCTCCTGAAAATGAGAATTGACAGCTTTGGAAGCTCCATGGCTCCCTGAGGGGAGCCCTTTTACCACAATAAAAGTGGTTCCAGTGGTTGTGAAGGGATGGGATATCTATTCCATGTGCAGTAGAGGCCTGGCCCTCAGAGAATTTAAGTGGTGTGCAGTGGCAGCTTAATTTTTACTGGAGCAGTTTCTTGTCTAAAAGGCATTTTTTTTCCTGGCTTCACTGCTCCTAGTTATGTAGTTTACAAATTGTATAGCATACAAGTTGCTCGTCTTCCTGGAGACTATATGAGCTATTTATGTTCTGCAATAAATTCCTTACAGCTTAAACCTGCTTAAATCAGAAAGAATGGATTTTACTGTTTGCAAACCAGAATCTTGACATATGAAGGGTTCTTCTTTTCAATATTCTCAAACAAATAAACAAATCCCATGAATTTCTCTAAAGAATATGTTTCCTTGAACAAAGGAAAGTGAAATATGAATAGTTTTTGCAAAGAACCCAAAATTGAAGTAAAGAAATGATACAGGCCCTCAATCCAGTATATAGATACAAAAACAGGACAATACCAAAGTTTGTAGCATATCCAAAATGTCTGCAACAGGTATGCACTGAAAAGGGCTTTTTATGAAGAGAGACAATAAAGGCCTAGAGATTCCATTCCCTAGTGTAACGTAAAAAACCTCTGGGCTGGGAATCAAGACTACTCATGTTTGTAATCACCATCTTTAGAAACTATTCTAATTATATGGTTTTTGCTTAACCTTTCTGAGCCTTAGTCTCCTCATTGGTTCAATGTAGTGATTGAATTAAATGAAGCTCCACAATCTAGACAGAAAGAGGTATAGGGTGTAGACAATAGAGATATAGAAGCAGACATTTTAATATTAGTTTCACAAACACTTCTCTTTAATCATATATTTGCATATGTTATGTGCACACATATTTTGAAGTTTTTTTTCCTTAATTTGAATTTTGAAAATCTAAGAAGAAAAACTGGGCAGCGAGAAATGTTGTGTCATAGAAAATCACCTTTAAAAAAAACATACATCTTAGGCTTCCCTGGTGACTCAGTGGTGGGGAATTCCCTTGCCGACGCAGGAGATTCAGGTTGAATCCCTGGTCTAGGGAGATCCCACATGCCTTAGAGCAACTAAACCTGTGTGCCACAACTACTGAGCCTGTGCTCTAAACTCAGGGAATCACAACTACTGAGCCCACATACTGTGGAACCTGTGCTCCTCAACAAGCAAAGCAACTGCAATGAGAAGCCTACACCCAGGAACTAAAGAGTAGCCCCTGGTCTCTACAACTAAAGAAAAGACTTCATAGCAACAAAGACTGAGTACAGCCAGTAAATAAATAAATAAATTAAATTATATAAAAAAAAATTAAAAATATACATCTTAATTAGCACATAGTCTTTCCCCATTCTTCTACCACTGCCCCTTGAGAAGAAAAATCTTCCCTAACACTTGGGATAATGAACGATAAAACTGCTTGCTGAAACACTAGAGTTCACACTTGGAGATGATTCCCAAGGTAGCATCAGTATGGCTTTCAATAGATTTCTCTGATTGTGGAAAAGCTGTACTCGTCACATCATCACTGCTTGTTTCTGGACTTGGGTCTTAAAACTGATAACATTTCCAAGATATATAGATGTTTCACTGTTAAAACCACCTGAAGTTTGAATTCTTACCATAACATCCCTGCCAAAATGTGGATCAAGACATTAATGGTGAAGAGTTCTTCCAGGAAGATTTTGTATCACCAAATAAAATTATTTCTCTCCATAATTTCTCCTTGTTAATAACTACCTGTTGGTTTTATCTCTGAAAACATTTGAAATCGTCTCCAAAGCTGAACTCAAAATACCAGGTGTGGCCTTTCGAACACAAAGGGTCTTTCTCATTTGACATTATAAAGACAGTCTAATATTTTATTAAGCTTTTGAAATACACTTATTAATCTCAATTTTTAAATATAAGTAAAGTATTTTTCAAGCTCTTAGACTTCATTTTTTTTTTGATCAGAGAAGTTCTACTGCAGGGCCAGGCAAAGAGAATGTGTGGCTCATGCCCTCCCCAACTCCGCAAAGCCCCAAACTCTGTTCACTTCTTTATCTTGTAGCTATAAAATACATATTTGACCCAAGTCAAATATGTATTTTACATTATCTCACTGCATGTATTTCAATACATTTTGTTTGCTTTTTAAGAAAAAAATGTTTTATTTAAAAGAATGATGCACATGACATGCACATGAAGAATATCTATAAATCACCTAAAAAAAACAGTTACCAATTATCCAGAATTTTAATACACCAGGAAAACTTTATGATGTTTGTTAAACATGATTCCAAATATAGCCCTGTATATGTGCAGTTAGGTAAACAGACAACTAGATATATCAGAAAAAATTAATAAAAAATAATTATATGATGCATACTATTTTAAAAAATAATATAAAATATTTTTGAATTTTAAAAATGAAAATAATTAAAACTGAATTTAATTGTAAACTCTATTTATTTATATAAGACAATTTTTTCTAAAATTAATAAAAATAAATGAAAACTAATATGGATGGAGTCATTTGAGGTTTTTTTACTATGTTTCAAGTTTAAACAATATAGATTAAATTACTGATTTAAAATACATGAAAAAGCAAAACCATGGAACAGTAAAGATATAGTGTTTGTCAAGGAGCCAAGGGGAGGGTGGGAGAAGGGAAGAATAGGTGTAGTACAGGAGAATTTAAGGTCAATGAAACTATTCTCTATGATTCTGTAGTGGTACATACATGTTATTATAGGTTTGTCAAAACCCACAGAATGTAGACAAAGAGTGAACCCTTATGTAAATTATGGACTTTACTTAATAATAATATATTGATATTGACTTATCAATTGTCACAGATGGACCACACTAATACAAGATATTAAAAATAGAGGAAACTATGTGTTTGGGGGAGAGATATATGAAAACACTCTGTACTTTCTGCTCAATTTTTCTGTAAATCTTATACTACTTTTTTAAAGGCCATTAATAAAAAACAGAAAGTAACAAAAATAGATCTAAAAACTAAAAAAATGAAAATAGATTATGTATCCTTCAACTTACAATTATGTATCTTTTCCTTAATTCCGAATGTTTACAGTTTATTAAATCTAAAGAGTTTATAACGTTTATATTCTATTCTTCAACCACCAAAGTATTATTCATAGATTTTAAGCTTAAAGGAGTTCAAACCTCATACTCAGTCCTTTCTTCATACGTTCCCAGATATAATGTTTTAAATTATCCTTTGGTCAGTTACATTTTATTTTCGAGAAGAACTCATAAATGTAAGTTTTCTTGATTTCATTCATTCTTTCTGAGAATGAAAGCTCTCTACCTTTGTTCTTTCTCAACAAGCTGGCTGGAATTAAGATTCTGGGGTCACTATCTTTTTCTCAAATTTGGGACAAGTATCTTTTGTGTTTGAGAACTGAGCATCACTAGAGAGAAAACTGAGCCAGCCAGCCCAGTTGAAGATGACTTTTTTTTTTTGAAATTTCATAACTAAAATGTTTTGATATCTGATTTTCTCTTGAAATTAACCTTGACATTCAAGCAATTAGAATGTATTGTAATGTCCAACTTTCTGCTTCAGATTTTCCTGGCATACAGTATAAAGTTTAGCTCCCCATTTCAAAAAATGACCTATAAAACTTAGCTCTACATATATTTCTTTATATATTTATTAAAGCTTCTACATCAAGTATAACATTATCCTTAGTTAGAAAATTTTAATATGTCATTCATCTCTGTCATCTATTTTCTAATAGCTTTGATCTGTTTCCTTGTTATTTTCCTTCCCATGAAAATCTTTGGAACTCCTGAGTTTGTCATTCCATACTCTTTACCCCTTAAGATTTTATTTTCTTCATCCTAAAACTGGATGAGCATACCATCTTCAAAGCATATCTTGAAGTTCATATATCTTCTGAAAGTCATGATAAATTTTGGCTAGGACAGAACCCTGCTGTAAGCTTAAGATACTTTGACTTAAAAAAAATAGATTTAATGGGTTAATTGTAACTTAAACAGTACCATATTATTCTATATTTTGTTTATATAAAATATTATAAAGTTAGCTTTTGTCAAATATCTTAGTAAAATTTAGATTTCCATCAATAACTTTTCTCTGTTCTATTAAATAATCTTATTACAATAGGAATTCATCACTTTTTGGTGAATCCCTGGTAATCTCTACTTTCACCAACTATTTCTTCAACAATACTTCCTAAAATCTAATTTGCAATTGACATCCCTTTATTAGTTAATATTTTATAGAAATGACATCTTAGTCTTTATGATAACCTGAAGATATTTCCCTGTCTTGAGTCATTTCATAATATTCCCATTCTCCATGATCCTCAGTCACTGCCAAAATTAACAGTCTCACAAGTTTGTTCTCCATTTTGTCTAAAAAGCAGTGAGCTTCGACCAGGTAATGAAGACTCATTTGATTGACCATGCTATAAAGTTGAAGAGAAGATTTAGCATCTGCCTCTGAAACACAGTTTTATCTTGCTATCCCTCAGTTGTCTGCTGCTTGTTGTCTCCCCAGAAAATGGTAAATTCTTCAAGGACAATGACAGTTTTTTTTTTACTCATTTTAGTGTATACTCAGTGCTTAGCACAGTGCCTGACCACTACAAGTACTCAATAACTAGTTATTGATCAAATGAACTACTAAAGTAATTTGGAAATACAAAAGATAGGCTTTTGTGTATTGCACTAGCTGCTGACAACCAACCATCATAGCATTATCTCTCTAAATGAATTTTTTTCTCAGTTATAACTAACCAGTTTTCAGAATATGACTCATTATTCTTTTAAGCATTTTCTCAGATTTGCTTGGGGAATTTTTATGGGGAAATCCTGTTATTTCATAATCTTCACTTGAACCCAGAGATAGACTACTGTGTAAAGACAAAAGAGGTGAACAAGTGACAAAAGAGGAAATAATGAGAATCAAGAAAATTACTGGGCATTATTTGTTGAAAGATTATTCTGCTCATATGGAGCTTTATTGGAGAAGGAAATGGCAACCCACTCCAGTGTTCTTGTCTGGAGAATCCCAGGGACGGAGGAGCCTGATAGGCCGCCGCCTACGGGGTCGCACAGAGTCGGACATGACTGAAGCGACTTAGCAGCAGCAGCATGGAGCTTTATGCTAAATTTGAAGACAAACCAAAACATAAAACTGAGTTGCTAAATAGACTTACCGGGCCATCAAACTCCCTCAGACCAGAGATCTTAGTCTATGTGTGGCTTTTCAACATCCAGGGCTTCCCTGGTGACTCAGAAGGTAAAGACTGCTTGCAGTGCAGGAGACTCGGGTTCAATCCCGGTATCAGGAAGATCCCCTAGAGAAGGGAATGACTACCCACTCCAGTATTATTGTCTGGAGAATTCCATGGACAGAGGAGCCTGGCAGGCTACAGTCCATGGGTCTCAAAGACTGAGCGACTGTCACTCTCACTTTCACTTTTTCAACATCCAGTGTTACTTTTGCATGACCTTTCATTTTGACATTATTAATCTTGGCCCTGTTAAAAACAGGACCCCATGTGGTGTCCCTGAGTGCCTTTTTGTGAATATAAATTGCCTCAGTGATTCTAAAGGGACATAACTGTGGGTACCACAGGCATGCCTTGTATGGCTAATTGCAGCCATTTGGAATGAGACTTCAGATGAACCTCATTTCACCTAGAAACTGAGGTTGACTTGCTGCAGACTCCTGCCCTTCTGTCTGATTTCTGAGAAGAGGGATTAATCTGGAATTGCTGCCACTTGTATCACCTCTAATAATGTCCATACAAATTATAAGTTCTAAAGTTCTTTCTTGACTGGTATGAGAGAAGAAAATAAACCATAGAAAATTAAGAACACGTTCCTAATTTATAATACCTTTCACTAGAAAAGATTACTTACTGGGAATTCAATAGAAAAACTGTAAGATTTAACTTTTCATTCCCATTCAAGCACTCACTCTTCTCTCAGTAGCAAATGAAAAATAAACTTCATGCCCAACCTCAGATCACAGCTCTTTCTTGCACTGAAACAATTTGTTCTGCTGATTAGAAAACCAAATAGTCTTCTGTAGACTATTATGCCAAATGGTGAAGAATATTTTAGAGTCTTAAGAATCCACTGTTAAAATGGAACCTTGCAGCCAGTAATGGTAGCTTTATCTCATGGGAGTCCTATTTCCAAAACCTGAGAAGTCAGAACCCAAATGGGAACCCAGTGAATGGATAGAATGATTTGGAAATGCAGCTCTGAGGAAAAGAAATCAGTCTGCTGACACTACCAGGGCCCTGAGTGGGAGTGTTACATTAACTGAAAATGCTGATAGCTCTAGACAGGTTGTTGAAAGAAGATGTCCACAGATTCTGCCAAAGCTGCATGGAAAAAAGAGGACATTTGGAATACCTCTTATGAATAATATTATTGCTGTTTGGGGGTGGTTTTTTTTGTATTCTGGGGAAGAAAAAAGCCTGATTCAGAGGCAAAGTTGATGAGTTATAGACTATGCATAAAGAAATGAAGCTTTGTTTCCTTCAGAACAATCAATTCAGTAGCTGCCAGGCCTGCTCCGGCGAACTGATGTAGCCATTTACTATTCCCACAGGAAGGCAGCTGGAGCTTCCTTTAGTACATGCATTCTGCCTCTTCAATTGCAAGCCATTCCTTCCCATCAACAGGGATTTTTCAATGTATTAATGGTCACAAAATCCAAATAAAGAAGTCCTAAATGTCAAGGTGGAACTGTACCTCTATAAGGCATCATTGCTGCCATTCCTTACATATTTTAAAACTTTACAGGGCAAATGTTATAAGCCTGATCTTCCAAAATTTGCCTTGAACTAGTTATAGTTAGACTAAGATCTTACATTTGGGAGATGCCGTAATTAAATCTTAATTCAAATAGGTACTGATACAGGACTGCACACTCAATTCTAAAAAGCAGATATACCACTTTTGTTCAGATTTATATTTGTGCCAGGAAATCTACCCTTCTTTTCTGATTGGTACCCCTTTTCCTCACATTGAGCCAAAATATTATTTTTATAAGCAAAGTGCTGGTCTAAATATTTCAGAGATGGCGCTTTTGATCCGTTCAACATTATGAGGTATATAGTAATAACTCCATTTTACTGAAACACAGTGAAGCTAAGTAACTCATCAGAGCATACATAGCTAGTAAAGGGTGGAGCTAAGATTCAATACTGAGGTGGGTGGCCTTGCCCCAGATGCTTTGCTTCTAAGCACTACACATATTGCCAAAATTGATCACTCTCTAGCTTTGAGATGCATTGCCATGCTGCCAACATCTGGCATTGCTTTTAATGGGACTCTGTAATGCCGAGGAGTTATATGCAAATTAAACAATTCTGTTAGACATCTAAGGAGAAGGGGCAAATACAAACAACATTGCTCGTATCTTTGACAACTATACACAATTTATTTTCTTGTGACGATTATAAGATGGAAGTTAGCAGGAGGAAGATTTCAGCTCAACATGAATGAGAAAATAAAATTTACTTTATTCAGTTCAGTTCACTCAGTCATGTCCGATTCTTTATGACCCCATGGACCATAGCATGCCAGGCCTCCCTGTCCATCACCAACTCCCAGAGTTTACTCAAACTCATGTCCATTGAGTCAGTGATGCCATCCAACCATCTCATCCTCTGTTATCCCCTTCTCCTCCCCGCTTAAATCTTTCCCAGCATCAGGGTCTTTTTAAATGAGTTAGTTCTTCATATCAGATGGCCAAAGTATGGGAGCTTCAGCTTCAGCATCAGTCCTTCCAATGAATATTCAGGACTGATTTCCTTTAGAATTGACTGACTGGATCTCCTTGCAGTCCAAGAGACTCTCAAGAGTCTTCTCCAACAGCACAGTCCAAAAGCATCAATTCTTTAGCACTCGGCTTTCTTTATAGTCCAACTCTCACATCCACAGTAATATTAATATTTATCAATTTATTAATTAATATTCTCTGCTTTATGAAAGTACAGTGAATCACATGAGGAATAAATAAACTCTCCTTCACTGAAGTACTGGGGCTTCCCAGATGGTGTTATCTAAGCAAATATTTTGAAACAATACGTCAAGGATTGCTGTTGATGAGATCCTGGGATTTGGTCATGAATTGGGCTCAGTGATCTCAAAGGTTCATATGATATAGTTTTCACAGATACACAGACTCTTTGGGAAGCCAGAAGGTATCTCTTATTTATCATCATGCTACAAACCTGCCAGACTTGACCTGGCCTCTGTAACATTTTGTCATTTAGGATTTCCGAGGATATCTGAGCACCGAAGAATTGATGCTTTTGAACTGTAGTGCTGGAGAAGACTCTTGAGAATCCCTTGGACTGCAAGGAGATTGAACCAGTCCATCCTAAAGGAAGTAAGTGCTGAATATTCATTGGAAGGACTGATGCTGAAGCTGAAACTCCCATACTTTGGCCACCTGATGCAAAGAACTGACTCATTTGAGAAGACACTGATGCTGGAAAACATTGAAGGTGTGAGGAGAAAGGGATGACAGAGGGTGAGATGGTTGGATGGCATCACTGACTTAATGGACATGAGTTTGAGTAAACTCTGGGAGTTGGTGATGGACAGGGAAGCCTGGCGTGCTGCAGTCCATTGGATTGCAAAAAGTTGGACAGGACTGAGCAAATGAACTGAACTGAACTGAAGGTATCAGAATGAAAACAAACCAAATTATACTTCAAATTACAAAAAAGGCAAATTAACAGTATAATATTTTGGTACCCTTTTGAGCACAACAAATTTGACAGACTTTACCAGTACCTTAGATTTCCAATTTCATTTTTAGGAACCACTACTTCTGTCTCAACTGCAAAGGTTAATGTGTCTGATTGGGCATTTAGACATTTTAGTGGCACAGCCTCTTTTTTTAAATTTATTTATGTTATTTGGAGGCTAACTACAATATTGTATTGGTTTTGCCATATATTGACATGAATCCACCATGGGTGTACATGTGTTCCCCATCAAGAATTTTTCATCTAGGTTCTGAGAGGTTTCAAGATTTTTCCAACTTTCTGAACTTTTGGCAAATTATTCTCTAAAATGCATTTATTTCTGCCTCCATGTGTATCTCAAAGAGATGGCTTGGGAAAGTTTTGGAAATGCTATAAGGTGTAAGGTTTAAACCAGGATTTGACTCCAGATTCAATATGTTCCAGGGTAGAAACAGTTATTCCTGTTACTATGGATTTAATTGAGGAAGGTCGGGGTAATTCAGCCAAAGGCACAAATTCCTATCTTTAATTGAAGGATTTCTGCAAAGGAACTCTAAGGATCCAACACTCTGTTGAAATTAACCTTTGAAAAGAAGAATTTTAAAAAGGAAGTCCTGGATCTCCAGTAGCAGGTTTTGAGTGGTTTTTATTTAAATGCAAGAGTTGATTTTTAATTGCTATTATTCCTCGACTGCTCATAAATGTAACATTTTCTATTCACTGAGCAATTAAAGACAGAATTCAAGCCACTTTTTCTCAGGTGAAAACATCTTCATGTTATCAAGATCAAACAAAATTCTCATTTTCTTAATTTTCTCTTGGTAATAATTGTCAAATTTTGTTACTTTTATATTTGGAAACTATTTCTTCTTACTGTGTTTTTTACCTCTGAAAAGATTTGAGTTTGCTATATTTATAGTAGCAGTGAGCCTAGCTACATTTCAGGATCTAAAATGCCATGTTGTCCACAGCATACATGACTTTGCAGAATCTTCTCTGATAATAAGAAACATCATAGTCCTCTTTAATTCAGTTCAGTTCATTTCAGTCGCTCAGTCATGTCTGACTCTTTGCGACCCATGAATCGCAGCTCGCCAGGCCTCTCTGTCCATCACCAACTGCCGGAGTTCACTCAGACTCACGTCCATCGAGTCAGTGTAAAATGACAAAATTTTACTTAAGTGATAATTTTACTCTATAATGGACTATAATGGCTACTATTGGCCAGAAGCCTAAAAGAGATATTTATTGTGTGACTATAAAGAGAACTCTGGGGAGATATTCATGCGTAATTAGGTGCAGCTTTTAAATTCCAATGTGCGTTTCATTTAATTCCATCTCATAATTTTATAGACTTCCACTGAATGCCTGAAAGAGGATGACTAGATGGCATTTATGAAAGGATCTGAGACTATCATGCCTCTAAAAGAATCATGCACTGAAAGGTCTAGGCATTAAAGTCATGCATTTTACAACATATAGGCAACAATAATAAAATCAAATGACAACACTCAGTCCTTATGCTCCCCAAACTGATGCTAGTTGCAATAAAAATGACCAGAAAGCTAAATGCCTTTGCAATGACAAGCACAAGCAGCCTGGCTCACATTTCCTTCCAGTTTCCTTATGCCAGCTTGCCCTTCAAGTCCCAGCATCTCTTGAGGCTGAGGTTACAAGTGTTCTCACAATGACAAAGTCAGCTATAAATATTGCTCTCTCCTGTGCTATAATTTAAAACTAGAAAATGTTTAACTAGCCATGGGAAGGAGGAATTTGGATAGAATTATTTTTTGTTTGTTTGTTTGTTTTGTTTTGTTTTATTTTTTAATATAAATTTATTTATTTTAATTGGAGGTTAATTACTTTACAATATTGTTTTGGTTTTGCCATACATCAACAGGAATCTGCCACAGGTATACACGTGTTCCCCATCCTGAACCCCCCTCCCTGTACCATCCCTCTGGGTCATCCCAGTGCACCAGCCCCAAGCATCCAGTATCGTGCATCGGACCTGGACTGTCGATTCATTTCATATGTGATATTATACGTGTTTCAATGTCATTCTCCCAAATCATCCCATCCTCTCCCTCTCCCACAGAGTCCAAAAGCCTGTTCTATACATCTGTGTCTCTTTTGCTATTTTTAATCCTAAAATTTCTTTGCAAAATTGATATTTAAATTGGGTTAGTCTTCATCCATGCCATCAGTACAATATTTTCATTATTCTTAGAAGAGATTTGGAGTTGAAATGATGGGGTAGAAACCCTGAGGGTGCTAGTGATAACCCCCCTCTGATGCTCTAGAGTCTGTGATTTTTTCCTCTCTTAACCATGCATACTGCATTCCAGAATATTTTTTTCCAATTCCTTCATCTCTTCCTTTCCTCTTCTTTCTCCCATTTTTTTCATTGTCCCTCATTGTTCAAACATAGTGAAGTTTGAACAAAAGAGGAGTAAGAAATATTCTACTCTTCAGGTCCCTAGTTTTATCTTTCATAATAAACCTTGGACAGGAACTTTACAAAGGATGTGTATCATAGAGAAGCTTCTAGCATTTTGGTCTCTGAAGTATATTCATGAACATGTTCTTGTATTCAGATTTTCAAATACTTTTTGAGTACCCCTTAGTTCATGAAGATAGATGAGGATACATGCTCCTTTCTCTAAGGGATTTTACTTAACATCCCTTCCATAAAATGAATACCAGGACTTAAAATGAGGAACAAACAAATAACATAGCAAAATAGAATTGGAATGATTTCTTATTTCCCCTCACTTCAAGCATTAGTTTCAGCATGTCACTATACGAGATCTTAAAGTTCTGGGGAGACTGAATGGACAGATAGATGCATGGATTCAGGGACACTGACTGTTGCTTGAGATTCAAAGTCCTTGTCACATAGTCCTGGGTTTTCCAAAGAGAGAGCCTGAGCTTACAAAGAAATCGTATATAAAATCTGAGTTTTCTTATGGCAAATTATTTACATAACACACTATATATGTATACATATATATACATATATGCATATACATTCATACAATAACTTCGAATATTCTTTAGTTTACATAATAAATTCATCTCAATTTTTCAGAAGTTTTAGGTGACTATGTCCAAGAAGCAGCATTAATGTCACAGCTGGGCCTTGGCTCTGGTCCCTGGATACATAATGCAATGCTTTTATTTTTAGATGTTTCACCTTTACCCTTTCAGATACAATTTTCCTTTCTTCATTGTTGAACATATTTGAGCTAACTTTATAATCATCATTCTTCTAATCTGGCCTCAGAAAGCCAGCCACTGATTTTTCTCTAAGAGATACAGACAATATAGTATTAGAATTTCTCATGATGGAAGAAGTGTAAAATTATTTGTCATAAAGAGATAAGACCAGTGGCTACAACATTTCACATTTTCACAGTCTAAATAAAGCTGGTCTTCGCTGAGTCTCAAAGGGATTCACTTAGAATGTGTGCAGAAAAAAGCATCTGTCATACTGACACGTGGGAATTGCTGGCATCATACAGATTTTTCCAACCAGCTACAAAAGCTATGAAGAGAAGATTAGATATGTCTACTGAAATGTATCATTAAAAATTCATTTTAATGTTAGCAGGATTCGAGAAACCAAAGCCATTGTAATGTTGCAATTGTCAGAAGGTAACTTAAGCATAGTCTGAAATTACAGATACTTACTTGAATTCCACAGAATAAATAAATAATAATTAACTAACTAAATAAATAAAAGAACCTATCAAATTGTTTGTGCAGACCTAATCCTAAGGTATACACATTTGTGAACACATAGGGCAAAACAGCTCTGACTGTCTTCCTGGGTCTCAAAGTCTCCTGTCCAGGTATCAGGGGGTTCCAGCTTTCTCTCTGAATTTCTAGCCAGGTCACTTTCTCTGTTTCTTTCATGTGTCCCAAAGTGAGAGGTCAAGCAAAGTTATCACGTTCCCAGGCAAAAATTAATGCATGTGAATGTGGTTCAATTAAGGCCCAAACATCTTTACCTGTCTCTTGCTCTGTGAATCAAAGAAATCTGTGCCTCCATCGAGTCCCAAGAAAAGACTTTGAATCATGTGGCTGTCCCCCTACTCCATGTCCTCGCCATTTCTCACCAAATTCATTAAACGAATAATAGCAAATTGATCCACAGGACAACCAACTTGGAGAAACAAACACATGAACAACTTGCTTGGTCAGGTAGACTCCCAGTTTGAAAAACCAAATGAAAAATAAAAGGGAAAAAAAACACTCATTTTAAGCAGAAAAGATAGAATACTCCAGACAAGTCAAGAGCAACTGAGTGTAGTTAATGGTAAAGCACTTTCAGCCTCCTTTAATCTAGAAATACCATCTATCTCTTACCTTGATCCCTTGAATCTTTGTAGATTTGATCTACTTTTCACTCCATAATTATCCTCAACAGTAACCTCCACTTTGTTCAAATTAACCTGAATCATTGTCTCTACTTTCTAAACCAAAGAGCTCTGATTAAGATGGTGCCAAGGAAGACACTTGACAAAATTCATCTCATTCTTTTGTGACTAACCTCTGACTCTAAGGGTGAGCCCTGCAGTTCTTGAATTCATCCTTCTGCTCAGAACACAGCCCTTACAGCTCCCCAGAGAGACCTCTGAGTTCTTTTGTGACTCCTCTCACTAATTCTCATCATTTACCCTTTACTCCTGCCCTTTTCAGACTCTTGAGCAAGCCTCTGTATTATACTCATCTAATGTGAACCTGGCATGCTGCTGGTCTTCATACTCTATCTGAACAGAATCTTTGACATACCTAATAGGAAGCCAATCCTATACTTGTGTCTACTTTAGCTTTGATCTTTTGTTGCTTTACCAGGAGCAAACTTTTAGTTTTCCAGTATATTCTCACACATCAAGGGATCAGTTCAGTTCAGTCACTCAGTTGTGTCTGACTCTTTGCAACCCCATGATCACAGCATACCAGGCCTCCTTGTCCATCACCATCTTACAGAGTTCACTCAAACTCACGTCCATCAAGTCAGTGATCCATCCAGCCATCTCATCCTCTGTCATCCCCTTCTCCTCCTGCCCCCAATCCCTCCCAGCATCAGAGTCTTTTCCAATGAGTCAGCTCTTTGCATGAGATGGCCAGAGTACTGGAGTTTCAACTTTAGCACCAGTCCTTCCAATGAACACCCAGGACTGATCTCCTTTAGAATGGACTGGTTGGATCTCCTTCAATCCAAGGGACTCTCAAGAGTAGCTAAAACCTGCATTTTATAGGCCTTATCCCAGAGATTTTGAGTTCAGTGAACCTGAGAAGGAGCCCATAAATCTACATTTTATCTAGCTCCCAGGTGGTGCTGATACAAGTGATTCTTGAGCCAACTTTGAGAAACACTGCTCTGGAACACTGGAATTCAAATTCAGTAGGAAACTAATGGATTATTATAACCCACTGGGGAGGATTTAAAATGATCTCTTCTGGGGTCATACTCATGAATGTTCTGATTCAGTAGTTCTAAAGAAGAGAATGGAAGCGTGCTAACTGACCTGAAAAATTGAATGGAAGAGCAAAATAGATGCTCTTTGTATTATTTATATCAGGTAGAGCTTCCTCTGGTGTATCTCAGAGCATGAACCATTTGCATTAAATTCATCTGCTGTGCTTGCTACATGTGGATTTGCACTCTTCTAGACACAGTGGTCACAATTTCTGGTAGAAGGAGGGTGGGAATCTGCTCATTTGAAAGTTCCTCAAGTGAGACTTACATGTTTCTGCCTTTCTCTTCTTCTAATCACTGATCATCACTGAAGCATGAGCATTAAAGCATTTTTTAGATTGTTTCCAAATTTGAAAATACATCCCATTGCCATGTTAAAACCATTGGTACTGAATTAAGCTTTCTCGTTTCATGAGGTATAAATAATGAAGTATCCATCTGGATTCTCAGAAAAGCTTCCATTTAAATGCTCATATTGACATGAATAATATGTAAGTAAACTGTCTGGTTTGGAATGATATTTTAATATTTTCATAAGAGTCACTTAAAATTGTATTGATTTTCTGTGTCACTGTGGATCCTTTTACTTCTGCCCAAACACCGAGACAGAAAATAGCATCAGGCAGGGGTGGGAATGGAGAGCTTTCTCAGAAAAGATATCACCAAAATTTCTTCTTAGAAAGAACCAACAGCACAAATTGCCTGTAAGGTTTTTCACGAATTACAGAGTCTCACTTTTCAAAGGATATATATAATTCCACATGCCACTAATTCCCCACTATATAAATCACCCCCAAATAAAATTTTTGTGTGTCCCTCCCTTCCAAGAAACTGCCCAAAGTTAGAAGAAAGGAAATAATAAAGATTAGTGCATCAATAAATGAAAAAGAGAACAAAAAACAGAAAAAAATCAATGAAACTAAGCATTGGGATTTTTTAAAGATAAGTAATATCAACAAAGTCAGCAGCACTAATCAAGAAAAAATAAAGACTAAAATAAAGAAAATCCTAAATGAAAGAAAAAACATTATAACTGATGCCACAGAAATTTAGAAAAAATCATAAGGAACTATTATGAACAATGATACAGAAGCAAATCAGACAAGCTAGAAGAAATGGATGAACTCCTAGATGCACACACCTATCTTGATATACTGAAGAAGAAATAAGAAGCTTGAATTAAGAAAAAGGAGAAAAGGGTATACAATGGAAAAAAGACACTCTCTTCAACAAGTGGTTCTGGGAAGACTAGACAGCTACACATGAAAGAGTGAAGTTAGAATATTTTCTCACATCATTTAAAAAAATAAACTCAAAGTGATTTAAAGACCTAGGTATAAAACTAGAAACCGTAAAACTCCTAGAAGAGAATATAGGCAAAACACTCTTTGACATAAAGTGTAACAGTTTTTTTTTAATCTGTCTCCTAAGGTGAAAGAAACAAAAGCAAAAATAAACAAATGGGACCTAGTTAAACATAAAAGCTTTTGCATAGCAAAAGAAACCATTGACAAAGTGAAAAGGCAATCTACAGAAAGGGAGAAAATATCTGCAAATGAAATGACCAATAAAAGGTTAACATCCAAAATATTGTAAACTCATAAAACTCAATATCAAAAGTCAAACAACACAATTAAAAAATGGGCAGAAGACACGAATAGACATTTTGCCAAAGAGAAAATGCAAATGGCCAAGAGGCAGATGAAAAGATGCTCAATATCGCTAACCATCAGAGAAATGCAAATCAAAACCATGAGAGATATCACTTCACATTGTCAAAATGGCTATCATCAAAAAGTATACAAATAACATATGTTGGTGAGGATGTGGAGAAAAAGGAACAGTTTTACACTGCTGATGGGAATGTAAATTGGTACAGGCAGTGTGGAAAACAGAACAGATGTTCAACAAAAAGCTAAATATAGAGCTACACTATAATTTACCAATTCCACTTGTGGGCATATATCCAGAGAAAATGAAAACACTAACTTGAAAAGGTATGCACCCCAATGTCCCAATATTCATGGCAGCATTATTTACAATAGTGAAGATATGCAAGCAACCTAAGTGTTTATAAACAGATGAATGGATAAGAAAATGAAACACTACTCAGCCATAAAAAAGAATGAGATTCTGCCATTTGCAACAGTGTACATGGACCTAGAAGGTATTATGCATAGTGAAATAAGTGAGACAGTGAAAGACAAATACTACATGTTATCACTTATGTGTGAAATCTAAAAATTAAATGAATGTATATAATAACAAAAGAAAGCCTGAATCAATAATAAATGAGATTGAATCAGTAATTAAAAACTTCCCAACAAACTCAAAACCAGAGAGTTTCACAGGGATCAAGTCTCAATTAATATCCCAATTCTCAAGCATTCTTTAATTGAAGTTTTATGAAAGAAATACTTTTAATGTTTATTAGAATTGTGAAGGAAAAATAAAATTTTGATGGTTTTCAAATTATGTCTAAGTAAGACTGGCTCCTTAATTTGTGGGATCCAGTGCAAAATTAAAATGCAGGACATTGGTAAAGCATTCTTACGAATTTAAAAGAAAATGACAGCAGAACATTGAAACAAACACATAGTTTTCTAAGCTTGGGATTGTGCAAACACAGAGGTCTCATGCCAAGAAGCCAGGCTATCTCTAAGCTTACAATTAATTTGTTCTAGAATTTTATTTAATATTTGACAAAGCAAATGCCCAATGGAAGGAAAATATAGCAGTAACCAAGAAAGAGAATAAACAAATTTTATCACCATATCACCTAAGAAACTGCTACGGAAACTTACATTATAATATATTTTTAAATGTTTTCATTTAATATCTAAAACCATTAATTACCAAAACATTCAAAAATCCAGATTAGTAAGCCATTTCATTGATATATAAGATTTAGGAGGTAATAAGTCTGCAGATTAAAAAAGGATGAAATCATCAAATTTTCCATTAACTACAAATGAATCTAAGATATTATACTTTCTACTGGAAATAGAAAAATGATTGAGAAAATGGAAGTTTATCAGACAAGATGTACAACTACAAGCGGCCATCCTGCAAGATGAGGTGTGTTTTAACAAGCAAGGTTTCTTAATTAATTATGGGCAATTCACTTTCTAATCAGATGTAAGTAATTACACAAAAACAGGAAATAAATTATAGTTGAGTTCTTACGTTTTCTCATTTTAATTAGCACATATTATGTGGTTTGCCTCAGCCCTTCCATAATAATTTATTTCTTACTGCTCAAAGCTTCAATTTCTTCATCTCAAAAAGGACAGATTTCAGCTAATTGAGTTTTGAATGCTCTCCCAGTCCTAATTGAATTCAGTGTTACTTATTGGTAACGTACTGCTCACAAATTCCTGTGCAGGAGACTTCAGAATTTTAAAAAGAATAAGCCACGGTTCCTGACCACAGAGAGGTTACAATCCAGACGGCAAGGCTAGCCAGGTGCTCAATAAGTACAATGTAAGACAGCTCCAAAATTCTCGATTTTTAATTCTAAACAAAAATCTTACTGAAGAAACACAGAAACTTTTAAGGTTGAGATATGATGAAAAATTAATAGACTGAAAGCGTGTAATACAAATCTATTTCCTTAAACCTTAGCTGTAGATGCTATAGGCTTGAGTGAATTTTTAAGCTATCTTATGTTGGACGTGACTGAGTGACTAAACACATAGCTAGAATTGGGGAAATTCTGCTGCCATGCCAACCATCCAAATGCCCAGGGTGGTATATACTTTATAAATGTGCTTTCTCTATAGTAGAGTGTGTTGATTGAATACATATCATGGACGCAGTTTCAGACCACATTTATCTTCATCACTGACTAATGCAGCAAAGTGACCATGAGGCAAAACTCAGGCTTCATTATTTCACTTGTTTTGTATCCTGGGAAATTTTATTTGGTTGACATCCTTTTCAACATTGCATGACTTTCATTTCACATACTCGGTTTAGCTGATAATCAAGATTGTAGTACATCATTCATCTTTCAATAAACAATGAAAATCAGGAAGATTAAAAAGTGACAGCTTAAAATAGAGCATGAAATACAACCAAAGTCACAGAAATTGAATTAATACGGTTTAACATGATTTTCAAAGGTCTCCAGTCTGGAGTTTGGGCCCAATTTCCTGGCTGGTTTAAAATGAGACCACAGATCTTAAATGATATGCCTGAGGAACAGCCATGAGTCAGTGCCTGAACGAGCCAGGCCTGTGAGCAGAAAGGGCACAAGAGATAATAAGCGTTATAGGTTCCAAACTTCAAAACAATCAACAGCAAGATTTTCATCAATAAAAAATGTGCTCACTTGAAATGGTAACTCCCTAGACATCAACATGGAAAATGTTAATAGTGGTTCTCATAGGGGACACAGGTACAGAGATGAAAGAGAGAGTTGCTCAGTCGTGTCCGACTCTTTGCAACCCCATGGACTGTGACCATGGAATTCTCCAGGACAGAATACTGGAGTGGATAGCCTTTCCCTTCTCCAGAAATGGTAATTTGCAATTGCGGAGTGTCTCTGGGAGCAATACCTGCAAGAGAGAGAAGGAGCCAGGACTGTGAACAGGGAGAAATTGAACTATGATGCATCTGCAACAGAGACCTCAGCCACTCCTCTCAGAGCCTTGGAGCTGGTTTGGTTCTCTAGCTATGTCCCAAATTAAAGCAAGGGGGATAGGTCCTTTTATCCTGAGGAGGGCCTCAGCTGGAAGCAGTCATTTCCTGGCAGGTGGGGACATAAATGCCTTGGTCCCAGAGATGGGTCTGGACTGTGTACCTCAGAATCCACTGAGTTCACCCTTTGCCTCACGCAGATCCACCTGCTTCCTCCCATCTGAGAAGACTTCACCAGGATTCTGGGTGTTTTTTTCCCCAGGGAAAACTCAACCTGAGGAAAGTTAACAGAATGACCTGAAGCTTACATCATCTCAGGGAGTCTCAGGGCTGCAATGATTACTATCATTTCTTAGCTCAACTACTGATTCTAGATTACTCTCACCCTCAGCTAGCCCTGTGACTAGTCTCTGGGGCTCACCTGATGTGATGACTCAGACTCTCATCCCATGACCTTCATAAAAACACGGCTTCTGAATTTCCCTAGCATCATAATCATACAATAGAGAACTGGCTTCTGCATTTGTCTGCTGCTAAATCACTTCAGTCGTGTCTGACTCTGTGCTACCCCATAGACAGCAGCCCGTCAGGCTCCCCTGTCCCTGGGATTCTCCAGACAAGAACTCTGGAGTGGGTTGCCATTTCCTTCTCCAATGCATGAAAGTGAAAAGTGAAAGTGAAGTCGCTCAGTCATGCCCGACTCAGCGACCCCATGGACTGCAGCCCACCAGGCTCCTCTGTCTATGGGATTTTCCCGGCAAGAATACTGGAGTGGGGCACCATTGTCTTCTCCCTCTGCATTTGTCTATTTACTATCAAAATTAGGAGAGAAGCAAGAGACACTTTAGTGAATCATGTGGGAGCCAAATATTCTTTCCTGCCCTCATTGTGTAAAAACAATCCTACCATCTGTCTCCCAGTCATTAGGATCAATTACCCCTGCTGCTTCTTGTCTAACAGGTGTTTTTGGTACAAAGAAGCAAAAGTTACCAGGAGGCATCTAGTTGTGCTCACTCATGAAAGCCTTGGCCCTCTTGGAACCAGCTTCTTTGGACCAATAGAGTCTTGCAGGGAAGGGTAGCACAACTTTTCAACTTCATCTCTGAAATCAGTAGTAAAAGTAGAGAAAGCACAGGAGTGACGGTTAGTGTAGAGATCATTTGTATATTATTATTGGTGGTATAAGGGAAGGTCAAATGTCAGAAGAAAAGTAAAATGATTATGGTAGCAATTCAAGAAAAACCTGAGGAGGGCCTAAAGTAAGGCCAGTAATTAAAGGAGGACCAGTAATTAAGAAGAAAGATCACCATCTAAAACATTAAAAATATGAATGGTGCTGAAGCTGAAGCATCAATACTTTGGCTGCTTAATGCCAAGAGCCAACTCATTGGAAAAGACCTTGATGCTGGGAAAGATTGAGGGCAGGGGGAGAAGGGGGTGAAAAAGGATGAGGTGGTTGGATGGCATCACCAACTAATGCATATGAGTCTGAGCAAACTCTGGGAGGTAGTGAAAGACAGAGAAGCCTGGTGTGCTGTAGTCCAAAGAGTTGGACACAACTTAGTGACTGAACAATAGATGAATGGAAGGAGGCTCATAAGGGAGGATGGGAAACCTCAGGTCACTCCCATGACTCCAGCTCAGTTTACTGCTAAGAAGGACAGAGGACACAGGAGAAAGAGCAGGTTTGATTCTTTTGGTTTATTTTCAAGCTGCCATAGGAGACAATATTTCAGAGTCACTTATTTAAGGTCACGGGCCAATCAGTGACTTTGAGGGGGCTTCTAATTCTTTATTTGCTAAGTTTAAAGCCTCAGACCTTCTTTAAATGAGCTACACATGGAAGTTAGCTATGCCTTTGCTTTCTGGGAACAGTAGCAAGCATAATTTCACATCTTTTCAATATTTTATATCGATTACATGCCTCTAGAAAAAGTTATTAATTTAAAGTAAAACTATGTCTTCCCTGTAATAACTCCCAAATCTGTATTTCCTTCCTGATTTTTGCAACTATGTATTCCAAACTGCTTGCTGGATACTTTCACATGGAATTCATGCAAGCATCTCAGATTCACACACCCAAATTCAACTAAGCCCCACCTCTGCCAGTTTTCCCTCATCTGCAAACAAGCTTCAGCTCCTGGAGCCTCTATTTCTAATAAAGGAAGCACTGTCCTCTCAGTTGGGTTTGCAGACCACAGTCCACAGGCCAACCTCAGCCTGTGCCAAAATTTTATGGCAATACAGCTGAATGAATTCATCTATATATTGTTCCTGTCTGCTTTTGTGCCACAGTAGCTGAGTTGAGTATAGTTGTGACAGAGATCCTTTGGCCCCGAAAGCCTTATTATTATCTGAACTTTTGTACCACAAGTTTGCCACTACCTGCTCTAAGTCAGCTAGGATCAAAATCTGAGTCCTGTTAGACTTGCTTCCCCATTTCTCACACCTCAGCTACTTCCTGCCCTTTAAACATTACAACTACAGATATCTCTCACTCCTGTCTCTCTGCTCTCTCTGAAGCTGACCTGTTTTAGCGCTCTTCAGACCCTTAGCATGCTCTCTCACAGAAAGACCTTTGCAGATCTACCTAGCTTCTCTCTCTACCTTTGGTGATGTGATATTAGAGTCTCTCCGTCTGCTGTTTGTCCAGGGGGAAGGGAGGGAGGAGGAAGAGAGTGTGTGTGGGGTTGGGGTGGGGTGTTGGTTAGGGGAAGATTCACAGAAGAAAGAAATGATTCAGCTGATGAACGATAAATAGACACTTTGCAGCAAAACAAAGGACCAAGGGGGAGATGGCTAGAGGTGTATAGTTGAAGATACTGCACAGCTTTAAAGAAGGTGTGTTTGGGAACTAGCAAGTAGTTTGGTATGTCGGGAACACAGCGGGTGGGGAAAAAAGGACAATGTAGTAAGAGGATAATGAGCCTAGTCTGAGAAGCCCATTCTAGAACCTTTGTTTAAACCATTATTTCCACTTTGGTCAGCCCCACTCCTACTCACCATTCTAGGCCCAGCTGTGAGATATCTGGTTTCTTCCAATCAAGTCACTGTATTTTCCTGTGGATTCCAATTAATGAAGTACTCTAATGTCTCCCATTTATCACTTTCTAACTTGGGTGACGGTACTATAGAATAGAAGCCCAATATTTATGCAAATGTGATAAACTTTTAGTAGGTAGTAATCTCTTCCTCCATAATCTCTTACCACCCTAGTGACCATCAGAGGTCCCCCTCCTCTTCTTGGATGTTGTCTTCCTCACTTATAGTATGGTTGCATCTTGGGAACACAGGAGACTTTTGCAAACTGTAAAGTGCTAAATAAAAACTAACATTTGTAGGGTACTTGGGTGAGTGTTAGTTGCTCAGTCATGTCCGACTCTTTGCAACCCCACAAACTCTAGCCTGCCAGGCTCCTCTGTCCATAGAATTCCTCAAGCAAGAGCACTGGAGTGGGTTCATATTCCCTTCTCCAGGGGATCTTCCCAACCCAGGGATCAAACTCAGGATTTCTGCATTTCAGGCAGATTCTTTACCACTGAGCCTCCAAGGAACTTGGTAGAAGTTTATAACTTGAGGAAACACCTAACAACCTACAAGTTTTTGCTTGTTTATTTATATATATCCCTTACTGGACTAAACCTGGAGGAGGAAATAGCACCCACTCCAGTATTCTTGCCTGGAAAACTCCATGGATAGAGGGGTCTGGTGGGCTACAGTCCATGAGGTCTAACTCAAAAAGTTAGACATGACTGAGCATGGAATCATGCACTGGACTAAAAGATAACTTGAGATCAGGTAGCAACTCTATCTTGTGCATTTTTATACCATCAGTACACAAAGAATATTTAGTATGTGTTCATAAAATTAAATTGTACAAATATTTTAAGTGTATAATGCATCATGTCTTTAAATATGTGCATATTTTGACTTAAAAAATACCTCATTGATTAAAAATGTTAAGCACCATCTGTTCCTTCAGTGAGTCATAATCCTTTTACTGGTGGAGGATCTTGAATGGAAGTTGATGGCTGTTGACTGATAAGGGTGGTAATTGCTAAACGTTGGCATAGCTGCGGCACTTTCTTAAAATAAGATGACAATGAGTTTTCATCCTCAATTGACTCTTCCTTTCACGAGCAATTTCTCTATACAATGTAAAGCTGTTTGAAAATATTCTATCTGCAACAGAACTTCCTTCAAACTCAGAGTCAGTCCTCTCAAACCCTGCTTTATTTTATCTAACTTCACTTTATCTACTTTATCAACTAATTTTATGCAACATTCTAAGGCCTTTATTGTCATTTCAACAGTCTACCATATCTTCACGAGGAGCAATTTACATCTTAAGAAACCACTTTCTTGGCTCATCTGTAAAAAGCAATTTCTTATCTGTTAAAATTTTACCCTGAGATTGCAGCAATTAAGTCACATCTTTTTTTTTTTTGGTTTGATTTCTTTTTTCTTTTAATTTAAATTTATTTTTTTTAGTTTGTTTTGCTTTACAATACTGTATTCATTTTGCTATACATTGACATGAATCAGCNTGTCTCACGTACAGGTTTAACATTACCATCTTTCTAAATTCCATATATATGTGTTAGTATACTGTATTGGTGTTTTTCTTTCTGGCTTACTTCACTCTGTATAATCGGCTCCAGTTCCATCCACCTCATTAGAACTGATTCAAATGTATTCTTTTTAATGGCTGAGTATATGTACCACAGCTTTCTTATCCATTCATCTGCTTATGGACATCTAGGTTGCTTCCCCACTTCTAATTCTCGTTCTCTTGCTACTTCTACAACATCTGCAGTTACTTCTTTCACTGAAATCTTGAACCCTTCAAAGTCAGCCATGAGGGTTGGAATCGATATCTTCCAAACTTCTGTTATTGTTGATATTTTGACCTCTCCCCATGAATCATAAGTATGCATCCAGAATGGTGAATCTATTCCAGAAAGTTTTCAATTTATCTAGATCCAACAGAAGAATCACTATTTATGGCAGCTCTAGCCTTACAAAATGTTATTTCTTAAATAATAAGACTTGAGAGTCAGAATTACTTCTTGATCTATGAGCTTTAGAATGGATGTCATATTAGAGGCAGAAACACAACATTAATCTCATTGTCCATCTTCATTAGAGCTCTTAAGTGACCAGGTGCATTATCAGTGAGAAGTGAATTTTGAAAGTAATATGTCAGAGCTGTAGGTCTTAACTGTGGGCTTAAAATATCCAGTAAACCATGTTGTAAACAAATGTGATTTGTTGTTCCATTTACACAGCATAGACGGAGTAGTTATAGCATAATTCTTAAGGGCCTTAAGATTTTCAGGATGGTAATTGAACATTGGCTTCAACTTAGTCACCAACAGCATTAGCCCCTAACCCAGTCCTCTGAAGCTTTGAAGGAAGGCATTGACTTCTCTCTAGCTGTGAAAGCCCTAGATGACATATTCTTCCAAAATAAGGCAGTTTCATCTACATGACTATCTGTTGATTAGTGTATCCACCTTCATTAATCATCTTAGTTGGACTTTGTGGACAACTTGCTGCAGCTTCTACATCCACACTTGCTGCTTCACCTGAACTTCTATGTTATGGAGATGGCTTCTTTTTTTCAACCTCATGAACCAACCTCTGCTAGCTTCAGACTTTTCTTTTGCAGCTTCCTCACCTCTCTCAGCCTATATAGACCCGAAGAGGGTTAGGGCCATGCTTTCGATTCAGCTTTAGATTAAGGGATGTTAAGGTTGATTTAATCTTCTATCCAGACCACTAAAACCTTTCTTCATATCAGCAACCAGGCTGTTTTGGTTTTGTTTTTTAAATTCTTGTGTTCAATAAAGTAGCACTTTTATTTTTTTCAACAATTTTTCTTTTACATTCATAATGTTACTATTTGTCCCAAGTTTTTTGTTCAGTTGCTCAGTCATATCTGACTCTGCAACCCCAAGGACTGCAGCATGCCAGGTTTCCCTGTCCTTCACCAGCTCTCCCATATTGCAAGCAGCATCTTTACCCACTGAGCCACAAGGGAAACCTAAGAATACTGGAGCCGGTAGCCTCTTCCTTCTCCAGTGGATCTTCCCAACCTAGGAATCGAATCAGGGTCTCCTGCATCACAGGAGGATTCTTTACCAACTGAGCTATGAGGGAAGCGCAGTGTTGATTACTCATTTTAAATACAGCAGTTTGTACACATTGATCCCAAACTCTGTAACTATCCCTCCCACAACGGTTCCCTCCTGGTAAGTTCCTTCTCTAAGTCTGTGAGTCTGTTTCTCTTTTGTAAATAAGTTCATTTGTATCATATTTATAAATTCTTCATTTAAGCAATATCATACAATATTTCTCTTCTTCTGTCTGACTTCCTTCACTCAGTATGACGATCTTTAGGTCTACCTATGTTGCTGCAAATGGCATTACTACATTCTTTTTAAAAGCTGAATAACATTCCATCGTGTATACATACCACATATTCTTTATCCATTCCTTTGTCAATGGACATTTAGGTTGCTTCTATGTCTTGGCTCTTGTGAACAGTGTTGTTGTAATGAACATTAGGGTGCATGTATCCTTTGGGGCCATGTTTTTCTCTGGGTATATGCCCAAGAGTAGGCTTGCAGGATCATATAATAGCTCTATTTTTAGTTTCTTAAGGAACTTCCATATTGTTTTCCATAGTGGCTGTACCAATTTACATTCTCACCTATAGTGTAGGAGGGGTCCCGTCTCTCCCAGCCCTCTCCAGCATTTGTTGATTGTGGATTCTTTGATGACAGCCATTCTGACTGGTGTGAGGTGATATCTCACTGTAGTTTTTGATTTACATTTCTCTAATAATTAGCGATGTTGAACATCTTTTTATGTGTCTCTTGGCCATCCGTGTCTTTTTATGGAAAAATGTCTATTTAGGTCTTCAGCTCATTTTCTGATTGGGTTTATTTTGATAATAAGCTGCATGAGCTGTTGGTAAATTTTGGAGACTAATCCCTTGTTGGTCATATCATTTGCAAATATTTTCTCGTATTCTGTGAGTTTTTTCATATTGTTTATGATTTCCTTTGCCATGCAAAAGCTTTGCATTTAATTGAGTCCCATTTTTAAACTTCTGTTTTTATTTCCTTTACTCTCTGAGACAGATTGAAAAAGATATTGCTGAGATTTATGTCAGAGAGTATAGACAAAACACTCTCTCACTGTCTTTAAAATACTGTGACCTTTAATTTAATTTTCCTTAGGGAGACTGTCACTTAAATAGTATTCTCAAGTGGGATTTCCTGGACCATTATCACATATTTTTCCAACAATAAACTCATAGTTTATCTTTTGTAACAATATATGTCACTTGCAACGTATCTTCAATCCATTCCCGGCACTCTTTGCTCCCACAGGGACTCTTGTATTCTCTATTATCAAGGTTCTCTTGCCTTCCAATTAAGTTTGGCCATTCAGAAACTGTGGCACATCAGAGGGTTGCAGGAGTGAAATAATACTTCTCTATTGTTCTCTGTTTCAGATGACATATCTAGCAGTAGCTGCATCATTTCCATATCCATTGATCTATTAGCTTCTGTGTTGCATGAGATACTCCTGAATCACTGCTGTAAGTTCCCATTTATGCTTAGTGAGTTTTGTTGCTGTTATTCAGTTGCTCAGTCATGTGTGACTCTTTGTGACCCCTTGGACTGCAGCACACCAGGCGTTCCTGTCCTCCACCATTTCCTGGAGTTTTCTCAAACTCTTTTCCATTGAATCAGTGATGCCATCCAACCATCTCATCCTCTTTTGTCCCCTTCTTCTCCTGCCTTCGATCTTTCTCAGCCTCAGGGTCTTTTCAGATGAGCTGGCTCTTTGCATCAGAGGGCCAAAGTATCAGAGCTTCAGCATCAGTCTTTCCAATGAATATTCTGGGTTGATTTCCTTTAGGAGTGACTGGTTTGATCTCCTTGCAGTCCAAGGGACTCTCAAGAGTCTTCTCCAGCACTACAGTTTGAAAGCATCAATTCTTTGGTGCTCAGCCTTTTTTACTGTTCAGTTCTCACATCTCTACATGACTACTGGAAAAACCATAGCTTTGACTATATGGACCTTTAAAGGCAAATAATGTCTTTGCTTTTTAATACACTCTGTAGGTTTATCATTGCTCTTCTTCCAAGGAGTAAGTATCTTTTAATTTCTGTGTGTGTTTTTATTACCAGTTATCAAAATGACTTATCCTTAACTTTTCATCAGTTAATCATATTCCAGTGTAGCCTCAAATATTCACCGTCTTTAGCAGGAAGCGATTTATCATTCTCCAGGTCTAATACAAAATGGCAAGAGGAAAGAGTCACTCATCTTAGGGACATCATTTACTATTTTCCTATAAAAGTTTTGTTCCAACTCTGAGCTAAGAAGACATTAGTTCAGTCTCTCAGGTATCTCCATCTCTCACAAGTCTCCGTTGATTCTCTACAAAGCCATTGGAGAAAATAGAATCCATAATAAAGCCTAGGAATAAGAATTGTTGTTGTTCAGTTGGTAAGTTGTGTCCAGCTCTTTGCGATCCCATGGATTATAGCTGACCAGGCTCTTCTGTCCATGGGATTTCCCAGGCAAGAATACTGGGGGTTGCCATTCCTTTCACCAGGAGATCTTCCTGGATCAGGGATAACTCATGTTTCCTGCATTGGCAAGTGGATTCTTTACCACTGAGCTACCTGAAGCCCAGGAATAAGAATTAAAAGTCACTAAATAACTTAGTAAAACTATATATGTGCCAGGTATATATATTTGTAATATATATAACAAATATCACTGAGGAAGGCTTTCTTATCTCTCCTTGCTATTCTTTGGAACCATGCATTCAAATGGGTATATCTTTCCTTTTCTCCTTTGCCTTTAGTTTCTTTTCTTTTCTCAGCTATTTGTATCCAAAAAACATCTTAATGACGCAGATAATGACAATGGTGTGATCATTCACCTAGAGCCAGACAACCTGGATTGTGAAGTCAAGTGGGCCTTAGGAAGCATCAGTACAAACAAAGCTAGTGGAAGTGATGGAATTCCACTTGAGCTAGTTCAAATCCTGATAGATGATGCTGTTAAAGTGCTGCACTCAACATGCCAGCAAATTTGGAAAACTCAGCAGGAGCCACAGGACTGGGAAAGGTCAGTTTTCATTCCACTCCAAAGAAGGACAATGCCAAAGAATGTCCAAACTACCACACAATAATACTCATTTCACATGATAGCAAAGTAATGGTCAAAATTCTCCAAGCCAGGCTTCAACAGTACATGAACTGTGAACTTCCAGATGTTCAGGCTGCATTTAGAAAAGGCAGAGGAACCAGAGATCAAATTGCCAACATCGTTGGATCATAGGGAAAGCAAGAGAGTTCCAGAAAAACATCTACTTCTGCTTTATTTATGACGCCAAAGCCTTTGACTATATGGATCACAACGAACTGTGGAAAATTCTTAAAGAGATGGGAACACCTTACCTGCCTCCTGAGAAATCTGTATGCAAGGTCAAGAAGCAACAGTTAGAACCAGACATGGAACAACAGACTGTTTCCAAATTGGGAAAGGAATATGGCAAGGCTATATATTGTCACCCTGCTCATTTAACTCATATGCAGAGTACATCATGCGAAATGCCAAGGTGGATAAAGCACAAGTTGGAATCAATATTGCTGGGAGAAATATCGATAACCTCATATACGCATATAACACCACCCTTATGGCAGAAAGTGAAGAGGAACTAAAGAGCCTCTTGATGAAGATGAAAGAGGAGTGTGAAAAAGCTGGATGAAAATTCAACATTCAGAATACTAAGATCATGTCATCCAGTCCCATCACTACATGGAAAATAGATGGAGAAACAGTGGAAACAGTTACAGACTTTCTTTTCTTGGGCCCCCAAATCACTGCAGATGGTGACTGCAGCCATGAAATTAAAAGATGCTTGCTCCTTGGAAGAAAAGCTATGACAAACGTAGACAGCATATTAAAAAGCAAAGACATTACTTTACCAACAAAGGTCCATCTAGTCAAAGTTATGATTTTTCCTGTGGTCATGTATGGATGTGAATTGGAGTATAAAGAAAGTTGAGTGCTGAAGAATTGATGCTTTTTAACTCTGGTGTTGAAGAAGACTCTCGGGAGTCCCTTGGACCACAGGGAGATCCAACCAGTCAATCCTAAAGGAAATCAGTCCTGAATATTCATTGGAAGGACTGATGCTGAAGCTGAAACTCCCATACTTTGGCCATCTGATGCAAAGAAAAGACCCTGATGCTGGGAAAGATTGAAGGCTGGAGGAGAAGGGGATGACAGAGGATGAGATGGCTGGATTGCATCACCGACTCAATGGACATGAGTTTGAGTAAACTCCAGGAGTTGGTGATAGACAGGGAGGCCTGGTGTGCTGCAGTCCATGGGGTTGCAAAGAGTCAGACCCAACTGAGCGACTGAATGAAACTGAACTCCCAGATTGCAGTCAGATTCTTTACCAGCTGAGCCATCAGGGTCATGACCCTCTAGGTCATGGCAGAGAACTAGCTAAGCTCCCAGTGCTATACATCAGCTTCCTGCTAGCTATCTATTTTACACGTGTGAAAGTGAAAGTTGCTCAGTCCTGTCTGACTCTCTGTGGCATCATCTACTGTGCAGTCCATGGAATTATCCAGTTCAGAATAGTGGAATGGGTAGCTGTTCTCTTCTTCAGAGAATCTTCCCAACCCAGGGATTGAACCCAGATCTCCCACATTGCAGGAGGATTCTTTACCAGCTGAGCTACCAGGGAAGCCTCATTTTACACATGGTAGTGTATACATGTCTATGCAACTCTCTAAATTTATCCCCCACTCTCCTTCCCACCCACACTGTGTCCACAGTTCATTCTCTATATCTGCAACTCTGTTCCTGTCCTAAAGGAATGAGATTGAGTCAGTTATAGTGATGTGGATGAACCTAGTCTGTCAAAGTGAAATAAACCACAAAGAGAAAAACAGATATCATATATTAGCGCATATATATGGAATCTAGAAAAATGGTACTGATGAACCTGTTTGCAGGATAGGATTAGACGGAGAATGTTGTTTTAAAAAACTATTCTAGGTTCACTCAAAGTTTTTCACTGATGAAAAAAAGAACCAAGTAGCATCTTCTTTTTTGATCAAAGGAATAGAAAAACTGGAATATAAAAACCTCTGACCTTGACAGAGTAGGGTTGCCAGATTTAGCAAATAAAAATATAGGACATTCAGTTAAGTTTGAATTTACTATAGGTATATCCCATGCAATATTTGGAAGACATTTATAGTAAAAAAAAAAATTATTCATTGTTTAACTGAAATTCAAATTTAAATAGGTATGTGGTCTTCCTGGCCTTTCCCAGTGGCTCAGCAAAAAAGAATCCATGCAACGCAGGAGTTGCTGGAGATGCAGTTTTGATCCCTGGGTTAGGAAGATCCCCTGGAAGAGGGCATGGCAACCCACTCCAGTATTCTTTCCTGGAGAATCCCACAGACTGAGGAGACTTGTAGTCTACAGTCCATGGGGTCGCAAAGAGTTGGACACACTAAGTGACTTAGCACACACCCAAGCATGTGGTCTTCTTCTTATCTAGTAAACTTATCACAGAAAGGTCAATCAGATTTCAATTCAGTGTGTTTTAAAGTTTCACTCATGTTTGTCTAGGCCTGAATGGGTCTTATGAAGGGAGGATGATAGCACCTTTTTATTACAAAGGTTTTCAAAATTAAAAAAAAACCCACAGAAAACAAGGAAACATAATTCTGCACAATTCACAGGAAATGTGTTGCTGGACTCCACCAGTGTGCTCCACATGACCTACAGATGGTCTCCTTCCTGAGACATTCTGGGCTGCTGAGCTCCTTACCAAAATTAGCTCCTAAGAGGGTTGATCTTGGTGCGTTTCAGACAATAATTTTAAAAGGGATTTATTTTCTGGTTAAAATAAAATCCTGCTTATCTTGATATGAGACTTCCAGCTGATTCTGTTTTTCACTGAACAATCTTAAATTTACAATTAAAGGGAAAAGCTCAGATGTAGAAAATAGCTGGCACTGGCACATGTTCTGTGCCTCTTGGTGTNCCACCAGTGTGCTCCACATGACCTACAGATGGTCTCCTTCCTGAGACATTCTGGGCTGCTGAGCTCCTTACCAAAATTAGCTCCTAAGAGGGTTGATCTTGGTGCGTTTCAGACAATAATTTTAAAAGGGATTTATTTTCTGGTTAAAATAAAATCCTGCTTATCTTGATATGAGACTTCCAGCTGATTCTGTTTTTCACTGAACAATCTTAAATTTACAATTAAAGGGAAAAGCTCAGATGTAGAAAATAGCTGGCACTGGCACATGTTCTGTGCCTCTTGGTGTGGCCTTGTGAGTCGAATTACCCTTCTTGCCTTTAAGAGTATAATTATAATTTGTTCTGGCCGGTGGGTTAGTTAGAGCAGAGATGATATTGGTTGACTATGAGAATTCAATGCACTGGGAAACTGTGTTAGACAGAAAATTCTACAAACTGAAAACCAGGACTGGGAGCATAAGTCCTCTGCCCTTTAATGGTCCCAAAGGACTGCACTCACAGGAAGATGGACCTTCTGCAATGAGGAAATGGCCACCTGTGCTTTAGGGCTTCCCAGAGGCTAGCTCAGGCCTCATCATCTGATAAACTTCCTGTTTCTCTCCTTGCTGGGTATGAGCAGTGAATAAAGCAGAGGTGTGGCCTGAGGACGCAGACTGGGGCCCCGGACTTCTACGTGGCAGCAACTCTCTTCTGCCTGGTTTCTCCCCAGCTACTAGGAAGTAACTTATTCAGACCCTGATTTGCTGTGCAGTTGCCACGTGCTCTGTCTCCTAACATCTTTCTAAGCTTGTTAGTTTGCCAGCTGCCATAACAAACTACCACAAACTGAGTGGCCTAAACAAGAGGAATTTATCATTTCATAATTCTACAGGCTAGAAGTCTGATATCAAGGTGTCTCCAGGCCCATGCTTCCCCTGACAATGCAAAGGAGGACCCACTCGATGCCTCTCTCCTAGCAGCTGCTGGTTTGCTGGCTGTCTCTGACATTTCTTGACTTATGCCGCATCATCCTGGTGTCTGCCTTCATGTACACATGATATTCTCCTTGTGTGTTCATCAATCCTATTGGATTAGGGGCTACTCCAGCATAACCTCATCAAAAACTAACTATATCTGCAACAAATCTTTTTCCAAATAAGATCACATCCTGAGGTACTAAAGTTTAGGATTTCAACCTAAGCATTTGGGAGCAACACAATTTGATCCTAACAGTAGAGAAATGGTAAATACGAAAGCACCTTAAAACCTTAGACATAATATGTGAATACTGTCAGGAGGAGCAGGGTAGGGCCTTCTTTGATTTTCTGAGATTTGCACAAAGGAAGAAATTTTCACCACTATCTTATTTTTCTCTCTCTGCAGGATCCTTTCCTCTAGGGTGGAAGATGAATCCTTCACAAAAAAGCAATAAAGATTTTATGCAAGAAAATAAAAGAAAATTTGGAATACAAGATTATATACAAAAGTAACTACTTGTATATAAGGAGCCAAAGAAAATGAAGTTACACAATAAGTTATCCTCTTGAATTATCACTTTTGTAGTCACTCTATTTGTTGGTGCTTACCATATGCCAGATACCATGCTACAAATTGTGAATATGTTATTTTATCCTCATAACAACCCTACGGACAAATATTATTAGGCCCACTTTTAAAGTGAAATGATGACACCGAGGCTCAGATGCTTCAGCATCAGAAGTCACCCAGCTCAGAGGCTTGGGAGTTGGCAGCGAAATCTAGGTGTCTGGGCTTGAAGCCCATGCTCTTAAGCACTATGCCCTGAGTGGGGGTTAGAGTGGGCAGTTGGGAATGGAAGTGAGGGATAGAAGAAGAGAGACAAGGGGACAGGTGTGAAAGATATTATAAAAGAGGAATAGAGAAGACTGAGAACAGGCTAGATTTGAGAGGGAAGCAGGAGTTGGCAGGATTCTCACTGAGAGAACAGTGATAACTTTGGCAGGAGGAAGGAAATGCAGAGAGAGAGCAACTGGGGACAAGAAAGGAACGGGCAGGGGGAGCTCAGTTGTAGATATGCCCAGCCTGGGACTCATCATCTCAGGAGCAATAACCAGAGAGACCATGGTGCTAGCAATCCAGAAATCCATGGGCACAGATGCAGAGGAAAAGCCAAGTGTTGCAACAGACACAAGAGAAATTGGAAGGAAGTGAGAAACATTAGATTTAAGTTTTCCTGGTTCTGAATTTTCAGAACTTTCTCTTATAAGAAGCCTCTTCAATTGTGTTTACTAATGATTGTTAAGAGGGTAGGGCATGAATTATATTTGTTCACCACTGCCCAGTTCAAATTTGATCTTTTGAGATTAAATTTCTCCCTGCACTTGTTTTTTCTCAAGAAAAGACAAAACAACTTAAGTTACAAAGTATCCAAGAAAAATAAACCTCTATTGCTTATTTATTTCCATTAACATCTGCCTGATTCACCAAGAATCAAGGAAATTTAGCAGTTCTCTTTGTCTTATTAGTGGTTTGTTATATGATATAAGGTGTTTAATGTAATTTGTTTCTTATTTTTCTAGTTATAAAATAAATCTTTGACCATAAAAGGATTTTCCAAATCTATTGAACATGAGGCCAAGTGAGCAGTTGTAACATTAAAGCTTTATGGAATAATGTGCATGCGTGCTCAGTCGCTCAGTCGTGTCCTGCTCTTTGTGATTCTGTGGTCTGTAGCCTGCCAGGCTCCTTTGTCCATGGAATTTCCTAGACAAGAATACTGGAGTGGGTTGCCATTTCCTTCTCCAGGGATCATCCTGACCAAAGGATCTCAGGAGACGCAGGAGGTTGAATTCGCATCTCCTGTGTTTCCTGCATTGACAGATGGGTTCTTTACCACTGAGTTACCAGGGAACAAATATTTATGTAAATCCAAACACATACCTTAAATTAACTCAAATTTGTATGTGGGAAAAAGATAGTATTAGATCTCTCACAATGTAAATTCTATAATTCACTACCTAATGAATCATGTACTTAAAAATACTGAGAACATTTTGACATCTCAGCACCTTATAATGTCTCATCTTTTCTCTCCTACCCTCACAAACACTCCTACCTTCTGCTGTCAATAGCTACACACCCACAGAATGAAAATTTTCTATATTATCTGTCTTTTCAATCTGTCTCTGTTCCCTTCTAATAGCTTGATAACTAAGTCTGATTAATGTCACTTATTTTTGTTCTTTTTTCTTGAGTTGGTATCCTGAAATAGTGTGAAATAGTCACTTTTAAGGAAATTGTTGCTAGTTCTTTGTTGATTACCATTCTCTACTAAGCTATGAGCAGGTAACAGTTGTTTCAATTTTAGGGCAAAGTCCTTATACAGGAGATAGACAGACATCAATCAGTCTCAGTGTATTCCACCAGTGGTTCTTAAAGGTGGTCTCTAGACCAGCATCATAAGCATCACTTGGAAAACTTTTTAGAAATGCAGATTTTTCAGAGCCACTATATTAGCAACTAGGAGTAAAGGAGGGATTAGGCCCAGTATTCTTCAGTCTAAAAAGTTCTCTGGATAATTCTGATATACACCCTGCAGTTTGAGAACCAGTGTATTAGTCTAACAGTTGACTCAGCATAGAATGGAAGACTCTTCTTGACAGAACAAAGTTAATATTCCCTGATGTACATTAGGAAAACTGGGGTTCATTAGAAGAGCTTTTGCTATTTGATTGTTTTAGGAGAAATGGTATCCTCCCTCAGCCATGAGCGGAGAAGTAAGAGGGAAGATCAGAGTCATCATGGTAAGGTGATATAAACGTGCACACAGCACATGAAACACAGAGCACACAGCAATGAAACCCACATCTTTGGGCTCTACAGGTGGCAGTCTATAAACAAATTTCGTACCGAAAAATTGTCAAATCTCTGTAGCAGAGGCAAGTAAACTTTTTCTGTAACAGGTCAAATAGTAAGCATTGTAGGCCTTGGAAGGTTACTGGTCTCTGGCACAACTACTCAATTCTGCCACAACAATGCAACAACAATCCTGAACAGTATGTAAAGGAACATGACTAGAGTTTCAGTAAAACTTTACTTTGTAAAAAAAATGGTAGGTTGGATTTGGCCCATGGGCCGTAGTTTGCCAACCTGCTTTATAATGCTTCCGTTTAATAAATTTTTGAAAGGACTTAACTATTTTTTCCCAGTTGATTGTTTAGTCATTAATCAGATATTTAACTGCCATTCCACTAACAATTCATTAACTAGTTGGAAATAATTGAAAGCAATCCCCTAAAATCCAGTGTCCCTCTTTTGCTTTGTTGGTGGTTGATCTGTAAACAGACCTCCCAGGTGGCTCAGTGGTAAAGAATCTGCCTGCAATGCAGGAGACATAGGAGATGTGGGTTTGATCCCAGGTCAGGAAAATCCTTTGGAGGGGGATGTGGCAACGCATTCCAGTATTCTTGCCTGGATAATCCCATGGACAGAGGAACCTAGCAGGCTAGTGTCCTTGATGTTGCAAAAGAGTTGAACATGACTGACCATGTGCAATCTGTAAACAATCAACCAAAGCATAGTGTTGACCAAACTCAACTTTATGCCTGATTTTCTACCTAATGCCCAATGGAAACAAATGTTCTCCCTTCATAGACATACTTTTAAATAGTTTGTATTTACCACTCTTACCATACTATGGTATACCAATATATAAATTAATCTCACAGGGCATACAAAAATATGTTAATTTACCTTACAGCTGTGGCTCCTAAGACAACCATTTAGCTGCTATTCTAATGTACAACTTTTATTCAAAAGCTGCCTCTACAAAGTAGGTTATGGATACCCTGCCTCACCAAAAGTTATTGATGAAACATCATTAACAGGGTTTATCTGTTTATCTGAGAGAATGTGGTCCACTGGAGAAGGGAATGGCAAACCACTTCAGTTTTCATGCCTTGAGAACCCCATGAACAGTATGAAAAGGCAAAATGATAGGATACTGAAAGAGGAACTCCCTAGGNCTCTGGCCACCTCATGCGAAGAGTTGACTCATTGGAAAAGACTCTGATGCTGGGAGGGATTGGGGGCAGGAGGAGAAGGGGACGACAGAGGATGAGATGGCTGGATGGTATCACCGACTCGATGGATGTGAGTCTGAGTGAACTCCAGGAGTTGGTGATGGACAGGGAGACATGGTGTGCTGCGATTCATGGGGTCACAAAGAGTCGGACACGACTGAGTGACTGAACTCAACTGACTGATCTGTTTAAAACTTTGATTGAAAAAAAGGAAAGATAACATTGTCTTGCTGGTTACTGCAAGTGATGACATGCAAGTAGATTTAATACATGCTATCAGTGTCTCTTCCTTTTTAGCAGGTAGTGAGCCTAGGTAGAGAAAAAGAAGACCCAAGATGACGCTTTAGTTCTTAGTTGTGTGAATACATCCCAGAAACATGAGCAATTGGGCTCATTTCATAAATGGAAAAAGAAAAGAAAAAACTCTAGACATCTTTCCAAGTACAATAAGAAAACATGTTGGGTAATTTTGAAATTTCCCACCCTTTGCTCTTGTCCCAAGTGAAAGCATATGCCAGAGCAATAACTTGAACTTCTTCTGAACTTTGAGTTAGATTAGTGCTAACTTTCCTTATATTGTTATTCTTTCAGTATTATCTATATTATCCTTCTGTCCATTCATAATTAGTACTCAACTAATTTTTGCAGAATACAATACTTAATGAAGAGCCAAGTCTTGGGCTGTTTATGTTTCCACCAAGTTGATAAATATCTTGTCACTATGTACTGAGTGGAAAAATGGGCGCCACAGAGATAATGGCCTATTGTGTTTTAGAATGGTTTCTTTTTTATCATTATTATTATTACTTAGGAAACTATCCTGAATTATTAAGCATTCTTTTGCACTATCCTGCCACATGGCTTTGTCTCAGTGCACGTATGCCACAGGCTGGAAGTCTCAGGGAATTAAATCGCCAGGAACAGCTCTCAATCAGGGATGCCTGAAGTTGAAGGGTTAAACGTCAGCTTCTTCCCATTTCGTGTCTGATAAATCTTGGTGTGTTTTACATCTAGTGTCACAGAGAGACTGAGCCCCAGTTATTCACAGTACCGCCCTGCTTGATAATGCGCCTCCTTCACTTCTCTGTCTTGTTTTCTGCTTCCCTACTGATATCCTCTGAGATCACTTCCTAATAAACCACTCACACTCAAATATGGGAAAACATGAATCACACACAGGATATCTTTTACATATTGATACAAGCATGCAGGAAGTTCAAATTTGATTTCTCTTGTTGATTTCTTAGGGAGGTAAATTGAGAAGAAGATGGGGATTAAATCCCCTAAAATGGACTCACTAGAGGGCTCTGAAGTCTGTATCCCCTGGAGAAGTCACAAGCTGAGAGAGATGTGCTGCTGCCTGGAATTGTGGTAAAAATTATCTGAATCTCAGATTTCCAATTTATATAGCCTAGCTTAGTTTGACAAATCAAACCACTGAGACCCATTTGTTAGAATTGATTTGGATCTTTCTTACCCTCTGCTTATTGAATTCTGTGGCCTGAAGATAAAGAGATAAAACTTTCAATGATAAAATTACTAAACTAAAAACCAGAGTTGAGATACTTATTCCAAAGCATATTGAGTTTATAATATGTGTGAGAGCCTTGTTTGACCTTTACAATGACCTGTAGATTTAGAGAGATTATAAATTCCATTTTATAGATAAGAAAATTGAGGTCAGAAAAGTTAAGTAACTTGCCTAAAATAACAGCCAGTAGAGCCAGGTTTGCAAGCCAGGATCTTCTCAGTCTAGGACCAAGCTGTACCCAGTAAGCTGTTCTGTCTCTGCAGAGGTAGGCTTCCTCCATCTTTAGCTATCATCACACCTGACAGTGATGTGTGACATAAGAGTATTCTACATGCAAGAACCACGACATAGCAAGATCAAATTTACACCCAAAACAAAAAAGCACAGGTTTTAGGGCCAGCAAGTTGTGTGATAGACAAATTTTTCTATTACTATAGGTCTTACTTCTACTAAATGAAGATGTTGGGCTAAAATATTTCCAGGGTCCCTTGCAGTTATGAAATTGTGCTGCTTTGTTTGGAACAAGTTGGAAAGATATTTTTTTCTTTTCAAACTGCTACAGTTTTATTAACGTATCATAGTAGCTAAGATTCAGAGACCCAACCTGAGATGTAGCAGTGAATTAAAGGGTTAAGGAGTACATTTGTTGGATTGAAAATGCTAAGAAGACAATTGATTAATAAGAAAATTTTAAACATAAAAGGCAACTTAAACAGCCATTCAGATGGAAAATGAAATTATCCTGTGTCCCTAATAAAAGATAATTCTATGCTTCATCTCTATTAAACTACTCTACATCCATCACACTGTACCACCTAATCAAGTTTTAATCTTATTGAAGAAAAGATGATTGGAGATTTAGCTGAGGGACTGCAATATTGATACAGAATTCCAAAGTCTCATCACCAGCCATTTATATAGTGTTGTCCATTTCTTTTCATGTGTTAAATGTAGAAACCACAACAAAACCACCAAATGCTAACAACCTCTCATCCTTAACCCTTCAAATAGAGGGAAACGCTATCACTAATAAAAACAGTAAATGTATTGTTGAAATCTCATAACTCTTACATGGAAATGTCTGTTCTCTCATAACTTAGATGTTTACAGTTGGAATATGGAAGCACAAAGGGTTCATTTACATTACAAACACACTGTGAGGCAGTAGGCCTGGTGAATAATCCCATGGATAAACTTCTTTCACTTACAGGATTATGAGAACTCACATTTTCATCTTCACATAGTAATACAGACTGTACTTCATTTTGTAATCACAGTATGATGATCATCTCTGAATACAGAAGAATCATAAGGTGGTCAGTTCAGTTCAGTTCAGTTCAGTCACTCAGTCGTATCCGACTCTTTGCAACCCCATGAATCACAGCATGCCAGGCCTCCCTGTCCATCACCGACTCCCAGAGTTCACTCAAACTCATGTCCATTGAGTTGGTGATGCCATCCAGCCATCTCATCCTCTGTTGTAGGTGGAATATTAATATTTTCTGACCCTTAGGCTCATACCTCTGAGGGAATACCATAATTAAAGAGCTTAATGGACCAAACGTTACAACCTTTCAGGAACAGGTTGAAGTAAGACAAATATCTTCAAAAATTCAGTTGAGAAACAAAGCTTTAAAAGACCAGCATCGGCAAATGAACTGATGATAAAGCAAGATTGCCATTCTGCCAAAGAAGCTTCTTTTTAGAACCTTCTACTAGCCACATTCTGGGATGGTCTTTTGAAATCCTTAGCAATTCTTTGGATCATCTTCTCTGTGTTCCTATCAGAAATCTCCTTGAAACCTAAAGCATGACGACCTATCTTCAAGTACTAAACAAGTCAAGCAGCCTTGACTTCTGCCCTTTAGCTCACTAGCTGGTAGATCCCTCTATTCCTTTTCATTTAAATATATCTTGTCTCCAATTAACCAATTTATAAAATACTTTGCAGATTAAGCAAAACACCTTTTAGTAGTTGACTTTCAGGCCTGATTGGCCTAAGTTACAATAAACAGTGACCCAACCACAGATTGTTTTTATTGCAGAGCCAAGGATATTTTTATGTAGGTTGATTAGAAGTAGGTTGATTAGGCTGTACTAATAGTTACTGTTAAATGAATGTTAGTTATTTTTAGATTAGGCGATAGCATAGAAAATGGGGAAACTGGGCCATAGAAAGAGGGCTTGAAGGGAAAGTTTGAGGGGAAAGGGGCCAGTGCAGGAATCAGAACCTGAAGAGAGCTGTAGCTCTAAGGAGGCTCTATTGGACCCTCTAAACTTCCCATCCAGCTGAGAATGAAGCCATTGCAGCTTCCTGTGCAGGATGGGATTTATCAAGGCAAACCAAAGTATTACAGTAAGAAGTAATTTAATGACACACAGGTGACCATTTCAAGGTGATTCACATAACTGAGTTTTTGTGAGGTTCTTTGAGGTTGTAAAAACGACAAAGTTAGTAGAATTTAATTATTTTCATTTACATAGTGACTTTTAATACATATAGAATATACATGTTCCCAAAAGGATATTTTAAAAACAAAATTATGTGTAAGGAATTAATTTTTTGAAAGAAAATTAACAGGTTTATTCCCATAAAAAATAGTATCTTCAAAGCATACCAAAATCTCTGCTATGAGGCAATTTATCAGCTCACCTTCAAAGAGCACAGCCTGTGTTCAGTGTGGTTCTTCTAATGTAAATTATAAAGCCCCTTATTAAGCTTGCTTGGGAGGGACACATCATGGGATGCCGGACTAGGATCTACATCAGTTAAGGATGCAAATTACTCTCTTAACCATGATGTTGTGCTGTACTTAGTCACTCAGTTGTGTCTGACTCTTTGCAACCCCATGGACTGTAGCCCACCAGGCTCCTCTGTCCACAGGGATTCTCTAGGTGAGAATACTGGAGAATTCTCCAGGTGAGAAAACTGGAGGGTTGCTGTGCCCTCCTCCAAGGGATCTTCCCAACCCAGGATCAAACCCAGGTCTTAATCATGATAGTCATGAGTTATTTCTCATTCCTTAGTTAGGAAATAGGTATCAAAATTCATAATCGGTAGATAGATGATAAATACATAGACACATGTATGTGTACATATACATATATCCTTTGCTGAGGTCAATTATATAGTGTGGTATCATTCTGGTGTCTTTAAAGTCTCAATCTAAAGAACCTCCTCCCAGTAATGAATTAGACAGTGCCTGGGGATGTTTGGGTTTCCCTTGTAGCTCAGCTGGTAAAGACTCCATCTGCAATGCGGGAGACCTGGGTCCTATCTCTGGGTTGGAAAGATCCTCTGGAGAAGGGAAAGGCTACCCACTCCAGTATTCTGGCCTGGAGAATTCCATAGACTGTACAGTTCATGGGGTCAAGAAGAGTCAGACACAACTGAGCAACTTTCATTCTCACTTTTCACTTTGGGGATGCTTAGAACCTTACCCATTATAATAAATTCTGGTGCCCTAAATAAATAAAAGCAGATAAGTGTATCTCCTACTGAGCTCTGTCTTAATAAGGCTGCTTTTCAAGAGAGTCAAGAGTGCCTTACACTAGCACGTTGTTTGATCACTCCATGCTAGAGCAAAAGTCATCATAAATGTTTCCACCATAAATCAGTCTCTGACAGTGTGTAGAGAGTATTATTCATTCTTTTTTAAATTTACTTTTTAGATGGAGGAAAATTGCTTTACAGTGTTGTATGGTTTCTTCCGTACAACGAGGCAAATCGGCCATAGTTATACGTAGACCACCTCCCTCCTGAGCCTCCCTCCCCTCCCCAGATCCTTCCCTTCTAGATCATCACAGAGCACTGGGCTGGGCTCCCTGTGTTATACAGCAACTTTTCATCAGCTATTTATTTTACAAATGGTAGTGTATATGTGCCAACGCCACTTTCTCCATTCATCCCACTCTATCTTTCCCCACTGGGTCCGCAAGTCTATTCCTTATCTGAGTCTCCATTTCTTCCCTAAAAGTAGTTTCATCAATACCATTTTCCTAGATTCCATATATATGCTTATTCCATATATATATTCCATATATACGAATACCTAGATTAATATATTTTTTTCTTTCTGATTTGCTCTGTATAACAAGCTCTAGGTTCATCTACCTCTCTAGAACTGACTCAGATTCACTCTTGGTGCTTAGGAGAAACTCCTGGTAATATTCTGTCTCCTCCACATTCTATGCTCTCCATTCACCTCCTCCCCCACCTTTGTCTCTGTCATTCTTGAACAACTTGCCAAATAATTTGCAGCTATTTGGACCTGGAATAAGCTAAAGTAAATAAATTCCAGGTGTGACCCCACCTGGCTATATTTACCATCCAGAGTCTCGGGGTCAAAGCATACTAAACTAATGCTTTTTCCAGGCCTCCTGTAACTAAAAAGTATTTATTTGATATTTCTCATTTTGGTATCAGACTGCAGAATTCAACTCGTATGCACACTCACAGGTTTTTTTGGGAAATATTACTCACCAGATTTATTTTCTGTCTATAATATCTGATGTGGTGTGTTTTGTCAAATGCATTATCCAGTATTTTGCCAAATGAATTTGAACTTCTTATTTTCTGCCCAGGACACTTGTCTGGGGCTTGAGCTGCTTGCTGGCCTAGCTGCAGATTTGTTTTAGGACTAGTACACTGTTTTTTAGCAGCCCACTAATGGGCCATTAAATGAACCTAGCTGCTTTACTTGGAGAAGGAAATGACAAGCCACTCCAGTGTTCTTGCCTGGAGAATCCCGGGGATGGGGGAGCCTGGTTGGCCGCTGTCTATGGGGTGGCACAAAGTCGGACACAACTGAAGCGACTTAGCAGTTGCAGCAGCAGCAGCTTCTTTACTTGGAGAAGGAAATGACAACCCATTCCAGTGTTCTTGCCTGGAGAATCCCAGGGATGGGAGAGGCTGGTGGGCTGCAGTCTATGGGGTCACACAGAGTCAGACACGACCGAAGCGACTTAGCAGCAGCAGCAGCAGCTTCTTCACTGCAACCTGACCAACCTCAGGCCATTAAACACACCCATTGTTTTTTTTATTTCCTGTTGTTTGGAATAATTCTTTCACATACTTAGATTTGGCATTTTGTTTAAAAACTGATAAAAGTCCAAAGACTGAACAGAGACCTAAGTCAGGACAAAATGATGGCAGAGGAAGTTTGGTGTTTGGCCCTATCAACCCCTTCAGTTCCTTTACTCCATTCTCAATATCCTTCCTGTCTTATGATATCCTGGTCCCTATAGCATGGGGGGCGGGGGGGGAATTATCTAACCAACATCTACTATAAGAACAGTGGTCTTTACCCAGGGGTGATTTTGCCCCTCTGGGGCATTTGACAATGTGTGGAGACACTTTTGATTGTTACAGCTTGAGGCAGGGTGATTCTAGTGGGTACCTAGTGGATAGAGACCAGGGTGTGCTTTAAACACGCCACAACCTAACAGAATGGAGGACAACTCCCACCACAAAGCATTATGCTAGTCAAAGGCATTAGCAATGTTATCTATTACTCTTTTTTAGGGTTTTTTCATCTTTCAAAAGTGACCAAGAGAGAAATATATTTAACTCTATCGTCTTATCACTTATTGTCTTATCTAACTCAGGTATACAATTGGATGCAAGACCCATCAGCTTTTAGGGATTCAAACATATCAAGAGATACCCATTCCTCTCCATCTTCCTCTCTCTCTCTCTCTCTCTCTCTCTCTCTCTCTCTCACACACACACACATACAGACACACATACACACACACACACACAAACTAGAAACAGGGAGCAGAGCCTGAAAAGTACAGAGCAAATCTGTCCTCTGTACTCCCATACTGAATTAAAACTCAGATGAAGTTTTGAATGCCAAGGCAGATGAGGCCACAGCAGGCTAATGCCCTCAAAACTGTGTGCTCCACCTGGAGGGTGTACCGAGAAATATCAAAGAGGGTGTGATCAGAGTGTGGACTTTCTTCTAATTGGTTGGTGGTAAATCTTCTGGTTCCAATCGGTCTAGGATTTATGTGCTTGTGGACAGCATACCAGCCTTAACCATTATCGGTAACTTCTCCCGCCTGGTGAGGGTTTCTGTATCTGCACAACACCTCAAAGATGTTGTTCTTTATATCCCTTGATGAGGAACCAAGATATTGCCCCAAGGCTATACAATTGCTTCTCTTGACTATTCCTCCCAGGCCTCACATCTCCTCCCTACTCTAATTAATACCTGCTTTGAACCTGCCCATTGGAACTCAGGGATAGTGTGGAGGCTGAATGAAGCCTATTCCCTGTAATCAAAGAAATGGGGACCCAGGAAGATGTTTGTGCCCAGAAGCCCCACAAGGGCCTTCTCAGTATCAAACCTAATGCTGGCACTTAAAACTCTCTTGTTCTCCCCTATAAGCTCCTCCTCCCAATCCAGATGTTCCTTTTGCCATAGTGAGAAAGTTTTCTTTTAAATCAAGGGATTCTTCCAGACTTAGTGATTCGTATTGTAAATTCTGTGTCCTTTATCTCTGTATCAGCCTATAGCTTTTAATGTTTCAAAAGAAGTTTTTAAAATGATAAATAAATTTATAAACAGATAAATATGAACTTTCTCTTATAACTGCTAAGCTTTTCAGTTGAAATCAGGGCTTTCAAAACTTGATTCTGCTAAGTTACAAAAGACTATATAAAAATTCAAAACTAAGAATTTTTTAGTTTTTTTCTGCATGATTCTCATCCTGATGGTCTTGGCTATAGCAAAGCTTTACCACCATTAAAATGGTGGGAAGAATATAAAAAGAAAGTGAATGGGCAAATATGTAGCTTACTAACAAAATTTACTATAAATTTTCTCTTCAATTTTTTTCGTAACCCACCATAAAAAAATGTTTATTCTCATCTAAATATTTCCTGGCTAAATAGGCGGGGTGGGGGTAGGTTGTGACTTTCTAGAATCTGTTTCTTTAGACTATTACCCCAAGTTCACTGAGCTCCTACTTGCATCAAGGTCTGGATACTGGAAGAAATGTTCACCCCCCCTCCACCGAGGGCCTCACTGCTCCCTCCTCAGTGTGTCCCACTACCCCCTCATCGCACAGGGATTGGCCTCCAGAGCCCTGGGAGTCTCCATGTGTGTGAGGGTGACTCGTGGGGCCTTCACTGACAGGGAGTGAACAGCTCACTGCTGAGATCTTAACCCTGACCTGTGAGGAGAGTCAGCACCAGCCGAACATGGCCTGACCCAAGAGCTGGGCTCCATCCTCTGGTCTCCTGCCGACTTCCCAAGAACTCTGACCCCGGCTAGCTTCTGCTTAGCTGCCCATTCTCTTTATGGTAAAACTACTGCCAAAGTTCTATTTTCTACTAAAAGAAAACCAGAAAGGGCACAGCATAGTTTTAAACTGTTAATGACCATCATGGAAATGTTCCCCCTCAAAATTCTTCTCTCTTGCATTTTGAGCCAATATCACAGGAATCAGTCATTCCTCTTAAAGAAAAGACTTAATCTTTTCAGACATCACAGTCCAAGGTAGAAACTTTGATTTTTCACGACACTGACCATTCTTCCCCTCACTTTTTCATACTTCTCTGTTGATTGTTTCTTGGGGGTTTAAACCATTCTTCAGTATATTTTCAAGCTAAATATTATTTATTCCACTCTTATAAAGTCAAAATCTGTTTGCTCTCTGCATTCACCATCTCTCCTAGGGTCAAAGTCCTGGCCTCCAGCTGACTTGCTCCAATTTTCATGTAGGGTTTGTAATAGTTCATGGCACACAAGAATTTTTGAAATTCTGGACTGATGCCCAAAAGAAATAAATGTGAAATTGCAAAAAATGGATTTAATATTTCCCAATAAATAAACTATTCCTAGCACAGAACTCTTAGTCCATCCTCATGTATCCTAAATTTTGAGAAAATGAGGAACCTAGATAAGAATAAAAATCTTTTGATGTTAAAGGATATTAACTGATACTTTAGTAATGTTTATGCTAAATACTATGTTATTTTCTATCCCTTTTACTTTATGTTCTTTTGTCAAAATTTTTTCCCATCACTTAGTTATCAGTAATAGCTTTTATCATTGCACTGCTACAAAAGGAGAGTGAACACATCTCAAAACCAAAGGGACTTCCCTGGTAGTTTAGTGAATAACAATTCACCTGCCAATGCAAGGGACATGGGTTCAATCCCTGGTCTGGGAAACTTCTACATGCCACAGAGCAACTAAAGCCCATGAACCTCAATTACTGAGCCCACATACTGCACCTACTAAAGCCTGTGCAGCCAGAGCCTGTGCGCCACGACAAGAGAAACCACCACAACGAGAAACCCATGCACTGCAACAAAGAGTAGCTCCTGCTCACTGCAACCAGAGAAAGCTTGCATGCAGCAATGAAGTCCCAGCATAACCAAAAAAAAAAAAAAAAAAAGGATAGGCTGAATTTCTGAATGAATTTGTGCTGAACACATGGGATGGAAGCAAAAGTAAGAGCCAAGTTTTATGAGAAGAAAAGAGAGTTTTGTTTGATTTGTTTGGTTAGAGATTTTGTTTTCTGAAATTCAAAAAACTTGACTTTTCTAAGCAAGAGGAAAACTAAAAGCTAGATTTTTGAGTTTTAAAAATAAACAATAAAACTGAAGTGTTTATAAAATGACAATGTTAGCTATTCTCCCATTCAAAAGAAAAGGTCAATTAGAAAGCAAGAAAAGGAGACTTGAAAGACATTGCTATATTAGAGATACTATTCCTGAAAAACGAAGCAGGAGAATGAAACTTTTAGTTGTTCTAAATTGTTATAGTTCCAGACTCTGAAGAAACAGATGCCGAGATGTAATTAGGAAAGAAAGAGAATTGGGGATAAAACATTGATGAGAGAAAGTGATAAGGAAGTCAGGAGAGATGTCAACTGTGATGAAGGTCTGAATCCTGCAAAGGAGGGAGGGAAACGAGGGAAGGCAGGATACAGAAGGCGGTATAGTTCTTGGAATGTTACGGGAAAGCCTACAGAGTCCTTGAGCCAAAGTCACCCATTGGAGGAATCCTGGTCCCTTGCAGGCAGTTTCTTGACCTTCGTATCCTGACCATGCGCTCATTGACTGGAACAGCCCCTGGGAAGTATGGCTTCATTCAAACAATGAGGCATCTGTGAGTATGGCAGGTAAAGTCATTGGTAAATCTCACTGTCCAGTGTCAGATATCTGAGAGGCACATTTTCCTGAACACCACAGAAACCCTCATGGGATTGAGGTAAACCTTACAGAAGAGAATAACTGTGCTTAACTTCTATTGACTGGAAAAAAAAAAAAAAAAAGCACAACCCAAAAGTTGAGAATTATGTTTTATTTAACAGACAAACTGAGGACTTAAGCCTGGGAGACAGCCCTCGAGAAGGCTCTGAGGGACTGTTCTGAAGAACAAAAAGGGAGAAGCCAGAATATATAGGAATTCTTTCAACAAAAACCAAGTAGTTGGAACATCAGAAGATTATTGTTAATTAAAGAAAGACTATATATATCAAGTTAATGAATACAGCACTTTCCAATGTATGGGAAGATGCCAGAGTCTGGGCTCATTGAAATCAATCCTTTGGTATGATCTTAGCTAATCGGGGCCAGTATCCTGTATTTTTCTATCCTGAATCCTCTCAGGGCACAGAGTTGGGGGGCAGCTACAGTGACTGATGGCTTGATAGCCACAACACTCTTTGTTTACTGATATGGCAGGCAACATTCTTCATCCACACTTCTATCCTTCAAGCCTAGGAGTTAAGCTTCAAGTCCAATACATCACCTGAGAGGTCAAATATCTATAACAGAAAGAAAAGATCTTGGCAGATTGACTTAGTGTAGTAAGGCAGAGCAACCACAAGACTGGTCTAGAAGACCAGCAAAGGCCAGTGTTGACCTGGGTTCCTTAGCAATTGCTATGGAAGGCAGTGAGTGGTAAAAGCCCAGGTAATTTAGGATGCAGTGCAGATACAGGAGTCTGGAAGTGAAGAGTAGACAAATGAAACCAATGTTCTCATCTGGTACAGAGCAGCGTTTGTGTTTTTACTGCTATCTCTAACCTTACACCAATATGAGCGTTCTACAGTTGTTGGATGAGAACATAATTACTTAATTTTGGGGTCACTGTGACCATCAGAGGCACATATTAATATTTACACCATCAGAATACTAAAATCAGCATGTTTATCAGATTTCTTTAATGAAAAAACAAGGAATGAATTACAATATGTTTGTTTTTTCATACTGTGCATGTTTCTAATTAGTTTGAAGTTAATATATCTGAATTATTTGTAAGTTGTTAATAGTAAGCAGAGTTTATTTCAAGGGAAAAAATAGATTCTAATAAGAGCAGACTCAAGGGTTAGCAGAAGAAGCTAAATATTAGCCTTATGGCAAAGTACTAGATTTTGTGAACTGGGGAATCAGTTCAACACTTTAGGCATAGCAGTGGTGAATGAGAGGTAGGAAGACCAAGTTTCTTCCTCTGAGAAGTAAAACTGTGAGGAACTCAAGCCAAGATGGTCAGCTGCAGTTCACAAAATGTGGACAATGCCATTCTGGGGGTGAAAAAACAGGAGTCAAAACAAAACTTCTCTCCTGGTTCTACACTACCTACAATCACAGGGTCTCCACATCCCACTCAAGGCCCAGTTCCTTCAGTTTAGATTGTGCTCTTTCAAGATAAGCATTAGCTCCTGAGTTATCCTACAGTAGCTTCATCTCCCTCCCTGCCAAGGTGTCTGGTTGCTTTTTACCTCTGATAACAGTGAATGACCATCACAGCAGCAGCCCCCTTGCCTGAGCTCAGAAGAGGAGGAAATGTTTTTACTCAAGAGATTAGTAAGCTACTTCTGCTCTACTTATATTTTAAAAATTATATTTCTGTTTATTCTTGAAGTATNGAATAACTGTGCTTAACTTCTATTGACTGGAAAAAAAAAAAAAAAAAGCACAACCCAAAAGTTGAGAATTATGTTTTATTTAACAGACAAACTGAGGACTTAAGCCTGGGAGACAGCCCTCGAGAAGGCTCTGAGGGACTGTTCTGAAGAACAAAAAGGGAGAAGCCAGAATATATAGGAATTCTTTCAACAAAAACCAAGTAGTTGGAACATCAGAAGATTATTGTTAATTAAAGAAAGACTATATATATCAAGTTAATGAATACAGCACTTTCCAATGTATGGGAAGATGCCAGAGTCTGGGCTCATTGAAATCAATCCTTTGGTATGATCTTAGCTAATCGGGGCCAGTATCCTGTATTTTTCTATCCTGAATCCTCTCAGGGCACAGAGTTGGGGGGCAGCTACAGTGACTGATGGCTTGATAGCCACAACACTCTTTGTTTACTGATATGGCAGGCAACATTCTTCATCCACACTTCTATCCTTCAAGCCTAGGAGTTAAGCTTCAAGTCCAATACATCACCTGAGAGGTCAAATATCTATAACAGAAAGAAAAGATCTTGGCAGATTGACTTAGTGTAGTAAGGCAGAGCAACCACAAGACTGGTCTAGAAGACCAGCAAAGGCCAGTGTTGACCTGGGTTCCTTAGCAATTGCTATGGAAGGCAGTGAGTGGTAAAAGCCCAGGTAATTTAGGATGCAGTGCAGATACAGGAGTCTGGAAGTGAAGAGTAGACAAATGAAACCAATGTTCTCATCTGGTACAGAGCAGCGTTTGTGTTTTTACTGCTATCTCTAACCTTACACCAATATGAGCGTTCTACAGTTGTTGGATGAGAACATAATTACTTAATTTTGGGGTCACTGTGACCATCAGAGGCACATATTAATATTTACACCATCAGAATACTAAAATCAGCATGTTTATCAGATTTCTTTAATGAAAAAACAAGGAATGAATTACAATATGTTTGTTTTTTCATACTGTGCATGTTTCTAATTAGTTTGAAGTTAATATATCTGAATTATTTGTAAGTTGTTAATAGTAAGCAGAGTTTATTTCAAGGGAAAAAATAGATTCTAATAAGAGCAGACTCAAGGGTTAGCAGAAGAAGCTAAATATTAGCCTTATGGCAAAGTACTAGATTTTGTGAACTGGGGAATCAGTTCAACACTTTAGGCATAGCAGTGGTGAATGAGAGGTAGGAAGACCAAGTTTCTTCCTCTGAGAAGTAAAACTGTGAGGAACTCAAGCCAAGATGGTCAGCTGCAGTTCACAAAATGTGGACAATGCCATTCTGGGGGTGAAAAAACAGGAGTCAAAACAAAACTTCTCTCCTGGTTCTACACTACCTACAATCACAGGGTCTCCACATCCCACTCAAGGCCCAGTTCCTTCAGTTTAGATTGTGCTCTTTCAAGATAAGCATTAGCTCCTGAGTTATCCTACAGTAGCTTCATCTCCCTCCCTGCCAAGGTGTCTGGTTGCTTTTTACCTCTGATAACAGTGAATGACCATCACAGCAGCAGCCCCCTTGCCTGAGCTCAGAAGAGGAGGAAATGTTTTTACTCAAGAGATTAGTAAGCTACTTCTGCTCTACTTATATTTTAAAAATTATATTTCTGTTTATTCTTGAAGTATTCTTCTTTCAGCATTATTGAGGTATAATTGGCAAATAAAATGAGTACATATTTAGCATGTACAAAGTGATATTTTGATGTATGTATATATTGAATATGAAATGTTTAGCACATCCATCATCTCGTATAGTTACCTTTTTTAGAGAATAATTAAGATCTACTCTTAGCAAATTTCAAGTATATGATACAGTATTGTTAACTATAGCCAACGTGCTGTATAGATCTCTAGAAATTATTCATCCTACATATCTGAAACTCCAAAGGAAATAAAATCAGTATCTCTAAGAGATGTCTGCCTCCCATCCCCAACCATGTTCACTGCAGCATTTTTCCTAATATCTAAGATATGGAAATAACCTAAGCATCTTCCAATAGACGAAGGGACATTGAAAATGTGATATATATGAATATATGTGTGAATATTATTCAACTTTTAAGAAAGAATGAAACCCTGTCATCTGCAACAAAAGAGATGGACTTTGAGGACATTATGCCAAGGGAGAGAAGCCAAACGCAGAAGGATAAATGCTGTATGATCTCACTCATATGTGGCATCTAAAAAAGCTGTGTACTCCTGAAGCAGAGACAGCATGGTGGTTACTCGGGCTGATGGAAATAGGGAAGTGTTGGTCAAAGACAATTTTAACCATCTGTCTCTGCTAAAGATGCCACTGCCCAGGGAGCTTGGCTCCACCTAAGCAGAAGTTTTGAGCCTTTCCTGCTGTGATGATACAATACTGTGCCTTAGAGAAGCTCTGCACAGTGTCATCGTGTGATACTCACGAGAACAGGAACCCCGTTATCTATTCTTGTAGAGATTTTCAGGAAACAGTGCTTCCATTTTCATTCTAAGTCCTTTCTCCCCAGCACTCAAGGCAGCCCCAGTGGCAGACACTGTGTTATGCTCAGTCATCCCTCCCTGAAACCCATGGCAAATTCCTCACAGTCAGAGTGTATCCTTGTGTTCTTTAACCTTGAGATGAACGCACCACAGTCAGGAATCTCTGCTCTCAGGACTCCTGCAACCATGCCATGTATTCCTAAGACCACAGGTAAACACAGACTCCATCTGGGACCCTGCTTCAATTCTTTTATCCTTCCATTCAAAATCATTTATATTAATAGCTCCTTCTCTATAGATACTAAACTGTGTGTAACGTAAGAAAAACTGAGAACTACAGCTTGCCCTCAAGAAATCTACACACTTATCACACCTAGCAGCCCTGAATATAAATGACTTTTCTGGTAATGAGCAATAGAAGATCAAAGAAAGCAAAAATAATTTATCAGAGGCATCTGAGGAAGTTTATGGAAAAGTTGACACTAGCCTGAGCCTTGAAACATAGGTAAAGTTTTAACAAATATGATCATTGTTGATGCTATCATAATTTTTCTAATAAGGATCTGTCCTTGTTAACATAAAGAGAAAAATCATATGGGTCACAATAACATTAACAATATCATTTCAAATAAATATTTGAAATGCTGTGGAAGGAGTAGATTTTCTCTTTGTAGCTTTAAGGAATACAAGAGTATTTACTGGGTGAGAGTTACAGAAGACAAGGGTTTTTTTTTTAGGTTTTACATGTTACCTACTTAAAAAAAAAAAAAAAAAAAAACCTGCCTTATAAGGTATATGCCATTTCCTTCTCCAGGGGCTCTTCCTGACCCAGGAATGGAATCTGCATTTCTTGTGACTCTTGGATTGGCAGGTGGATTCTTTACCACTGTAACACCACCCATTATTCTATGATATGGGAAGTCATATCATAGTTTTTCTCAAAGGAGGATTTAGAAACCCCTGGGAGGGATTGGGGGCAGGAGGAGAAGGGGACAACCGAGGATGAGATGGCTGGAAGGCATCACTGACTCGATGAGTCTGAGTGAACTCCGGGAGTTGGTGATGAATAGGGAGGCCTGGTGTGCTGTGATTCATGGGGTTGCAAAGAGTCGGACACGACTGAGTGACTGAACTGAACTGAACTGAAATTCCCTGGGGGAATCCATGAGGTCAAAATGAATGTTAACAATTCTGTGGTAGGCAGAATAATATTCTTCCAATGATGTCCATATTCTATATAATTTCAATAACATGAGAATATATTACATTAATGTCAAAGAGGATCAAGACTCTAATGAAGTAAAGATGTTAATCATAGGACTTTAAAATAAAGAGAGTACGCTGGATTATCTGGGTGGGTCCAATGTAATCACAAGAGTCCATAAAAATGCAAGAGGGAATTTGAAGAGGGGCCCAGAGAAATGGCAATGTGAGAAGGACTGAGCCCAAAATTTCTGACCTTGAAGATGGAAAGAGGCTGTTGGTGGCCTCTTAAAGCTGGGAATGACCAAAAACAACAACAACAGAATCTCTTCAGAACCTTCAGAAGATATACAACCCTGCTAACATTTTGTTTTTAGGTCAGTGACACCCATTTTGAATTTCTGATCCTCAGAACTATGATGATGTTGTTCAGTCACTAGGTCATATCTCACTTTTTGAGACCCTATGTACTGCAGCATGCCAGGCTTCCCTGTCCTTCACTATTTTCCAGAGTTTGTTCAGACTTAGGTCCACTGAGTTGGTGATGCTCTAACCATCTAACCCTCTGCTGCACTCTTCTTCTTTTGCCTTCAATCATTCCCAGCATCCAGGTCTTTCCTAATGAGTCAGCTTGTCACATCCGGGGGCCAAAATATTAGAGTTTTGGCTTCAGCATAAGTCCTTCCAATGAATATTCAGAGTTGATTTCCTTTAGGATTGACTAGTTTGATCACACTGCAGTCCAAGGGACTCTCAAGAGTCACAATTCAAAAGCATCAATTCTTTAGCCCTTACCCTTCCTTATGGTCCATCTCTCATATCTGTATATGACTACTGGAAAAACCATAGCTTTAACTATATGGAATTTTGTTGGCAAAGTGATGTCTCTCCTTTTTAATACACTGTCTAGGTTTGTTATAGCTTTCCTTCCAAGGAGCAAGATTTTTAAAATTCATGACTGCAGTCACCACTGGCAGTGATTTTGGAGCCCAAGAAAATAAAATCTGTAACTGTTTCCACTTTTTCTCCTTCTAATCACCATGAAGTCATGGGAACAGATGCCATGATCTTTGTTTTTTGAATGTTGAGTTTTAAGTCAGCTTTTTCACTGTCCTCTTTAACCCTCATCAGGAGCCTCCTTAGTTTCTCTTCATTTTCAGCCATTAGAGTGGTATTATCTGCATATTTCATGTTGTTGATATTTTTCCTATCTTGATTCCAGCTTGATATAACTTGAGTATAAGTTAAGTAAGCACAGTGATAATATATGGCCTTGTTGTATTCCTTTCCCAGTTTAGAACCAGTTCATTGTTCCATATCCAGTTATAATTGTTGCTTCTTGACCTGCATACAGGTTTCTCAGAGGCAGGTAAGGTGGTCTGGTATTCTCATCTCTTGAAGAATTTTCCACAGTTAAGTTGTGATCTACACAGTCAAAGGCTTAAGTGTAGTCAATGAAGGAGAAGTAGATGTTTTTCTGGAATTCTCTTGCTTTCTCTATGATCCAAGGAATATTGGCAATTTAATCTCTGGTTGCTCTGCCTTTTCTAAATCCAGCTTGAACATCTGGAAGTTCTTGGTTAACATACTGCTAAAACCTAGCTTGACGGATTTTCAAACTAACTTTGTTAGCATGTGAAATGAGAGCAATTGTATGGTAGTTTGAACATTCTTTGGCACTGCCCTTCTTTGGAGTTGTAGTGAAAACTGACCTTTTCCAGTCCTGTGACCACTGCTGAGTTTTCCAAATTTGCTGACCTATTTAATGCAGCACTTTGACAGCATCATCTTTTAGGATTTGAAATAGCTCAGCTGAAATTTGATCACCTCCACTAGCTTTGTTCTCGGTAATGCTTCCTAAGGCCTACTTGACTTCATACTCCAGGATGTCTGGTTCTAGGTAAGTGACCATACCACCATGGTTATCTGGGTAATTAAAACCTTTTGTACAGTTCTGTGTATTATTGCCACCTTTTCCTAATGTCTTCTGGATTCGTTAGGTCCTAACCATTTCTGTCCTTTATCATGCCCATCCTTGCATGAAAATGTTCCCTTTGTATTTTCTTGAAGAAAACTCTGTCTTTCCCATTCTACTGTTTTCCTCTATTTCTTTGTATTTTTCAGTCAAGGTCAGTTCAGTTCAGTCGCTCAGTTGTGTCCAACTCTTCACTCAAGAAGGCTTTCTTAATCCTAATTGCTATTCTGTAGAACTATGCATTCAGTTAGGTATATCTTTTCCTTTCCCCCTTGCCTTTCACTTCTCTTCTTTCTTTCTTTCTTTCAGCTATTTGTAAGGCTTCCTCAGCCAACCATTTTGCCTTCTTGCATTTCTTTTCTTTGGGATGATTTTGGTCACTGCCTCCTGTACAGTGTTGCAAACCTCCATCTACAGTTCTTCAGGCACTCTGTCTACCAGTTCTAATCCCTTGAATCTATTCCTCACCTCCACTGTATAATCATAAGAGATTTGATCTAGGTCATACCTGAAAGGCCTTATGATTTTCACTACTTTCTTCAACTGAAGCCTGAATTTTGAAATAAAGAGCTGATGGTCTGAGCCACAGATGACTCCAGGTCTTGTTTTTACTGACTGCATAGTATATTCTTTGGCTACAAAGAATATAGTCAATCTGTTTTCAGTATTGACCATCTGGTGATGGCTATGTGTAGAGTCAAATTTGTGTTATTGGAATAGGGTGTTTGCTATGACCAGTGCACTCTCTTGACAAAACTGTTTAGCCTTTGCCCTGTTTGATTTTGTTCTCCAAGACCAAACTTACTTGTTACGCCAAGTATCTCTTAATTCCCTACTTTTGCATTCCAATCCCCAATGATGAAAAGCACATATTTTTTGGTGTTATTTCTAGAAAGTCTTATAGGTCTTCATAGAACCATTCAGCTTCAGCTTCTTCAGCATCAGTGGTTGGGGCATAGACTTGAATTACTGCGATACAGAATTGTTTGTTTTGGAAATGAACAGAGATCATTTTGTCGTTATTGAGATTGGACCCAAGTACTGCATTTCAGACTTTAGTTGACCATGAGGACTACTCCATTTCTTCTAAGGGATTCTTGCCCACAATAGTAGATACAATGGTCTTTTTAATTAAATTCACTCATTCCTATCCATTTTAGTTCACTGATTCCTAAGATGTCAAAGTTTACTCTTGCCATCTCCTGCTTGACTACATCCAATTTATCTTGATTCAAGGACCTAACATTCCAGGTTCCTATGAAAGATTGTTCTTTTCAGCACTGGACTTTACTTTTACCACCAGAAATGCCCACAACTGAGCATCATTTCTGCTTTGGCTCAGCCTCTTCTCTCCTTCTGGAGTTATTAGTAATTGCCCTCTGCTCTTCTCCAATAACATACCGGATACCTTTTGACCTGGGGGCTCATTTTCCAGTGTCATATCTTTTTGCCTTTTCATAGAGTTCATGGGGTTCTCGCAGCAAGAATACTGAAGTGGTTTGCCATTTCCTCCTTTTGTGGATCACATTTTCTCAGAACTCTCCACTATGATCTGTCCATCTTATGAGGCCTTGTATGGCATGGCTCATAGCTTCATTGAGTTATGCAAGCCCCTTTGCCACAGCATTGCTGTGATCCATGAAGGGGCCACCAGAACTGTTTGATTGTTTATTAGTAATTATAATTATCAATAATTATGATCATTAATAATTATATCATTGATATTAACATTAATTAGTAAATGTGAATAATTAATAATAAATCAGTGATAAATTTGTGTTGTTATAAGTCACTAAGTTTGTATTAATTTGCCAGAACAATAATAGAAAACTAATACAAAGATGTCATTTAGCTTTTTCACTGTCATTCTCTCATGCATATACAGTGGGGTTTTCCAGGGGCTCTTTGAATGAAATAATACAACAGATTGAATACAGAAGCAGCTATGAGCATCTATATGTAAAACAGTGACACATATATTTTTGGAAAATATAGTTACTCCTCATAAAGATGTTATTTATCTTAACTTGTAATAGGTCTATATATAAATTTCTAATGTGTAAAATCTTGATAACTATGACCCACTTAAACCAAAATTCTTTGGAGTTCTTAATAATTTTTAAGAGTATATAGCAGATACTGAAACCAAAAACACACACACACACACACAAAAAAAAACAGAACTGCTATTCTATAAAACCCTTAATTTTGGTGAATAGCTATGTCTTTCCATGGCTAAGACCATATGAATACATAAAAATGGACACAGCCCAAATGGATTTTGATGTGAGAGATGAGCAGGGAAAGTTTTGAATTAGTGAAGGAGAGTCACATTGTGAACAGCAGGCCAGAGATGCACCACATGGTTAAGTCTGGAAGGACATGAGTGTTAGATGCCGAGGCTTTGTTTGAGCCCCAGCAAGAATTGAGGAAGCAGAGAATACACTTTTAATGCATGTTTATATATATGTATTTGGTATCCTGTCACTGCCTTCTCTGCTAGAAAGTGAAAAAGAAACTCTAAATAAAATAATACTCACATAATACTATTTGGAGTTTATAATATCTGTCTGCATTTATCCACATTGCTTGAAATGAGATAGGTGAAACCCAAATTAAAGGCCAAGGTTTATTTTACAAAATAAACTTGACATCTTGAGGCAATATGCTCTTGGAAGACATGGGCAGGTCTAAAACTTTTATTCAGAAAAACTTACTCTTGAGCGCTCTCTGCAATACCACTTTACTCAGATGGAAAAATGGATGATTTCTCAATGTGGATGATTCCACATTTCTAACACAAAACAGAACCATTTGCACTTGAACCTGAAAATCTCCCAGTGGATCACTGAAAACTATAGCAATGTGTTACTGAGGCATAGACCACTTACAGATTGCTGGACTCTGAGAACCAGGGAAAAGGCAAAACAAGTTCTGAGCTGCATGAATAAATGTCAAGATTCCAAGCATTAAATCTTATGAAATTTGCCATTAGAGCATCCTCTCAACTGCTGTTAACTCTAACTCTAGGTGCATATACCACACTTGCTGATATACTGTTTAGGTCACACCACCTAAAACAGAAGAAAAACAGTTAGAAGTTCACGAAAAGAAAGTACCCAGGGCAGGCACCCTAATAAAAGGTGGCATTTGTTTCTTGCATTCCATATGCTTTCATGGACTGTCCCCAGTGGCTCAGTGGTAAAGAATCTGCCTGCCAGAGTAGGAGACGTGGGTTCAATCCCTGGGTTGGGAAGATCCCATGGAGAAGGAAATGACAACCCATTCCAGTATTCTTGCCTGGGAAATCCCATGGACAGAAGAGCCTGGCAAGCTATAGTCCATGGTGTCACAAAAGAGTTGACATGACCTGGAGACTAAACAAAAACCAGCAACTATGCTTTAATATATATCTTCTCTAATGCTGATAATCTAAATAGGTAAATGCTATTCTTCCATTTTGCATGTGAAAGACATCTGGCTTTAGAGTTTGAATAACATGCCCGGACCCAAGCAGGGATTCCTGCTGAATACAGAGCACAGAGGTCAACATGTTTGCATCCATTCATTACAGCACTTTTCTTCCTCCAAATAGACTTCTCAAAAAAAGTTACTTAGAAATAAGATACATAGAGTTTTGAGATAAAAATATCTTATGTCAATACTTAAATGTTGTGATCCATAAATTAACAAAATAAAAGATATTCATTAAAATGTGTTCATTCTTTCTCTCTTTTTTTGTTGCATTTTCCCTCATAGAATTCAGAGAAGAGCTATTTAAATAAAGAAACAGATGATTTTAATGAAGCCATTGTTTTTAGAAGGCTGCTTTTATTTTAACTAATTAGATCTATTTCAGAATTAGTCATTACTTCTCCCCAAAGACTTACAAAGCCAGAATTTTTAGACTTCATTAAGGAGAGGATAAAAGCCTCCAATAGGATGCTCTCGAGAAAAGACAGGGAAGTGGCCCACGGGGACCTAAGCTTCCTTGGAAAATGCCCCAAACAAGAGCAGACTGGAGTGGGGTGCAGAGGAGGGGCAACATAGAGGAGGGGATGGTTATGTGGGCTTATTTCTTTTTTTAAGAAAAAAAATATCTTTTAGTGGCTATTTTCCTTCCTTCTGTCTCAGGAAACCACTTGTGCTCTCCTCAAAAAAATAAGAATCTCATCACAGAAACACAGCTCACTAGCTTTCATCTTATAACTCTAGCATAACATTCATCTTTATCCTTCAAGACTACAGACTGTACATTTCAAATGTAATGACCTCCTCTATAAATGTGACAAATTCAGCTCTTGCTTTTGTAAAGAATCTCAAAAGTACAAATGACTAATGAACTAATGTATGAAGCCTAATTTCTGTAGTTGAGGAAAGAGTGGAAACAGTGTCAGACTTATTTTGGGGGCTCCAAAATCACTGCAGATGGTGACTGCAGCCATGAAATTAAAAGACACTTACTCCTTGGAAGGAAAGTTATGACCAACCTAGATAGCATATTCAGAAGCAGAGACATTACTTTGCCAACAAAGGTCCATCTAGTCAAGGCTATGGTTTTTCCAGTAGTCATGTACAGGTATGAGAGTTGGACCATAAAGAAAGCTGAGCACCAAAGAACTGATGCATTTGAACTGTGGTGCTGGAAAAGACCCTTGAGAGTTCCTTGGATGGCAAGATCAAACAAATCAACACTAAAGGAAATCAACTCTGAATATTAATTGGAGGAACAGATGCTGAAGCTGAAACTCTAGGGCTTTGGTCACTTGATGCAAAGAGCCAGCTCATTGGAAAATACCTTGATGCTGGGAAAGACGGAAACAAAAGGAGAAGGGGGCAGCAGAGGATGAGATAGTTAGATGGCACCACCAACTCAATGGACGTGAATCTGAGCAAACTCTAAGAGATAGTGAAGGACAGAAGAGTCTGGCATGCTGCAGTCCATGGGGTTGCAAAGAGTCAGACGTGCCTTAGCAACTGAAAAACAACAAATAGCTAAGTTACCTGCCCTAAAGAATTTCCCCTTCTCTGTGTGAGCTTATGTGTACATGCACTGCCTTGTTGATTGGTTACATCAATATGAATGTGTCTCATATTCTCAAGTAAATATCAAAATCTTCACCTTAGATTATCTATCTCTAATTTTAAAGGGTTTTCCCCCAGCCCTAATTCTTTGAATTCACCCAGAAAAGTACACAAATCTAAAAAAAGAAGGTGCTTGCTAACTGTGAAATCCCCAAGTCAGAGAGAATAATGATTAATATTTATTTTCTTGTCCTCAAGAATCTAGTACAGAAATCTAGTATAGTGGTATAGTACCTGCTTGATAGTTTTCATAAAAATAAAATCATCAGGTGAAAAAGACTCTTGAATCTATCTGCCAATGAGTTCACAAACAGCTACAGAAAAAGTTACCACAAATGCCAGCATGAAGATAGAAGATAATTTGACTAAGGAAGCAATGGTTTCAAAGGTAAAATAGCAGGACTTCTTGAATTCATAAATACACAAACACATTTTATTTTTAAATCATTAAAGCTACTACTGAAAACAGAATAGAGAACAAAATTATATTAAAATTTGCTTTGAATAATGCTGCAATGAACATGGAGGAGATATCTCTTTCAGACAATGATTTCATTTTTTTTCTAATACCCAGGATAGTAATTATGGATCATATGGTAGTTCTATTTTTAATTTTTTTTGAGGAAACTCTATACTCTTTTTTCCATAGTGGCTGCACAAGTTTCCCTTCCCACCAGTAGTAAACAAGGGTTCTCTTTTCTACATATCCTTCCAATGCTTGTTCAGTTGTATTCAGTTCAGTTCAGTTGCTCAGTCGTGTCCAACTCTGCGACCTCATGAACTGCAGCATGCCAGGCCTCCCTATCCATTACCAACTCCCGGAGTTCACTCAAACTCATATCCATCGAGTCGGTGATGCCATCCAGCCATCTCACCCTCCGTCGTCCCCTTCTCCTCCTGCCCCCAATCCCTCCCAACATCAGAGTCTTTTCCAATGAGTCAACTCTTCGCATGAGGTGGCCAAAGTACTGAAGTTTCAGCTTTAGCATCATTCCTTCCAAAGAACACCCAGGGCTGATCTCCTTTAGTTTGGACTGGTTGGATCTCCTTGCAGTCCAAGGGACTCTCAAGAGTCTTCTCCAATACCACATTTCAAAACCATCAATTCTTTGGTGCTCAGCTTTCTTCACAGTCCAATTCTCACATCCATACATGACTACTGGAAAAACCATAGCCTTGACTAGACAGATTGTTAGCAAAGTAATATCTCTGCTTTTGAATATGCTATCTAGGTTGGTCATAATTTTCCTTCCAAGGAGTAAGCGTCTTTTAATTTCATGGCTGCAGTCACCATCTGCAGTGATTTTGGAGCCCCCCCAAAATAAAGTCTGACACTATTTCCACTGTTTCCCCATCTATTTCCCATGAAGTGATGGGACCAAATGCCATAATCTTTGTTTTCTGAATGTTGAGCTTAAAGCCAACTTTTTCACTCTCCATGCTTATTTCTTGTCTTTTCAATAACAGTTTTTCTAACATGTGTGACGTAATACATCATTATGTGTTTTCTTTTTTTTTCAGATGTGATTTTGATTTGCATTTCTATGTTAGTGATGTTGAGTACCTTTTCATGTCTCTTTTGGTCATTATTCTTTGGAAAAATGTCTCTTCAGGTCCTCTGCCCATGTTTTTAATGGGATTGGCTTTTAGCTATTGAGTTGAATGAGTTCCTTATATATTTTGTATATTAATACCTTATCGGATAGATAGTTTACAATATATCACTCAATCATGTCTGACTCTCTGTGGTCCCATGGATGGTAGCCCATCAGGTTCCTCTGTCCATGGAATTTTCCATGTAAGGATACTGGAGTGGGTTGCCATTTCCTACTCCAGGGGATCTTCCCAACCCAGGGATCAAACCTGCATCTCTTGCAATTCCTGCATTGGCAGGCAAATTTTTTTTTTTTTTTTTTACCACTAATGCCATCTCAGAAGTCCTTTACAATATATACATGAATCAAATCATTATATTGTACATCTTAAATTGATAAAATATTGTATGTCAATTATAACTTAATAAAGCTGGGGGAAAATCAATAAAATTGGAACACATCCTCACACCATACACAAAAATAAACTCAAAATAGCTTAAAGACTTAAACGTAAGATGTCACCATAAAACTCCTAGAAGAGAGCATGGGCTCTCTTAAAGTCTAAGTGATATTTCTCATTTGGCCCTTTTACCTTAAAGTTAATGAAACAAAATCACTAGGTTTGGAAAAGAACACTGATCTTGGTATCAAGTAATGGTGCAGCAGCCTGTGGCAAGGACAGAAAAGAGTTTTCTGACATCAAAGGGCTCATATTCCTTACAGTGGGCTCCTTATCACATGCCTTAGGTCAGCTATGTTTAGCTAGACTAACATGATGATCTGTAATTATAGGGGGAAACACTGAAATAGAAAAATGTAAATATTTCATGGACTTAAAAACATAAATACATCTAGAGTTGCAGAACCAAAGCAACTTAAATGCTTTCTTACTTTTTTAAATTGACTATAGGTGAGTGGGCTTATTTCTGGGCCTCTAGTCTGTTCCATATGTCTGTTTATTGATCCATATGTCTGTTTTTGTGCCAACACTATGCTGTTTTGATTACTGTAGCTTTGTTGTATTGTCTGAAGTCTGGAAAGGTTATGCCTCCTGCTTTGTTCTTTTTCTTCAAGATTGCTTTGGCAATTCTAGGTCTTTTATGGCCCCATATAAATTTTAAGATTAGTTGTTCTAGTTCTGTGAAAAACGTCATGAGTAATTTGACAGACATCACATTAAATCTATAGATTGCTTTGGTAGTACAACCATTTTAACAATATTAATTCTTCTGATCCAAGAACATGGGATATCTTTCATTTCCTTGAATCATCTTCAATTCCCATTATTAATGTTCTATAGATCTCAACATATAAGTCTTTCACCTCCTTGGTAAGATTTATTTCTAAGTGTTTTATGTTTTGATGTGATTTTAAGAGGCTTTTTTTTTTTACATTTCCTTTTTGATATTTCATTGATAGTGTAAGGAAATGCAACCAGTTTCTGTATGTTAATCTCATATCCTTGCTGAATTTGAAACATATTGTTAATAAACTGTCAAAATTAAAGATAAAGTGAGAAATTTGAAAGCAGGAGGAGAAGAGAAACTGTCATATACAATAGAACCCCTCTAAGGCTATCAGTAGATTTCTCAGCAGGCCAGGAGAGAGCAGGATGATATATTTGAAGCACTAAAAGGAAAAACTGCCAACCAAGTATACTTTACCTAGCAAAGTTCTCCTTCTGAAGACTTTCCCTGACAAACAAGCTGAAGGAATTCGTGACCATTAGATGTGCCTTGCAAGAAGTGCTAAAGGGAGTTCTTGAGACAAAAATGAAAGGATGCTCTTTAGTAACCTGAAAATATATAAAAGTACAGAAGTCACTAGTAATGATAAGGGTATAGTCAAATTCAGAATACTGTAATACTGTAAGGGTTGTAAATAAATCACTTTAACTTTGGTATAAAGGTTAAAAGAATAAGTATTAAAATTAAGTGTGAAAGTGAAAGTTGCTCAGTTGTGTCCGACTCTTTAAAAATAACTATAGATATTTTGTTAATAAATAATTAACAATAATGGTTAATAGATGTACAAAATTTTAAAATGTAAGTTGTGACATCAAAAACATAAAATGTGGAGGGGAAAGTAAAAGGGTAGAGTTTTATTAATATTTGCAATTTAAGTTGCTATCATATTGAAACCAACTATTGTAACTATAAAATGTTTTATGTAAACCTCATTGTAACCCCCAAGGCAAAAACCTGTATAATACACAAAATATAATGAGAAAATAGAAAATCATGCTACTACAGAAAGTCATCAATCACAAAAGAAGATAGCCAGAAAGGAACAAAGGACCTACAAAAAGTCAGAAAACAATAAGATGATATTAGTAAGTCTTTACATATAAATAATTTCTTTAAATGTTGTTGTTGTTGTTCAGTCACCCAGTCATGTCCAACTCTTTGTGACCCCATGGACTGCACACCAGGCCTCCCTGTCCCTCACCATCTCCCAAAGTTTGCCCAAGTTCATGTCCATCGCCTGTGTGATGCCATCTCATCCTCTGATGCCCTCTTCTCCTTCTACTCTCAATCTTTCCCAGTATCAGGGACTTTTACAATGTATGATCACAGAAATATTAATTAAACAGCCAAATATGGAAACAACCTGTGTCCACTGATAGATCAATGGATAAATAAGTTCTTTTTGGTTTCTTGGTTTAATGTTATGGAGATGTTTTCCCACACCCTCTACCCAATGTCCCCAATCCCATCCTGGGTGATTTTGAAATAAATCTGAGACATACCCTGAAATCCATAAATATTTCAGTATGTATCTCTAGAAAACAAGGAATCTTAAAAAATAAATCCACAATACCATTCTCAAGCTTAAGAAGATAAGAGTAATTCATTAATATTATCAAATAAAGCAGGAGTTATTTCTGAGTAGGAATGATTAGGACTGAATGTCATGAGAGTCTTAAGAAAAGAACAAATGAGCCGTGGGAGTTCAGGATAAGAAAGTTCAGTTGTTCTTTAATGTTTCCAGTATTAAAGAAAAGAACAACTTACCCAGGGGAAAAGATTATGTTTGGATATTTTACAACTGTTTGTTTTTGGCTTTTCTCAGAAAAGTGATTCTGAAGTAGTACATAGAAGGAAGTTCCGCTTCTACATGGACTACTTGTGGATTTTGTGTTCTTTCCCTTTTCCCTAGTAAGCAAGAAATAACAGAGAAAGAGATTCAATTAGTAGCAAGGAAGTTGTACATTTGCAATTTAGACAAATTCTAAGCATTCAAAGCCAAATTCTACTGATTCCAGCATAGAGTTTATCTTTGTATTCATCTTCTCAATTGAAAGTATTCTCCTTTCCATGGTTTAAAAATCTTATCTCAAGCCATTGAGAGTACCTTTAAATTGCTTGCTTGAGAAAAGGCTGCCTGGGTTTATGTTTTACCAAAATGTACCAAACATTTTGCCATGCCTTCCAGTCTAGCATTTCTAAATGATTTATTCAGGTCAGGTCTAGCACTAAAATTTAATATCTAAAGATGAGTAAGAGGTTTTTTTCTTCATATAATTTTCACATTTTAGAAAGTCAGAAAGCATGAGGTTAAAAAACAAAAGAGAAACAAAAAACCGATTCCAGTAAATAATGACAGTATTGGGTTATAACCTATAGATAAAAGCCATGTATCCACAGTGATATAAATAAATAATCAATGAGCAAATGAGTGGGGCAGACAGGAGAGTTCCTCCTTGCGGCAGAATCCCAGTGAATAAACAGAAGAGTGGCAGAAATAGAAAACCACCTTTAGGCTATCACCAGAGTAATACTTTTCACAAAGAAAGCCATTGATGTTAAAATTGAGTGACATATAATGAAAAGTAGATTATTTGGAGAGTCAAAGTATCTCACTGCAATATATTAATTAGTTATAAAGGGGAAAGGAGTTACTTTACAGTATGGAACCATGACAGGATTCTGGTTAATTATAGCTATCATCATCAATAATAAAATATATTACCACTGTAAATTCTCAACATGATGTTCCTACAAGGTACAAACATCATTTCTATGATATTCTTATTCAAAATACATAACTTTTAACAGAGACAGTTTTCAAACTGCAGATCAGTATGTCTCAAAATTGTTAAGGTTATGAAAGATAATGAAAGACTGAGGAACTGTCACAGACTGGAGGAGACCAAGGGGATAGGACAGCTAAATTCAACATTGAATTCTTGGATTGGATCCTACAATGGCAAAAGAACATTATTGGGAAAACTAGGGAAATCAGAATAAGGTCTGTGAATTAGACGCAGTATTCTTTTAATATTAGTTTTCTGGTTTTGCTAATTGTATTATGGTTATGTAAGATGTTAACATTGGGAAAAGCTCATTGGGAATTTTGTGATATTTTTCAACTTTTCTTTAAATACAAAATTGTTTCAAAATAAAAAGTTAAACCTTAAGGGGGAAAAAGCCCTCTTCCAGCAGTGCACAAGTATATCATAGCTTGAGTGAATCCATTTACAAACATCTCATGCTTTGGATGGCTGGGCTGGGCCATATTTGGACAGTGGACATTTGCTCTGCAGAAAAGGACATTTTGTTGGATATCTATAAGTCTCACTAAATACTGTGAAACCCTCAGAACAATCAATAGAAGAGTAAATGTTGGGAAATGTTTGCTTTATGCTCCAGGCATGTTTTAGAGCACCCCTGGGAGTAGTTTTTGCTTGTTCTCAAATAGTTGGAGACATGGGAGGCATTCTTAGGCATGACTGAACCAGAGGAAGCTGTCTATGCCATGTGCAGAATTCTCTTTCTGGTCCCTTACTCTTTTTTTCTTTTTTAAAATTTTTATTGGAATATAGTTGATTTACAATATTGTTATAGTTTCAGTGTACAGCAAAATGAATCACTTATACATATACACTCTTATACATATATCCACTCTTTTTTCAAGATTCTTTCCCCATATAGGCCATTATGGAGTATTAAGTAGAGTTCCTTCCGCTATACATTAGGTTCTATTAGTTATCTATTTTATCCTTGAACGTCTTGATCATTCCTTACTCTTCCTTCCATCCTACTCTTAATATACTCCCTAAACACTAACCTCTTAAGTGAAAGTAAAGCAAGCACAAGTCAGAAAAAATTCTCATTAAACACGAACACAAGTGCACACCCATGTGTCTGTGGTATAGGAAGTTCCAATGGCATCAATATCCAAACTTCTCTTTCTCCTTCCACAGAAGAGCAGCCAAACTGCAGTCATGTGAGTTTGTGCCTGCTGCTGTAGTGTCTCCCTTTCTGCCCCTTTTCTTCTTAAATGGCATTCTCCTCATCTGCCATTTCCATTTTCTACAACTAGCTCTTTCCTGCTTTGCTTTCACATTCACTGCTAATAAGAAAGAGATCCAATAGCTTAATTATAGTGACATAATGTCTGTCACACTAATATAATGTTCCTTTCCTTTCAGAGACACAGTGAATTTTTTTAAGGGCTGAGGAATATAGAGCAGGCCAGAATGATACTATGTGTTACATGGACCCCCATGAGCAGGAAGTGCTCCTGGACCCATCAACTCCTAGAGGGAGGGACAGGACTTCAGGTCGACAGTTCTGGAATGAGACCTCTGACTTAGAAATTTCATGGGGAAGTCTCCCAACAAAGTTCCATGCCACCCTGAACCCTCACAGCCACGGTGGGATCTGGGAGACAATTTGCTCTGCCTCTGCAGAGTGTCCAGTTTTGATGTGTGAACCATCTACAGAAAGCCTTATATACTTATCCCCAACTGCTTTCAGTTCACGACCTCTGTCTCTTGGGATGACATATGTGGAAACCGTATCAGGAGATCCCCTTGTCTCACTAACTGATAAAAAGATGATTGAGAAGAAAGATAGATCGCTATGAATACTGATTGTTTTAATAGTTAAATTTTTCTCATGGGCTTCTGAACCACCACCCCCCCCACCTCCACTCTCCTTCCCCATACCACCATTGTTAAAACAGTAGCCTACAGTCCTTACCTAGAATTTCACCAGGTATCCTGTTGCTGCCCTTTTCCTGTTCCAGTCCGGGTTCCACATTGCATGTAGTTATCATGTCTCCTTGGTCTCCTCCAATCTCCAAATACCTCTGGGTGCTTTCTTTCCTTTGAGCCCAGCAAGATGGTAGTTTATAAAGCAGAGTTTCAGTGACTGTCTTAGCCCGACAGGGACTAAGAAGATGGCATGCTGCAGGTGAATGTGGAGCTGTGACGCTGCACTATCTTGCTTCTCTCACATCATCACTTTCCCTAATAGGAGCACTCTGAAGTCAAGGATGTCTGGGGACTTAGACCAAAGCTTCAGGCTACAAGCCCAAGGTAGTTGTTTTTTTTATATATAAATTTATTTATTTTAATTGGAGGCTAAATACTTTACTTACAAAAATTTGGCTCACAATCCAGCCCAGCAGGCTCCACCCTGTCCCTGGGATTCTCCAGGCAAGAACACTGGAGTTTGTTGCCATTTCCTTTTCCAATGGATGAAAGTGAAAAGTGAAAGGGAAGTTGCTCAGTCATGTCCAACCCTTAGCATGAACTGCAGCCTGCCAGGTTCCTCCATCCATGGGTGTTTCCAGGCAAAAGTACTGGAGTGGGGTGACATTGCCTTCTCCGAATTACTTTACAATATTGTATTGGTTTTGAAGTCTCATGCTTAAAGTTTTCAGGGATTTTCTTATTTTACTCAAAATTATATATATTTATTTTTAATTCAGAAAGAATTCTTCCTTACATTTTATAATGAAATTAACAATGCCAGAAAATGCACCATGTTTATTCCATTACCTGAAGTATTCATTGTTAATCCCTGCATATTTCAGTCTGAGAAGCTCAAACAGCATTATTTTACCATTTCAAAAGTATGACTGGATTACACAGGCCATCACGACTAAATGCTGGTGTCCCAGCCACCACCTACAACATTGTCCCTATAGGCAAATGCCTTCCAAGTTACAAACAACTGACTTACAAAATTTGGCTCACAATCCACTTCTAAGTGGGGAACTGTTTGTTCTAATATAATATCCTCGCCACAGGGATTTTATATCATCACAACAAATGGTTCTTTTAGTTTCTGTGAAAACCCACCACTAATTCAAGCTGTATGTTGATTTTTTTTTTTCTCCAGATATCAAATGGGCCTCAAGCAGAAACTCCCAATATGGTGATCTAGTTGGGAATATAGCCTGACAACAACAAAAAGAAGATACATGAAAAAGCAAGATTGAACAGAATGCATTTATAAGCAAGGGCCTTTGATTCTGTGCCTCTGTCCTTTGGCCTCAGAATTTAATTTTCCTACTCAATTTTCTGCTGTTCAAATGATGCAGTCATTTTGTTGCTTGTATATAGATGGTAAACTCCAGCTCTGAAAGCAACAAAGTTGGTGAAAAGCCCACAGGAAGCCAACTTCCTCTTTGAGTCCTCTTTTGTCAAGGACCTTTTTAGTTTCAAAATGATCAAAGGTGAGTGCAGGTGAAAAGCAAATCACTGAAGTGAATGACAGAAAGGGCAAGCCCTGGAAATTTTATTCTCCTTGGAAAACAGATGTCCCTGAAGGGAGGGGACAGATATTGTTACCTTAGAGCCCACTGGAGCTGGATATTGAACTTCCCAGCCCCATTTTAGAATTGGCTCAATGCTGTCATTGGTTCTTGGCTATGGGAAACTTCCATCGCAGGGGATATCTTTTCTTCCCCTTCAATGATTGTTTTTCTTCAGTGTAATCCTGCTGCTTCCCCTCCTGCAGGTGTCATGCTTGAGGAGAGTGAGGGCCACTTCATTTCTGTGGCAGTGCTTTCCAGGCTCCTTACAGATGGAGGTAATTGCAAATGGAAAACATGCCACAGGAGGAAATCATGGTGACCCTGAGAATGTAAAAGCTGACATGCGTAGGTCATAGTGCACTCTGAAAACCTGGCTTTCTGAGTACCTTTCAGTTCTTTCAAGCTGGAATATCCTCTCTCTTTGCTTGTGATTTGGGATAACTGACTACCTCAAAGGAGCCTGGAAACATATTGAAAGAACCTCACCTGTGTGTGTGACTCATGGCAAAATAGAAGTAGATTAAGCTTCATGCCGCTCACATACAATTCCTAGCCTCTGAGAGTTTACCTTTTATATTAGAGTTCATCTTTTATATTAGTTAAATCGTTTCTATTAAAGCTCTCTAGACACATCTGCCCCCACGGCTTTGTGTGAGGTTTTTTGTTGTTGTTACTGTTATTTAGCCTACCCAAGAATTTTTAAAAATACTTTTATATGGTTATGGAAAAGCAAGAGAAGAAAAATATTTTGTGACACAAGAAACTTACTTGAAACTCAGATTTAAATGTACATGAATATAATTTTATTGGAAACAGAGCCATGAGTATTTATTTATGTATGACTTTTGTCTGATTTTGTGTCACAACTGCAGAAGTTGCAACAGAAACCATGTAAATAGCCTGCAAGGGCTTCCCAGGTGGCGCTAGTGGTAAAGAACCCATCTGCCAAAGGTATGAGACTCTGATTCAATCCCTAGGTTAGGAGGATCCCCAAGGAGAGCATGGCAAACCACTCCAGTATTCTTGTCTGCAGAATCCCACGGACAGAGGAGCCTGGCGGGTTATAGTCCATAGGGTCACAAAGAGTCAGACACGACTGAAGCAACTCAGCACGTACACATGCATGGCCTGCAAAGCTTATAAAGTTAACCATTTGGTCCTTTATGGGAAAGCTTTGCCAAACTTTATTCCATATACACTGAGAGTTCGCTTTTGCTCAGTGATATGCAGCAAGAACGTGGACATGCCTGGGGCAGAGGACAAGTGTCATAACGGAGTTGGGGAGGGGCGGGCCTGGAGAAGCATGAAAAGCTTTCGAAGGCGCGCTTGCCATTGTCATTGGTTGTGTGCAGATAAAGCTGCTCTTTGCTTGCTCTAAAGTATTTTGTGCATATTTTTAATAAAAGGAACTAAGATCCCAGTAAAAGTCGGACAAGTTAGGATATAGAAAAGCACAGAACAGCTGTCTCTGTACCATAGTAATGCGTTTATCTCTGACTCTTACACTTTGCCTCACTGTCTTTCATGGTTCCTCTTGAAATAAGAATTGAAAGAAGGAGGAAGAAGAGGAAGAGACAGAGAGAAAGAATTTTAGATGAAAGTAGAGGACTCAGGTAATGGAATAGAGGACATAGCAGAAATCAAAATGAGAATGATAGAGAAAAAGATTATGGAGTAGTGGGAAGGGAATTGTTAAAAATGTTCTGTGCTGTGGTTGGTGCCATCCTCTAGTCTAGATACAAATTAAGCTCTCTAAAAGGAGACTGCAGAGACTTTATTAATTGATTATAGAAAGAGGGTGAAAGTGAGACATGGCATCAAAAATTAATTTTGCTAGCTGTTATGTGATAAAAAACCTGTTTTTTAAACTTATTGCCATTGGACTCCAGATTCAAATAAAAGGTTATTTATGAGCCTAATATGCAGACAACATAAAGATGACCATCAACACACACTCCTCCCCCTTCATCAGGGATTTCCACAGAGATTTCAAGGCACACACACATGTCTACTCTCTCCCAAGAATAATTACCATTTTATCATTTGGGATGGGGGAGGGGGTCATTCTGACTTTATAGGAGTCACTTTCAATCTAACTGCCAGAATGTAGGAAGACATAAACATTCATTTGCAGTCTCTGTCCACACCGGACTTATATAACTGCCATAAAATGGTTTAGTTTGGTAATCACCCAGATAAATTTACAGCTCACACATTTTTAAACTATGTTGTAATTCTCCCCTGAAACTCAAAAACACTAAGTAAAAGATCAGCTTACTATGCATATGAAGCAGATGAAGGTTTGTTTCATGTGGTGTTGGGCAACTTTTTAAGAGCATCAGACACCTAGAAGAAGAGAACCATTAATCTCTAATTTTAAAATAGCAACATTAGCAGCACAGGGACGACCAAGTCCTGGAGTGAATGCCATTCTTTGTAACCTTAACCTATGGCAACTTTAGATTTATAAAAACATTTGCCATTTGTGTTGAACAAGTCAGTGTGAATAATTAAGGACCAATTTATTGACAAACAGCAATAACAAATTTACAAAAGTAATGATATGTCTTCTTTTAAAGAGTTTTCCATCCTATGGCACACAGGCCAGCTTGTTAGAAGATCAGGAGACACGGGGTTTTTTGCACCCTTCTTGCCATTTGCTTGTTCAGACCACACAAACCAACCACATTAGAAAACACACACAAATGTGCCAAGAATGCCTGCCTCTCTCTCCATCATATTTGTAGCTACCTTTTCCTAATGGAGCATGGAATTCCATAACCTCAGGGAACATCAAGACTATTTCAAAACACACCCAGATGTTCTAGAAAATGGATTTGGACCTGCTTTTTATTTTGCCTTGAGAAATGCATTACTAACATTTGTGCTCAGAGAAGGTCTTCTACTACTCTGAAATATTTTCCTTAGAAATAAATGTATAGTGAGAAGTAAACAACTGAACACATCTACCCCTCCAGCCTCACTTCTTCCTTGTAATTAAAGGAAACAATATACGTCCATCAGCTCGACCTCAAAATCAACAGGAAGAAAAATGTTAAGCACAGAATATGAATTATCTTCTATTTACCTAAAGAAGACTCCCCTAAGGATCCTATTAACATTGAACACGAGTACCCCAAAAGACAACCACATGACTTATGGGTAGGCAGATATCGAAATCAACAGATGTTCTAGCTAACACGGGCCATCAGAGCCTCAAGATGAAAACAGGACCTTTATAATTCAGCTACAGTGTGGGCGAAAATCATGGTGTCCACCGAAAGCTCTCCTAAATGAATTAGTCAGGATGACTATTAAACTTGTAGGGCTTTTGGTCTCTGAAAAACAGTTCTTTGTGAAAGGCAGAAGTTGGAGGGAAATGTTATTTCTCTTGCATAGATTGTTAAAATTGAACAAAAATACAAGAAGTAATATCAGCATGAAATGACTGTTTTTCTTGTGCAGAAACCCTTATCAAAATCAAAAGCTTACTTTGGAGCAGTAATAAATCTGCTCCTGACTTGCTCCACCCAGACTCTGAACAGTTTTCAAATGATTATGCCTCAAATAGATTTTCAGGTTTCCTTTACCCTGTACCAAACTACAAAGGGATTTTTCATGCTCTACTACTTAACTGAGCCTTGTGTTCCTGCATGAAAGCTTAAGAAGGTCACAGAAATATAGAAAGATTAAATGCACTATGACTCTGGAAATGAATTGCTGGATCAGAGAAATGCATGAAAACCTCATGACTCTTTTGCAGTAATGTCTAGCTTGGAGGTTGGGTGGGGTAGAAAAGATGAGTATTTGAGGGGGAGAAGTTGAATGTGAAGGAGGGGATAAAGCCATAATGTACAAAGTTTTAAAATGATGGGTTATTACTTGACAGTACATTTGAAATGGTTCCAAAGAATAGTAAATGAAAAAGCTAATGTGAATAGGTGGGAAAGGTTTGACATTATTAGTGAACATGATGACTGATGGGAGGCTTCCTCCAGGAGGGCCTAGACAACACACTGGCTTTAAAAGCAGGTCTGGGTGTTTCAGAGATGAAGGGAGCTCAGGCTTAAAGAGGTCTTTACAATTTTCAGTAATAACTAGGCAGAAAGACTCATAATCCACAGAACAATGGCATTTTTGTAGCCTGGAGGGGGGTAGCAACTCACAGTGCTAAGAGAGAGGCTAAGCAAAGAGCAGAAGGCAGCAAATTCAAAGTAATCACAACCTCAGTAGCTGTATGTTGCTCTCTGGTAACACCTCCAATAGTTAATTGATAGATAAGTTTTTATGGAACATAAACTATAAAGTGAAGTTGCTCAGTCTTGTCTGACTCTTTGCGACCCCATGGACTGTAGCCTACCAGGTTCCTCCCTCCATGGGATTCTCTAGGCAAGAGTACTGGAGTGGGTTGCCATTTCCTTCACCAGGGGATCTTCCCAACCCAGGAATCGAACCTGGTTCTCCCACATTCCGGGCAGACGCTTTAACCTCTGAGCCACCAGGAAAGCCACATAAACTATAGACCTAGTAAAAAAAAAAAAAAAAAAAAAAAAGAAAAAAAAAAAAGGCAAGGTGCTCTGAGTAAAAAGCCCAAGGAGTTAAAGGTCTAGCTCAGAACACAAAGTCATTTAATGAAACAAAATGTATACAATAATATATCAGATTATGTGATACTAATAATTTAAAGCTAAAAATAAATATAATAAAGTGTCACTGGACAAGGAAATGACAAACCACTTCAGCATTCTTGCCTTGAGAACCCCATGAACAGTATGAAAAGGCAAAAAGGTATTACACTGAAAGAGGAACTTCCCAGGTCAGTAGGTGCCCAATATGCTACTGGAGAAGAGCGGAAGAATGTCTCCAGAAGAAATGAAGAGGCTGAGCCAAAGCAAAAACAACGCCCAGTTATATAAGTGTCTGGTGGTGAAAGTAAAGTCCGATGCTGTAAGAACAATATTGTATAGGAACCTGGAATGTTAGGTCCATGGACTGTAGCCTACCAGGCTCCTCTGTCCATGAGATTCTCCAGGCAATAGTACTGGAGTGAATTGCCATTCCCTTCTCCAGGGGATCTTCCCGACCTAGGGATCGAACCCGGGACTCCCACATTGTAGACAGACACTTTACCGTCTGAGCCACCAGGGAAGTTGCTAAGTCACTTCAGTCATGTCCAACTCTGTGTGACCCCATAGACGGCAGCCCTCCTGACTTCCCTCTCCCTGGGATTCTCCAGGCAAGAACACTGGAGTGGGTTGCCATTTCCTTCTCCAATGCATGAAAGTGAAAAGTGAAAGTGAAGTCACTGAGTCACGTCCAACTCTCAGCGACTCCATGGACTCCAGCCCACCAGGCTCCTCCATCCATGGGATTTTCCAGGCAAGAGTACTGGAGTGGGGTGCCATTGCCTTCTCCGGTTAGGTCCATGAATCAAGGTAAATTGGAAATGGTCAAACAGGAGGTGGGACAAGTGAACGTCAACATTTTAGGAATGGGTGAACTAAAATGGACTGGAATGGGCAAATTTAATTTAGATGACCATTATATTTACTACTGTGGGAAAGAATCCCTTAGAAGAAATGGAGCAGTCCTCATGTTCAACAAAACTCTGAAATTCAATACTTGGGTGCAATCTCAAAAACAGGAGAATGATCACCGTTCGTTTCCAAGGCAAACTATTCAATAGCATTGTAATCCAAGTCTATGCCCCAACAACAAATGCTGAAGAAGTTGAAGTTGAATGGTTCTAAAAGACCTACAAGATCTTCTAAAACTAACACCAAAAAAAAGATATCCTTTTCATCACAGGGGACTGGAATACAAAAGTAGGAAGTCAAAAGATACCTGGAGTTACAGGCAAGTTTGGCCTTGGAGTACAAAATGAAACAGGGAAAACTAACAGTTTTGCCGAAAGAACTGCACTGGTCATAGCAAACACTCTGTTCCAACAACATAAGAGATGACTCTACACATGGACATCACCAGATGGTCAATACTGAAATCAGGTTGGTTATATCCTTTGCAGCTGAAGATGAAGAAGCTCTATACAGTCAGCAAAAACAAGACCAGGATCTGACTGTGGCTCAGATCATGAACTCATTATTGTGAAATCCAGACTTAAATTGAAGAAAGTAGGGAAAACTGCTAGGCCATTCAGATATGACCCAAATCAAATACCTTGCGATTATACAGTAGAAGTGACAAATAGATTCAAGGGATTAGATCCAATAGACAGAGTGCCTGAAGAACTATGGATGGAGGTACGTGACACTGTAGAGAAGGCGGTGATCAAAACCATCCTAAAGAAAAAGAAATGCAAAAGGGCAAGATGGTTGTCTGAGGAGGCTTTAAAAATACCTGAGAAAAAAGCAAAAGTGAAAGGCAAGAGAGAAAAGGAAAGACACACTCATCTAAATTCAGAGTTTCAAAGAATAGAAAAGGGAGATAAGAAAGACTTCCTCAGTGATCAATGCAAAGAAATAGAGGAAAACAGCAGAATGGGAAAGACTAGAGATCTCTTCAAGAAAAATAGAGATACTAAAGCAATTTTCATGCAAAGATGGGCACAATAAAGGACAGAAATGGTATGGGCTTAACATAAGCATAAGATATTAACAAGAGGTGGAAAGAATACACAGAAGAACTATACAAAAAAGATCTTCATGACCCATATAACCACCATGGTTATATCACTCACTTAGAGCCAGACATATTGGAATGCAAAGTCAAATGTTTGAAGCATCACTACAAACAAAGCTAGACAGAATTCCTGCTGAAACTATTTCAAACCCTAAAAGATGATGCCATGAAAGTGCTTCACTCAATATGCCAGTAAATATGGAAAACTCAGCAGGGCCACAGAAATGGAAAAGTCAGTTTTCATTCCAATCCCAAAGAAGAGCAATGACAAAGAATATTCAAACTACTACATAAATGCACTCATTTCATATGCTAGCAAAGCAACGCTCAAAATTCTCCAAGCCAGGCAACAACAGTCTGTAAACTGAGAACTTCCAGATGTTCCAGCTGTATTTAGAAAAGGCAGAGGAACCAGAGATCAAATTCCCAACATCTGTTGGATCATAGAAAAAGCAAGAGAGTTCCAGAAAAACATCTACTTCTGCTTCATTTACTATGCTAAAGCCTCTGATTGTGTGAATCACAACAAACTGTGGAAAATTCTTAAAGAGATGGGAATTCCAGACCACCTTACCTGCCTCCTGTGAAACCTATATACAGGTCAAGAAGCAACAGTTAGAACTGGACATGGAAGAACACACTGGTTGAAACTTGGGAAAGGAGTACATCAAATCAGTATATTGTCACTCTGATTATTTGACTCATATGCAGAGCACATCATGCGAAATGCCATACTAGATGAAGCACAAGCTGGAATCAAGATTGCTGGGAGTAATATAAATTACCTCAGATATGCAGATAATACCACCCTATTGACAGAAAGCAAAGAGAAACTACAGAGCCTCTTGTTGAGGGTGAAAGAGGAGAGTGAAAAAGTTGGCTTAAAACTCAACATTCAAAATAATGAAGATCATGGCATCTGGTCCCATCACTTCCTGGCAAATAGATAGGGAAACAATGGAAACAGTGACAGACTTTATTTTCTTGGGATCCAAAGTCACTGCAGATGGTGACTGCAGCCATGAAATTGAAAGACGCTTGCTCCTTGGAAGAAAAGCTATGACAAACCTAGACAGCATATTAAAAAGCAGAGACATTACTTTGCCAACAGATTCATCTACTCAAAGCAATGGTTTTTCCAGTAGTTATGTATGGATGTGAGATTTGGACCATAAAGAAGGCTTAGCACTAAAGAATTGATGCTTTTGAACTGTGGTGCTGGAGAAGACTCTTGAGAGTCCCTTGGACAGCAAGGAGATCAAACCAGTCAATCATAAAGGAAATCAAACCTGAGTATTTATTGGAAAGACTGTTGCTGAAACTGAAGCTCCAATACTTTGGCCACTTGATGTGGAAAGCTGACTCATTAGAAAAGACCCTGATGCTGGGAAAGATTGGAGGCAGGAGGAGAAGGGGACAACGGAGAACAAGATGGTTAGAGGGCATCACTGAATCAATGAACATGAGTTTGAGTAAGCTTTGAGACATGGTGAAGGACAAGGAAGCCTGAAGTTCATGAGATCACAAAGAGTCGAACACTTCTGAGGGACTAAAAAACAAGAATAGACAGAAAATGGGCTGAATTCAACAGGGAAGGCTCTAAGAAAAGTCATTTAGGAAAGGTTTCTCAGGAATGAATGCAGTGGTTCAGCAGCCCCTCCTTTAATTTTGACTTTAAAACATAATGGTTTTTTTCTGTTGCCCGGATTGTAATAAAAGCATTAACCCAATGGTATAACTCTAAGAATGGGAATTGCAGAAGGAGTACAAGGATGTAAGCTTTGTAAGGCTGTAAGATAAATGTTTCATTTAGATGCAATTTGCAATTTTTATACATATAGCTTTCCTAAGAGTGGGATTGAAGGTAGAATATCTAAAAGAGAGGAAAAGAGGTCTATTCTCATCGAACAAACTATTCTAAAATTCTTTTTGTATAGAAACATTATTGCCATTTCTTAACCACTGAGTGTCATACATTTTGAATATGTATAAGAAAAACATTAAACATTAATAATGGGCAATGAAAATTAATTTTATAAATGTAGTTATTATCTCAAATTCTAGTTTGCTTAGTTTAACTGAAATCATATTTAATTAAAAGAAAAAAATTTAATGAATAAAAAGGAAAAACCTGGTGGTAATTTGCAAAAGATGAAAAAGAGATTATGATGATAACTTTGGTAATGCTTTATAAATTATTTTAATAAACTTGATTTTTTAAAAGACTTTACTATTTTACAGCAGTTTAAAATTCCCACATAATTTAGAAGTTTCAGAAATTTCCCTACACCCTTACTCTCCACCTGTATATCCTCCACATTTTCAATTGAAGAACCTACGTCAAGACATTATAATTACTCAAAGTCTATAGTTAACCTTAGGATTCTCTTTTGGTGTATACATTCTATGGATTTGGAGAAATGCATAATGACATGTATCTATCATTTTAGTTCCATACAGAGTATTTTACTGCCCTAAAATCCTCTATGATCCACCTATTCCCCTTTCTCTCCTTCAGTCCCTGATGACCACTGATCTTTTTACTGCTTCTATAGTTTTTTCTAGGATGTCATATAGTTGAAATTATACAGTATTTCTTTTCAGAATGGCTTATTTTACTTGCTGCTGCTGCTGCTAAGTCACTTCAGTCGTGTCCGACTCTGTGCGACCCCATAGACGGCAGCCCACCAGGCTCCCCATCCCTGGGATTCTCCAGGCAAGAACGCTGGAGTGGGCTTCCATTTCCTTCTCCAATGCAGGAAAGTGAAAAGTGAAAGTGAAGTTGTTCAGTCGTGTCTGACTCTTCGCGACCCCATGGGCTGCAGCCTACCAGGCTCCTCCGTCCATGGGATTTTCCAGGCAAGAGTACTGGAGTGTGGTGCCATTGCCTTCTCTGTTATTTTATTTACTAATATGCATTTAATATTCTTCCATGTTTTATAGGGCTTAATAGCTCATTTCTTTTCAGCACTGAATAATATCTCATCATTTGGATGTACCACAATTTATTCATTCACCTACTGAAGGATATCTTGCTTTTTAGTTTTGTATAAACTTTATCTTTAAATTTATTTTTAACTGGAGAATAATTGCTTTATAATGTTGTGTTGGTTTCTGCCATAAAACAACATGAATCAGCCATAAGTACACACATATCCCCTCTTGAGCCTCCCTTCCACCCTCCTCATCCCATCCCTCTAGGTCATTACGGACCACTGGGCTGAGCTCCCTGTGTTACACAGCAACTTCCCACCAGCTATCTATTCATCCACAGTAGTGTATATATGCCAATGCTACTCTCTCAATTCATCCCACCCTCTCCTTCCCCCACTGAGTCCACAAGTTTTTCCTCTATGATTGCATCTCTATTCCTGCACTTCAAATAGCTTCATCAGTACCATTTTTTAATATATGATATTTTTTTCCTCTTTCTGACTTACTTCACTCTGTAAAACAGATCTTGTTTGCTCCTAAGTTGTGATAATTACGAATACAGCTGCTATAATATCTACATGCAGAGTTTTGTGTAGACATAAGTTTTCAGCTCCTTTGGGTAAATACTAAGGAGCACAATTGCTGGACCATATGGTATGAGTTTGTTCAGTTTTGTAAGAAACCATCAAAATATTTCCCAAGTGACTATTCCACTTTGCATTCTCACCAGCAATGAATGAGAGTTCCTGCTGCTCCACATCCTCTCCAGCACTGGATGTCCTCAATGCTCTGACTTTCAGTTCAGTTCAGTTCAGATCAGTTCAGTTCAGTTGATCAATCGTGTCTGACTCTTTGCAACCCCATGGACTGCAGCACACCAGGCCTCCCTGTCCATCACCAACTCCCAGAGCTTACTCAAATTCACGTCCATTGAGTTGGTGATGTCATCCAACCATCTCATCCTCTGTCATCCCCTTCTCCTCTCGCCTTCAATCTTTCCCAGCATCCGGGTCTTTTCAAATGAGTCAGTTCTTCACATCAGGTGGCCAAAGTATTAGAGTTTCAGCTTCAGCATCAGTCCTTCCAATGAATATTTAGCACTGATTTCCTTTAGGATGGACTGGTTGGATCTCATTATAGTCCAATGGACTCTCAAGAGTCTCCTCCAACACCACAGTTCAAAAGCATCAATCCTTCGGCGCTCAGCTTTCTTTGTAAGAAAGCTCTCACATCCACATACGACTACTGGAAAAACCATAGCTTTGACGAGACAGACCTTTGTTGATAATGTNCATTATAGTCCAATGGACTCTCAAGAGTCTCCTCCAACACCACAGTTCAAAAGCATCAATCCTTCGGCGCTCAGCTTTCTTTGTAAGAAAGCTCTCACATCCACATACGACTACTGGAAAAACCATAGCTTTGACGAGACAGACCTTTGTTGATAATGTCTCTGTTTTTTAATATGCTGCCTAGTTTGGTCATAGCTATTCTTCCAAGGAGCAAGAGTCTTTCAATTTCATGGCTACAGTTACCATTGGCAGTGATTTTGGAGCCCAAACAAATTAACCCTACCACTGTTTCCATTGTTTCCTTCATCTATTTGCCATGAAGTGGTGGAACTGGATGCCATGATCTTAGTTTTCTGAATGATGAGTTTTAAGCCAGCTTTTTCACTCTCTTTCACTTTCATCAAGAGGCTCTTTGTGTTATCTACATATCTGAGGTTGTTGATATTTCTCCCAGAAATCTTGATTCCAGCTTGTGCTTCATCCAGCCTAGCATTTCACATAATGTATTCTGCATATAAGTTAAATAAGCAGGGTGACAATATACAGCCTTAATGTATTCCTTTCCCTATTTGGAACCAGTCTGTTGTTCCATGTCCAGTTCTGTTACTTCTTGATCTGCAATACAGATTTCTCAGGAGGCAGGTCAGGTGGTCTGGTACTCCCATCTCTTTAAGAATTTTCCAGTTTTTTTGTGATCCACACAGTCAAAGGCTTTGGCATGGCCAATAAAGCAAAAGTAGATGTTTTTCTGGACCTGTCTTGCTTTTTCTATGATCCAACAAATGTTGGGAATTTGATCTCTGGTTCCTTTGCCTTTTCTAACATCTGGAAGTTCACGGTTCACAGTTCTGCCTTTAGGGCACTCATAGGTAAGCAGTAGCATCTCGTTGGTTTCATTTGCACTTCCCTGATAACATATGATGTGGAGCATCATTTCATATGCTTATTTGCCACCTGTGTATCTTTTTGGTGAGATATCTGTTAAGATCTTTGGCCCATTTTTTAAAATAGATTTTTTGTTTTCTTACTATGAAATTTTAAGAAGGTATTTTAAAATATATTTGGGGAAGCAGTCCTTTATCAGATGTGGTTTTTTTGCAAATATTTTCTTCCAGTCTGGATTTATCTTCTCATTCTCTTGATACTGTCCCTCATAGAGCACAAGTTTTTAATTTTAATGAAGTCCAGCTTATCATCAGGCCTTTGGTGTTTTATCTAAAAAGTCACCATCATAGGTTTTCTAGGTCATCTAGATTTTCTCCTAGGTTATTTTTTAGGAGTTTTATAGTTTTGCCACTCACATTTAGGTTTATAATCCTTTTTGAGTTAATTTTTGTGACAATCTTAAGGCCTGTGTCTAGATTCACTTTTTCACGTGCAATGTTGCTTTGTTCCAGAATAAATTGTTGTAAAGACTGTTTTTGCTCCTTTACATTGTTTTTGCTCCTCTATCAAAGATCAGTTGATTATACTTATGTGAACCTATTTCTGAATCCTCTATTCTATTTCATTTATCTGTTTGTCTTTCCTTTCACTAATACCACACTATCTTGATTACTATAGCTTTATAGTAAATCTTGAAGTTGGGTGGTGTCAGTCTTCCAACTTTGTTCTTCTCCTTCAATATTCTGTTGGTTTTTCCAAGTATTTTGTCTCTCCATATAAACTTTATAATCAGTTTGTTGATATACATGAAATAATTAACATTTTGACTACCGCTGCATTGAATCTATAGATCAAGTTGGGAAGAACTTATGTCTTGACAATATTGGGTCTTCTTATCTATAAACATGGAATATCTCTTTATATATTTAGTTCTTTGATTTCATTCATTACCATTTTGTGATTTTTTCATATAGATCTTACATATATTTTGCTAGATTCATGCCTAAATGTTTTATTTGGGGTGATAATATAAGTGCCATTGTGTTTTTAATTCAAATTTCACTTGTTTTTTGTTGGAATATAAAAAAGTGATTAATTTTATATACTAATCTTATGTTCTTACAGACTTGCCATGATTGCATGAGTCTTAAGAATTTTTGTCAGTTCTCTTAGGTTTTCTACATAGATGACAATGCCATCTGTGAACAGAACCAGTTTTTTTTTCCTTCCCAGTCTGCATATTTTTAGTTTTATTTTTTCCTTGTTTTATTTCATCAGCTAGAACTCTCAGAACAATGCTGAAAAGAAATAGTGAGAGATGACATCTTTGTCTTATACCTGATGCTAGTCAGGGAAGATTTGAGTTTCTCACCATTAAGTATGATGTTACTTGTAGGCTTTTGGTAGATGTTCTTAATCAAGTTGAGAAAGTTCCTCTCTTTCTAGTTGTTTGAGGGTTTTTATCATAAGTGGGTGCTGGATATTGTCTTTTTCCCACATATACTAATATGATCAGATGATTTTTTTTCTTTAGCCTTTGATGTGATGAATTACATTAACTAATTTTCAAATGTTGAATCAAGCTTGCCTGCTTCAGACAAACCCCACTTGGTCACATGCATGATTCCTTTTATGCATTGTTGGATTTGATTTGCTAATATTTTGTTGAAGATTTTTGCATCTCTGTTTATGAAAGATATTGACTATATTTTTCTTTTCTTGTAATGTCTTTATCTAGTTTTGGTATTAGGGTAATGCTAGACCCACTGAATGTGTTAGGAAGTACTACCGCTACTTCTATATTTTAAAGGAGATTGTAGAGAGATGGTATAATTTTTTTTCTTAAATATTTGATAGAATACAACAATCAGTCCATCAGGCCTGATACTTTCTGTTTTGGAATGTTATTTACTCTGATTCAAGTTTTAATAGATATATAGACCAATTTAGATTTACTTTTCCTTTTTGTGTGAGTTTTGGAAAATTGTGTTTTATAAGAAATTGGTCCTTTTCATCTGTGTTATCAAATTTGTGGGCATAGAATTGTTCATAGTATTACTTAATTGTCTTTTTGATGTACAAGGGATCTGTAGTGAAATCCTGTCTTTCACTTCTGATACTAGGAACTAATATCCTCTCTCTGTCTTTTCTTCATTATCCTAGCTGGAAGCTTATCAATTTTATTGATATTTTCAAAGAACCAGCTTTTCATTTCATGGATTAATCTCTACTGATTTCCTGTTTTCTCAAGTTGACTGGAGAAAGATTAAGTCTGGGCTTCTAAGTCCCTTAATTAAGAAGTTGAAGAAAACTGTATCTCTATTTATATCAGTTCAGTCACTCAGTCATGTCTGACTCTTTACCACCCCATGGACTGCAGCAGACCAGGGTTTCCTGTCCATCACCAACTCCTGGAGCATGCTCAAACTCATGTCTATCAGTGATGCCATCCAACCATCTCATCCTCTGTCATCCGCTTCTCCTCCTGCCTTCAATCTTTTCCAGCATCAAGGTATTTTTCCAATGAGTTAGTTCTTCACATCAGGTGGCCAAAGTATTGGAGTTTCAGCTTCAGCATCAGGCCTTCCAGTGAATATGCAGGACTAATTTCCTTTAGGATTGACTGATTTTTTCTCTATTAGATGATGTATAAGCCTGTGATGTTCTCTAGAGAATCAGCAGAATATTTTATTAATACAGAATCTCAACCTATAACTTTTAAAATTCACCCTATTTCCTTTATTATAACACTTTACCTTTGGATATATAATCTTTAAAAATATATTATCACTATTTTATAGATTTTTAAAATTCTTTTCCACTGAAATTAAGCATAATCAACAAGCTTATTTCAAATGTGCATCCAAACCATACAGAAGGAACATCTCTTCTGGTACTTTATACTCTTGTCTTTTTATTAATATTAGCATGTTGATTTTCTCTACCTTATATTTATCTATTTTAAACAATGCAGGAGATGTATTAGTCAAGTAGACATACAAATAAGTATCTTATAATACAAAGATGGTTGTCTTATAGAAACCAAATAAGTTGACTGGTAAGCAGAGATGGATAACAAAGCTTGATATTCTGTTACTGAATGAGTCTAAATTTGAAACAAGAAGAGTTATTTGAGGGTAACAGAGTAAAAGTTGAGTTCCCATAGAGCATACCTATGTGGCTGTTTTGATTAAAAAGTAAAGACTTAAGCACCATTGCTGTTGGAAAGGGAAAAATTAAACACAGTCCAGCTGGTGAAATGTACATAAATCTCTGCTCCAGAATTTGGTCTAAATTCAGAGAGAATGGTGTCTTTCATTGGATTGTTGTTGTTGTTCAGTGGCTAAGTCATATCCAGCTCTTTGCAACCCCATGGACTGCAGCATGCCAGGCATCCCTTTCACTGTCTCCCTAAGTTTGATCAGACTCATGCCCATCAAGTCAGTGATGCCATCCAACCATCTCATCCTGTTTCCCCATTCTTCTCCTGCCCTCAGCCTTTCCCAGCATCATGATTTTTTCCAATGAACTGGCTCTTTGCACCAGATGGCCAAAGTGTTGGAACTTCAGCTTCAGCATCAGTCCTTCCAATCAATATTCAGGACTGATTTCCTTTAGATTGACCAGGATTGATCTCCTTGCTATCCAAGTTACTCTCAAGAGTCTTCTCCAGAACCACAGTTCCAAAACATCAACTCTTCAGCTCTCAGCCTTCTTTATGGTCCAACTCTCACGTCTGTACATTACTACTGGGAAAACCATAGCTTTAACTATACTGGGAAAACCATCACTTTGTTGGCAAAGTGATGTCTCTGCTTTTTCACTGGATACTAGGAAGATATACCATATAGTTTGATTCTGAACTTAGCATGGATATATAGAATTGGATTAAGTGTATCCTTGTAGACCAGCTTATTTGAAGAGGTGACACAATCAAGTTTTGTCACCAAAACTACCAGCATGTGGTCAAAAGCCAGCTGCTCTTTCCCATTTGCTATCTTATCTTTGTTTTTCATTTATTTTTTTTATTATTTTTTAGAACTTTTTTTAAGTTTAAATTTTTATTTTTTAGTTTGTTTTGCTTTACAATACTGTATTCATTTTGCTATANTGTTAGTTACCAGAGCTCAGGCACAGTCCAGTGTTATCAATACAGAAGGATCTACAGTTGAGTCAGTCAAACACATCAGCTAGCAGTACAGTGAAGTGAAGTCGCTCAGTCGTGTCCGACTCTTTGCGACCCCATGGGCTGTAGCCTACCAGGCTCCTCTGTCCATGGGGTTTTCCAGGCAACAGTCCTGGAGTGGATTGCCATTTCCTTCTCCAGGTGATCTTCCCAACCCAGGGATCGAACCCAGGTCTCCTGCATTGTAGACAGCCGCTTTACCATCTGAGCCACCTTACAGTAAACAGTCAAATAGCAAGTCAAATAAGCTGGCTAATCCTGAGTCCACAGGTGAGGTGATGGACAACAGACAGGTGTCATGAAAGAGGAGTGAAGGAGTAGAAATGGCAGACACATCCTAATATCTCTCTGCTAGGAGACCTTATAAGTTCTCTTTTGCTTTCATCACTACCCTCTCAAGAGATGGCTTTTGTAAATTCTTCCGCTTCATTATGGCCACTGTTCTAATCTTTTAATGTCATCTTATCTATTTGTCTTGTGCAATTATCCTTGCAACAAAGGAATCAAATTCAGGGCCTTGGTGACCAGAGTAACTGGTAGAAGACTCCTGCTAAATCCTTGACTTTTATAGCAAAGTCCAAACCATTGTCAACTCCTGTGTGGTTTATAGAGGTCATACATGGCTGTCCTTCCAATGGGTCTGCTTCCACATTATTACATCTGTTCTCTTAAGTAATGACTCCTATTTACAGCTTGCAGAGACAAGCTTTTCTTGTCTCAAGGCCACTATCTCACATAGATAATTTGAGTAGAGCGCATTAATAACAGGAACTATTTCCTTGTTTAACTTTTCATGACAAATACTTAACTGCCCAGGACCTAGCAAATTCTAGGTGCCAAATACGTGTTTCCTGACTGATTTAATGACATTTTCTTCAGTTACTTTAACTTTAAAGAAATCAGTTTTCAGTGCTTTTCTTCTCCAGCTTCATAAACAGCCTTCACACTGAAATAATTTACAATCGCCTTGGGTCTTGGGAGGGAGAAACAATTTCCAGACCTTGGGCTATTAATTTAAGAGGATTCACATTAGATACAGAATTAGTGTCACATTTGATTCAGCCTTTCATGTCTTAAAACATGCCTCAGGCCACATCTGAATGCACCAAAATGCAGCAGGAATTCTAAAGCTGTTGTAAATCTTGGTCAAAGCCATCAGCAGAGGAGAACACATGAAGTGATCTCATGCTAGGCACTGTTGAGGGTGAGCAGTGCAGGAGGAAGGCCACATGCAGCCCTTGAGATGCGTGTACTCTGGGATAAGCCAGATACTCAAGCATATTTAAAGTCTGAGTAATATTTTCGAGCTCCCCAAAAGTTTGATAGTCAACTGATCTATGTCCTAACATAATAGGGACAACTATGCATGTAATAAAGGACCAGTGTCTACAGTTGTCCCTACCTTTCCCCCTAATATGTTCCAAATTTCTATTCACCCATCCACCTTAAATCATTTTAACTCTGTACTATCATCCAACAGACATACACTCACACAGTTTCCCCAATTGTCCAATTGTGTACTAATCTACCTTGACTAAAGTATGAAAAACATTACTTTTGTTCTAATTTAGTCAAACTAAAGTGAAAGTTTTTTTTTTTTTTTTTACTTTATTTTACTTTAGATTACTGTATTGGTTTTTCCATACATTGACATGAATCCGCCACAGGTGTACATGAGTTCCCTATCCTGAACCCCCCCTTCCCATCTCCCTCCCCATATCATCTCTCTGGATCATCCCCGTGCACCAGCCCCAAGCATCCTGTATCCTGTATCGAACATANGTTTTTTTTTTTTTTTTTACTTTATTTTACTTTAGATTACTGTATTGGTTTTTCCATACATTGACATGAATCCGCCACAGGTGTACATGAGTTCCCTATCCTGAACCCCCCCTTCCCATCTCCCTCCCCATATCATCTCTCTGGATCATCCCCGTGCACCAGCCCCAAGCATCCTGTATCCTGTATCGAACATAGACTGGCGATTCGTTTCTTATGTGATAGTATACATGTTTCAGTGCCATTCTCCCAAATCATCCCACCCTCTCCCTCTCCCTCAGAGTCCCAAAGTCCATTCTATACATCTGTGTCTCTTTTGCTGTCTCACATACAGGGTTATCATTACCATGTTTCTAAATTCCATATATATGGGTTAGTATACTGTACTGGTATTTTTCTTTCTGGCTTACTTCGCTCTTTAAAAAAACACTTTAAGAGAAAAAAAACTAAGAGAATACAAAACAAAGAGTGTAGAAACAGATGAATTTCACAGAATCGTATGTTTATGAGCCAAACTTAATTCAGTTTAATACACTTAGGTTAGCTTGGCTGGCCCCACTTTTCTTCACTTGAGGACTGATGCTGAAGCTGAAGCTCCAATACTTTGGCCACCTGATGCCAAGAGCCGACTCATTGGAAAAGACCCTGATGCTGGGAAAGATTGAAGAAAGGAGGAGAAGGAGATTACAGAGGATGAGATGTTTGGATGGCATCACTGACTTCTTGGACAGGTGTTTGAGCAAGCTCTGGGTATTGGTGATGGACAGAGAAGCCTGGTGTGCTGCAGTCCACGGATGCAAAGAGTCAGACACCACTGAGTGACTGAACTGAACTGAACCAATGAGGAGGGAATCTTTTTGGCACTGAGCATATTTGCACATTGAAAGTGATGTCCATCACTAGGACTCAGTGATTCAGGCACCCTCATCCATGGTTGCAGTGGCTATGTGCCCTTCCATAAAAAAATCCAAAACAAAACAAAACAAAAATAAAGTACACATTTTCTGTAACTCTATTCACTACCAAACTTCTTGAAAAACAAAGCCCAACTCACTGCCTTCCCTCCACTTGACCTCCTGCCAGTGACTCTTTATCCCACTGCACTTTGCCTCCTGCCTCCAGCTCTTCTCTAGAGCTTTTCCCAGAAAGTCTGCAGCAACCTCCTGATTGCCAAACCAATTCCCAGTTCCCTAGACATGTTGTTTGACCCTGTTGGCCAACTCCTCATTCTTGGATCTCTTTTCCCTCAGTTTCTGAAACTCTTCTGGTTAAAATCCTACCAGATAAAGTTTGTGATTGTTAGTTTCAAACTTGACATGAAAGAGCTGATATGTTTCTATGAGTCTCTATTGTATACTCTCTTCCTGCCACTCTGGCCATTTCTCTTGGCCTCTTTCTCTCGGTCTGTCTGTTTCTCTCTCTGGTAGTAACTTTATGTTTACCTGTTGCTTCAGTTCAGTTCAGTTCAGTCGCTCAGTCGTGTCTGACTCTTTGCGACCCCATGAATTGCAGCACGTCAAGCCTCCCTGTCCATCACTATCTCTCGGAGTTCACTCAAACTCATGTCCATCGAGTCGGTGACGCCATCCAGCCATCTCATCCTCGGTCGTCCCCTTTTCTTAGATGTAATTGTTTATTCTACCTTCATTTGCATCATTTCTCTTCTTTTCTCTCAAAATGTCTTCTATTTCCGTAGCTCCAGTTGTCACATAATGAACAGAAGACTTGTTAACTGCCCCACAAACCCTGTATTCTTGGCTCTCGTTTCCCATTGTCTGCTGTCTACTGCTACATTCCTTGATAGACTTTATCCTTGGCCTGGAGGATTAAATGGAGAGGGCAGTCTACTCGCCCTTCTGCAGTCACAAGTTTTTGCATTTTAAAAGTGTATGACTCTTTTAAGGCATAGTTTTCATTATACTGCTTTGGTCTTTGATCTCCTCAGTCAGTATTTACCAGTCCTAGGAAGCAATGAGCCATCTTGGCTTTGCATTGCCCTTGTCTTTTAATATATCTCATGGTATGTCTGGGGCTTCCCCCATGGCTCAGCTGGTAAAGGATTCTGCAACGAGAGAAACCTGGGTTCCATCCCTGGGGTGGGAAGATCCCCTGGACAAGGGAATGGCTACCCACTCCAGTATTCTGGCCTGCCTGGAGAATTCCATGGACTCTATATTTCATGGGGTCACAAAGAGTTGGACATGACTGAGCGACTTTCACTTCACTTCATAGTGTGTCTGCACCTCTCTGGTGGCACAGTGGTAAAGAGTCTGCCTGCATTGCAGGAGATCTGGGTTTGATCCCTGGGTAGGGACATCCCTCTTGGAGAAAGAAATGTCAACCCACTCCAGTATTCTTGTCTGGAAAACCCCATGAACAGAGGAGCCTGATGGGCCACAGTTCATGGGATTGCAAAAGAGCTGAACATGACTTAGCGACTAAACAACAACATAGTATGTCATGCAAATTACTAGGTTATAAACTCTCTGGGGACATAAATCCAATCTTGAATCCAACCAGAAATCCAATAATTTAGTTGTTTGTTGCTTAGTACAGTAATTTGCATTAATTCATTCACTTATTTTTAATAAGGAGTTTTCATTTCCCACCTTTTCATGCTAGACACATTTTAGGCATTGGAAGTACAGAGGTAGGCAAGACAGATGTAGTTTATACTCTCAAGGAACTAGTTCAAGAAAATAGCTATATAAAAGAAACAGGCTAATTGCAGAGCATAGCAAATACTATGAAGAAAAGACTGGAATGAGATAGAGACTGATGGGATTAGCTTTATGTACAGGAAGTTCAGGCAGGTTTTCTGACATCTGAGCTGAGATCTAAATAAGAACAACAAGACCCCCACCAACTCCCCCCTACTCCACCACACACACACACACATGAATACACACAAAATTCTGGGGAGTAACATTCCACATAAAGGGAATAATAAGATTAGAACAGAGAGGTAAGAAGGTTAGAGATTGTGTTGGACTGGGTAGTCCTTGAAAAGGATTTTGGGTTTTTAATTCAATGAGAAATATAAGACAACACTAATCAGACAAGTGATGTAATATGAATTCCAGTTTTACATTTCAGATTTATTTTTAATGAAATGGGGAAATATAGGAGGACATAAATCAGAGAAATTATGTGATCTGAATTCCAGTTCTGGTTACTATGTGAAGAGCAAACTGAAGAGTGGACATAGGAAATAGGTAAGCGGTGATGCAGGAGCCCAAGTGAGAAGCAATGGCAGTTTGTGTTAGTTTGGGACTTAGGAGGTGGTGGGAATTGGTTAGATTTGTGATAGATTTTAGAGTTTGCCCTAACAGAGTTTGAGTTAGACAAGATGGGAATTGAGAGTTACACACAGTAGTTACTTAATATGGAGAAGGCAGTGGCAACCCAATCCAGTACTCTTGCCTGGAAGAGTACTACTCCCATGGATGGAGGAGCCTGGTAGGCTGCAGTCCATGGGGTCACTAAGAGTTGGACATGACTGAGCAAATTCACTTTCATTTTTCATTTTCATGCATTGGAGAAGGAAATGACAACCCACTCCAGTGTTCTTGCCTGGAAAATCCCAGGGACGGGGGAGCCTGGTGGGCTGCCGTCTATGGGGTAGCACAGAGTCAGACATGACTGAAGCAACTTAGCAGCAGTAACAGCAGCAATTACTTAATAAAGGTTTGTTTATTGCCTGATAGCTGATGAATTCAAGTACTTCCAAGGTAAATGATCTCCTAAGATCCTACAAGTATGATTTAACAATACAAAAAACGGGAGGGGGGAGCCAGAAATATATAGCATATGATTTCTACCAAAGGAAGGTAGGAATTCCAGCCTAAGTCCAAATGCCACAACCTCTACCCACATTCCCACCTCATATTTCTATATATCCAGGGAAAACAATTATGCATTTTAATTGGATTTAGAGGAAATTTGGGAGACCTGGGTTTGATCCCTGGGTGGGGAAGATCCCCTGGAGAAAGGAATAGCTACCCACTCCAGTATTCTTGTCTGGAGAATTTCATGGACAGAAGAGCCTGGATACCTACAGTCCATGGTGTCACAAAGAGTCAGACATGAATGAGCCACTAACAATTTAAATTTGTTAAATGTAGAATGTACATTGAATGTTGAATGAAATCTGTGACTATATATACGTAGAGCTGTCTGCCTTTGTCTTTTGGGGAGATCTTTTTATGTTCCTAACCACACAAAGACCTCAGACTCTTTAAATAAGTTGACAGTTTATCCTGAATCAATTAAAGGATCATTTGAGGATGATTAGAAGAAACTCTGTTTTGACCAGTTTATAAATATACCTTTTAGTAGTTCTTTAAAGCTGTGAGAGTTTTCTCTACACATGAACTATTTTCATGTAAGTTATCTTAAGAGTCTCCTAAATGGCCCCCAACATGTCTGCTGTCACAAGGATAAAGATAAAAATGCTTAAAGGTAAAATTAGTGAATTTTGATTTAAAAGAAAAACAACAAAAACTTAAATGAGAGCTCAATTTGTAGCAGTTTTCAAAGCTTACCGGGCCTGCAAATATGCTTCTGTCCAAGTTTTGATTGATTCTTCCTGCAGTAACATGCCTCTGCTGTCTCTTAGGTATCTTCAATGCCAACGATGTATATATGTATCTATGTATGTATGTATGTATCTGTCTAACTGACCTTTTTGGAGATTTAAAAATAATAATTTTAGACTTACAAAAGAATTGCAAAATTATACAGAATTTCTATATACCACTCCCCTAGTTTTCTCTAATGTTTATCTTTTACATAAACATAGAATATTTATGCAAACTAAGAAATTAATCTTGGTTTGATTAACTAATAAACAGCTAATTCAGATTTTATCATTTTTCCCCCATTAATTCTGCTTTGTCTATACCACGGGATCTTATGTTACACTTAAATCAGGGGTCAATAAAATACCTATAACATTCTTGTGCTTAAGGAGAGAATTATAATAAAAGAAATGGTTTTTTAAATATGGTGGAATTGTATAAGAATATTAAAGTAGAAATTTAATGAACTATTATGTTTATTGGTATGTTTTCTATTTTAATTAATGTTATACTTGATCAAAAGTAGTATTTAATGCATTTGGTGACTAAGGGATTCATAAATTAGACATCTAGACAAAAGTCCTGCTTTGATTAAACTCTAACCAATAGATTTAAGAAAGCATAATGGACCTTGCCTACAGCAATTTGAACTATGATAGTCTAATGATGATTTTTAAATTTCCTTCATTCCTTTTATATGTCTTAATTGTACTTCTTCTGTAAGAAAGAGTTGTCACTTCCAGATCATTTACATATTTATACATATATATGAATTTATTACTATATAATAATAATGTAAATATTAGTATGAATTCATGAATATTTATTTTATCCTTTGGGTTATAAATTTTATCACTCAAGTTCTAAATTTGGCCATTGGGAGCTTTTTTGGAGTTTTAAAACTGTGCCCTTTTGATACAGCCCAATTCTTTTGTGTGTGTGTGCACTCCCTTTATTTCAGATACCACAAGGTGTTCAAGCTAATCTTGTGTTTTCCTTGATTCAGTCCTGGAGTAAACCAGTTTTCCAAGAGTCCTGGTTCCTTTTACTGGAGAATGACATTTAGAAAACAAGCTCTGGGTGTTAGATGTGCTCATTGCTCCTGGGACATCACCATTCTAGCCACTCAGTATGTGCTCAGTTGTGTCCGACTCTTTGTGGCCTGCCCGGCTCCTCTGTCCATGAGATTTCCCAGGCAGGAATACTAGAGTGGGTTGCCATTTCCTCCTCAAGGGAACCACTCTCAGTGGACAAAGCTAAAAACAAACGTGAGATCATTTTGATGCCTGTGGCACCAGTTCACTTCCATGGGGCTTATGCTGCTTTCCTCCTCTCCTCATTTGTAACTTCTTTCTCCAAAAGTGAGAAACCTGGCAGTACTATAAAAACAAAGTAGTTTCAGAATTGCCACCCATATCCTTGTAAGAAATACATTTTCCAATATAGTGAAATGCTTCTATACAGTCCTCTTATTTGTAGACTTACAGTGTCCAGGCAAAACACTGTTTCCTAGAGTTACTCCTGCTAGCTCCTTTCCTCCCGTCTCTTTCTTGTGGCTTTGTGATGTGTCTGCTGTATGCGGTTGGTTAGAAGCAAGTCACAGTTGTCACCCTCTAGGGAATAAGACCACCAAGGGCAGGTGGCCACTTGGCACTTAGGCATTTCTATGCAGTCAAAGCACAGGAGGCCATAGCTGTCCTCCTATAGCAGATAAACTCTGCTGAGGTCATTCCTTTAATACCAGTTCCTTCACAGATCAAACCAAGAGAAAATAGAAGGCAGGTAGTCTAAGAACTACTGTCTGATTTTTATGCAGCTTACATTTTTCCCCCCACCCTGGCCCACATTTTCTTCACTTATGTATTGGATACACAAACTAAAACTAATTTTTTGTGGTCATAATATATAAGCTGGAACCATGATGAAGTTTAATATGCATACTTTCCGTATTATGCTCTAGGATAGATGTAGCTGTCTCTAATTTTATTTGTTTCTCCCAGTCCTTATAGGAAAACAAATGAAAAGCATTTAGGAATTTTTGCCAAGTTTTCTAGAATTGAAACTCTGCCTGAATAAAATGAGGAACAAATCCCCTAGAGAAAGTAGCAAGCTCATCATGAGCTGAGCAAACCAAGGAATAGTGTCTTGCCTTGGGGTGAAACAGAAGAAGGATGAGGTTTAGTTCTCCATTAAACTTGAGGTAGGTTTATATAATTTAGGAGAAGCTATTGAACATCAAGTCTAGCCTTAGATAAAAAGAATCACTTCTATAATTTGCTGCATAGAGACCTTGTAGGCATGACTCTGAGATGTCTGTCCATTCACTGATCTGGCATCAGGCCCATGTCCAGCTCTGGGCTTAGCCTCACCCTTTGAAGTGTATGAAAGAAATGTAAGAGAAGACCTTGCTCTCCAAGGACTTTGGAGATTCAGCATCTGCTTTCTTCATTTTCTGCCACCATATGAAGATAAGGAGTAACCTTGATTAGAATGGCCTTTATGAAAGACCAGCAGAGTTAGATGTAAGTAGAGTCTGAATCATTGCATATTTTAAAGTGGAATATACATGGGAAGTAGAATAAGGCAATGCTGTTTATAAAACTCAAGATGGCTGAGGCAAAGGAGAAAAATAAATACAGACAGACCCTTCAATTGTTGACAGCTTTTGGAAGTATATGAACAAACAGCACATGAACCAAAAAGCCCCAGTGCTCTCCTTTAAAACTTGAATCAAACCTGGCAATAAAGGTGAAGCAAGCAAAGATTTCCTAAGATGAAACAGCTGAGAAGGAGGTACTGGGACAAGAGGCAGTCTTTGACTATTTTTAAAGTATTTTCAGATATTCAAGTTCTACATTGGAAAGACACAAGAGTGAAAAATCTTAGGGCTGCGAAAAGGCTGAAATGAGAAAGGACTAATCAACTGCTACCATCTTAGTCCTCAGCATCTCTCACCTGTTTTACAACAGCCAACCTCCTGTACTGGTCATTTTCACTCTTGCAACAATTCACCCTCCATACTTCCCTGGTGGCTCAAACAAAAAGAATCTGCCTACAGTGCAGGAGACCTGAGTTCGACCCCCGAGTCAGGAAGAACCCTTGAAGAAAATGGCAATACACTCCAGTATTCTTGCCTGGAAAATCTCACGGACAGAGGAGCCTGGCAGGCTACAGTCCTTGGAGTCACAAAGAGTCAAACACGACTGAGTGACTAACACACACATCCTCCATACAGCCTTGAAAATAAACCTTTAAAAGCATTCATTTCTTCCTACTAACAAGCTTTCAAATAGCTTTCCATTGCACTTTAATTTCTTGTCTTCATTTAATTCCATGATAGTCACACTAGATTTTCTTATTCATTCCCAGAATTTCCAAAGCTTCTTGCTTTACAGTTCCTTCTGTGTGTACCATTCTAACTTCGACTCTTCATGTGACTGGTCCTGCTCATCTTAAGGGTTATTTCCAGAGGGAAGGTTTCCTTGCCCAAATGCTAAGCAGCCTCCACAGGATATTCTATGCCATAATACCCCATTTATTGACTCATGGAAAATATTCCAAGTAATTACTTACTTTATACATTTTTATATTATATTGTTCTCTTTCTTCACCATTAACCATGGGAGAGGTGCTGCCCAACAGGGGCTGTGACGTTTACTAGAGGACTGCAGCCTCTATTCCAGCTGAGGCCTGGCAGAAAGTGAGCAGGGTGAATAAATACCCCACCCACAATCCTCACTCCTTCTGATCTTTTGCTGGCTCCTTTTGACAACAGACCAGGGGCCAAGAGAAACAGGACAATGCAGGCCATAGAAGTTGGCTTTCTGAGACACACAGCAGGACAGAGAAGGGCCGAGGGACAAAGGGGTCTGAGAGGTAAATGGAGACTATCCACACAGGGACTGAAAATAGAACAAAGTGATTTTAATCGGACTACAAGAAGAAAAGTACACAGCATACTGTGCAAAATCTGTGATCAAAAAAAAAAGAAAGAAAATAAAATATTTCTTGAATTAAAGAAAGATTTGAGTCTACTGATTGAAAATTCTCATCAAAGAACTGAAATGAAAGAGCTTTAAACAATGTACTATCTAGATACCATGCCTTAAAATATAACTGGATGAAACTAGAAAACTCAAGAATGAGGAAAATAAATGAACTGTGGATAAGCATTAAAACTCAGAAACCAGGACTTCCCTGGTGGTAAAGAATCCGCCTGCCAATGCAGGAGACCTGGGTTTGCTCCCTGGTCTAGGAAGATCCCACATGCTGTGGCACAACTAAACCCATGCGCCACAATTGCTGAGACTGGGCTGTAGCGCCCACGTGACACAGCTACTGAAGCCCATGTGCTCCGTAGCCTGTGCCCCACAACTCGAGACGCCATCTCAGTGAGAAGCCCGTGAATTGCAACTAGAATAACCCCTACTCCCCCAAACTAGAGAAAAGCCCACACAGCAACAAAGACTCAGGACAGCCAAAGTAATAAATAAAGAATGAATTTTTTAAAACCTCACAAACCAGAGACTTCTAAAATATCAATAAGCTATTTTTAAATGTTTAAAAATTCCAATGCAAATATTAAAAATAAGCTTGTAAAACATAAGAATCTTATCAAATAAGTTCTCAATTTGAATAATAGATGATGTCAATAAAACTGGGAAATTTGGAGAGGATGAGCAAAATTATTTTACAGATGTGTTGATGGAAATCATTGCATTCTTAGTATGCATAAGAAAAACAGATCTAATTTTTCTAATAAAAATAATTCCAAATAGTGTATCTTAGAAATCAACTGAATAAAAAGAAAAAAACAAAAAATAATCAAATACCAGAGTGAAAAATCATCTCTAAGAAGCATTAATGCAGAAGAAGTACATAATCTTAAGCAAAACTGGACTGACGGTATTGAAAAACAAAGACTAACAGATTTGTCATCTTTGAAAAGATGGACTTAAAAGTGTAACATAAAGATTTAAATTAAAAAAAGGATTTTTAGGTATGTGTAAAAAAAAAGTGAGCAAAAAACAGTAACTTTTTATTGAAAGAAACAACATAGAATTCAAATCTATAAGGACTAGATTAAGGGGGAAATGGTCAACACTTTATATTGATTCACGGTTCCCCAAAGAAGAGATTATAATTAAGAAACTTTGTGGAGCGAATATTAAGTCATTGAAATATACAAAAAAATGTGACTGCAGAAAATAAGTCCTTGAAAAAATACAACTTTAATGGGAGACTTTAGCAGTCCAGTTTGAAATACAAAAAAAAAAAAAAAATGGCATACCTGATTTAAACAATATAATTATAAAGATGCCCTATAAATTAGATTAAATACTGTATTTTGGAAATACAAGTTAGAGTAAGCATTATTTCCTAGTCAAAAAGAGAACTGACAATGTTAATACTAGTTAGCTAATTTGAGTTTAGTTCCATTCCAGGCACTTATCATTTCATTTAACCGTACAACAATGCAATGAGAAGGACATTATTGAACATATTTAAAGATGTAGAAACTAAAACGTAAAGAACTTATCTAATTTGTGCCCCCCACATCACAGTTGTAGTAGGAGAAAAAGAATTTTAACTCCAACACGCGCAACTTCAGAGTTATGCTCCTAACCACTTTAACATACTCTCTCACACCCAGATTGTTGTTGTTCAGCTGCTGTCATGTTTGACTCTTGTAACCTCATGAACTACAGCACACCAGTTTTCCTGGTCCTTCACTATCTCCCAGAGTCTGCTCAAACTCATGTCCATTGAGTCAGTGATGTCATACAACCATCTCATCCTCTGTTGTCCTCATCTCTTCCTGCCCTCAGTCTTTCCCAGCATCAGGGTGTTTTCCAATGAGTCAGCACTTCACATCAGGTGGCCAAAGTATTGGAGCTTCAACTTTAACATCAGACCTACCAATGAATATTCAAGGTTGATTTTCTTAAGGATGGGCTGATTTGATCTCCTTGCTGTCCAAGGGACTCTCAAGAATCTTCTCCAGCACCATAATTCAAATACATCAATTCTTTGGTGCTCAGCCTTTTTTGTGGTCCAGCTTTCAAATCTGTACATTTGTGTTGTTGAGTTGTGCTTAGTTGCTGCCGTGCCCCATGGACTTTAGCCGTCCAGGCTTCTCTATCCATAGGGATTCTCCAGCAAGAATACTGGAGTGGGATGCCATGCCCTCCTAAAGGGGATCTCAAACCAGTGATCGAACTCAGGCCTCCCAGATTACAAGCAGATTCTTTATGGTCTGAGTCACCCAGGGAAGCCCAACTACTGGAAAAGCCATAGCTATGACTATGTGGACCTTTATTGGCAAAGTAATATCTCTGCTTTTGAATATGCTATCTAGGCTTGTCATAGCTTTTCTTCCAAGAAGCAAGCATCTTTTAATTTCATGGCTGCAGTCACTATCCACAGTGATTTTGGAGCCCAAGAAAATAAAATCTATCGTAATTTCCACTTTGACCCCTTCTATTTGCCATGAAGTGATTGGACCAGATGCCATGATCTTAGTTATTTGAATGTTGAGTTTTAAGCAAGTTTTTTCACTCTTCTCTTTCACCCTCTTCGAGAGGCTCTTTAGTTCCTCTTCACATTCTGCCAATAGAGTGGTATTATCTGCATATCTGAGGTTTTTGCTGTTTCTCCTGGCAATCTTGATTCCAGCTTGTGAGTCTTCCAGCCTGGCATTTCTTATGATGTACTCTGCATGTATGTTAAATAAACTGGGTGACCATAGTGGGCTTCCCTCGTAGCTCAGTCGGTAAAGAATCTGCCTGCAGTTCAGGAGGCCCAGGTTTGATTCTTGGGTCAGGAAGATTCCCCTGGAGAAGGAAATGTGGTGACAATATGCAGCCTTGATATACTCCTTTCCCAATTTTGAACCAGTCTGTTGTTCCATATCTGGCTATTGCTTCTTGACCTCCATACAGGTTTCTCAGGAGACAGGTAAGATAGTCTGGTATTCCCAAACTCCTGAAGAATTTTCCACAGTTTGTTACAATCCACATAGTCAAAGGCTTTAGCATAGTCAGTGAAGCAGAAGTAGATGTTTTTCTGAAATTCACTTGCTTTTACTATGATCCAACAAATGTTGGCAATTTGATCTCTGGTTCCTCTGCCTTTTCTAAATCCAGATTGTAATTTAGAAGTTCTTGGTTCACATACTATTGAAGCCTAGCCTGAAGGATTTTGAGCATTACCTTGCTAGCATGTGAAATGGTAGTTCAAACATTCTTTGGCATTGCCCTTCTTTTAGGCTGGAATAAAAACTGACCTTTTCAGTCCTGTGCCCATTACTGAGTTTTCCAAATTTGTTGGCAGACTGAGTGCAGCACTTTAACAACATTATCTTTTATGATTTTAAATAGGTCAGCTGAAATTCTCCACTAGCTTTGTTCATACTAACGCTTCCTAAGGCCCACTTGAACTTCTGAGGCCACTCAGATTATATCACTCTATAAAAATTTGGTAAGGGCCCATTCTCTGAGCACAATACAAAAAAATTAGAAAGTAAGCTTCAGTAAAAGATAATTTTAAAAACTCTTTTAATTAATCTTGGTTTTAGTCAACAAAGAAACCCAGAACAAGCTAATGACACTGGAAACACTACATTAAAATGATATATTTTAATGAGAAGCCCCCAATACATTTATTTTTGTCATTGTTTTTCAATCACCAAGTCATGTCTGACTCTTTGCAGCCACATAGATTGCAGCATGTCAGACTCCCCTGTCCTTCACTGCCTCCTAGAGTTTACTCAAATTCCTGTCCATTGAGTTGATGATGCTACCTAACTATCTCATCCTCTGCTGCCCTCTTCTCCTTTTGCCTTCAGCCTTTCCCAGCATCAGGATCTTTTCCAACGAGTTGGCTCTTCACATCAGGTGGCCAAAGTTTTGGACTTTCAGTTTCAGTATCAATACTTCCAATGAATGTTCAAGGTTGAGCCTTAAATTATTTTATTCTTAAAAGCAAGAGAGAAAAAAATAAATGAGTTATGCACTTAATTCCAGATTTTAGGAGAAGGAGAAGCACAAAGGAAGTGCAAAAAAACATACCTAAGGAGATAAATTAACTAATTAGAACATAGCTTTTTAAAGGGAGAGATAATCCATATGAAAATACAAGCACTGGATACACACACACAATTTTTCATGAAACAAAGTTTAAATTTCCTGAGTGATACACTCTGATGTTTTAATTTCTTTAACAGACTTATTGAGTTATAACTGATAAATACTAAACTACAAATATTTAAAGTATACTATATAACAAGTTTTGAAATATGTATAGACTTGTAGAGTCATCAACACAATCAAGATAATGAAAATATCCAATATTATCAGAAGTTTTCTTATGTCCTTAAGTTATCCCTTCCTCTCACCTGTATTCCTTCCCCCATCCACAGAAAACCACTAATGTGCTTTCTGTTACCATCGATTAGTTTTCATTTTCTATGGAATCATAAAGTATTCACTTTTTGGCCTGGTTTCTTTCACTGATTATGTAAGCATTCTGAGAGTTATCTACACTTTTTTATGTGTCAGTAGTTCATTTTTTTCATTGTTGAGTAATATTTTATGGATGTACCACAATTTGTTTATTCATTAACATGCAAGTATGGATTTGGGTTGTTTCTAGCTTGAGTCTATTGCAAATAAACACTATTCTATTTGGTTTCTTTGTTTTAATCTGGTCATGGCCATCTGAAACTGATTGCACTACTAATGTGATGTATGTCACTGATTAGCAAATAGTGCCTGAAAACATGGAAGGCTTAAGGAGAAGGTTTCCTTGGTGGCCCAGCAGTAAAGAATCTGCCTGCAATGAAGGAGCCACAGGAGAGAAGGGTTCAGTCTCTGAGTTGGGAAGATCCCCTAGAGGAGGGCATGGCAATCCACTCCAGTATTCTTGCCTGAAGAATCACAGACAGAGGAGCCTGGTGAGCTATAGACCAACTCTACAGACGCAAAGAGTTGGACATGGCTAAACAGACTTAGCACAACATACACATATTAAGGAGAAGAGGCAGGAACAACAGGAAGATTATTCCTGCTACACTAGCATCCCTCATTCCATATGGATCAACCCTTCTACAAACCTGGTGATGACCAATGTTAATAATTCACTTTTAGTGCTCCTGCTGTTAACTATTATTCTTAACAGGACATTCATGGAAGTCAACATAGAACAAAAATGAAACACTGGAAGATAGGGTTGGGGAGGAGAATGATTAGGACACGATACAGAGTAGAAATTATAGAAGTGCGGATGAGGGCCATTGACAAGACATCAAGGACATGGTGTTGAGGAGCCCTGGCCTTTATGTTTCACTCCTTCCTGTCCTTAGCCTGTAACCTTTTGTTCACAGAGGCAAGCAGTGTCTCGGTTATCATTTTGTGCATATGCAAACGTGTAAGGATCTACTGTATGTGTGTGCTCACACACAGTATGGAACAGTAATGTACTCTATGCACCCACTTAGCACTTCACTTTTTTACTCACTATTCCAGATGAGTACAGATTGTCTCATTTTTTAAAGACACACACACACCTTTCTTCTAATCAGATAATACTTTATAACCCACATGTTGAAAACTTTTTTAGAATTAACGTTCCTTGGTGGCTCAGCTGGTAAAGAATCTGCCTGCAATGTAGGAGACCTGGGTTCTATCCCTGGGTTGGGAAGATGCCCTGGAGAGGGGAGTGGCTACCCACTCCAGTTTTCTGGCCTGGGCAATTCCATGGACAGTATAGTCCATGGGATCGCAAAGAGTTGGACACGACTGAGTGACTTTTGCTTTGACTTCAAGATACCTACAATCTATTACTAATGTTTTTATTGTTAAATGTCCTGTCCTGTAATAAAGTAGTCTCCGTAAGACCCACTAGTTCTTTAAATGCATGAGGAACTTTAAATATAAGCGGAGGAGTATAGTTAAAGGGAGAAAATATGAGGAGTAAAATAAAATTTATTCACTGTCAACAAACCAACAGATCTTTACACACGTATTATAGCATTCCTATGAAGTGAAATACTACTATTTCCAACTTGAAGATAAGACACAACCCCCAGCATGGCCATTCTGGGTAAGGTTTTACTGAAGAATAATATACGTATAGAAACATGACAAATAATAGTATACAATTCAGTGAATTCTTACATGCCCATTTAACCATTACCCATATCTAGGTTTGGCTTTCCTGGTGCCTCCTGCCTGCAATGTAGGAGACCCAGCTTCAATCCCGCAGTCTGGAAAACGCCCTGGGGCAGGGCATGATAATCCACTCCATTATTCTTGCCTGGAGAATTCCGTGGACAGAGGAATCTAGTGGGCTACAGTCCATGGGGTTGCAAAATGTCAGACAGGCTGAGTGACATTTCCTCCTCCTCCATATCTAGGTTTACAACATTACCAGCACCCCAGGATTCTCACTCTTGCTGTCTCATTGTCAGTTCAGATGTCTGGCTTAGAAATTGGTCATGAGACTGGATGATAGCATTAAGGGAATGTCCATGACAGTAAGAGAAAAAACATTTGAGTGAAGAGATCTGAAAGCCGGTTGATGACAAAGGAGTCACAGACACACTCAATTTGTGAGCATCATGTTACACACAGAATGGGCATTATTGGGGAAAATCTCACAAACCAAGAAGCATCTGAGCATGCCTCATACCCTGAGTTCTCATCTCCACAGATAGGACCCCAGGGGAAGGGCACCACACCTATAATGCTCTGCATATGTACAGGAACAGCTAAGAATACACAGCTAATCTGTATAGGTTACAGATTACCATGTAACACTGGAAGCTTCCATCTCCAGAAAGTGAGTGTCTTAGAAAGTCCATTCTGAAGCTCATCAGCTAATATCCACCAGTTTTTAAATTGAGTCAATTCAGCCTCACTAAGCTACCAAAACCGAAGAAGAAATGAGTTTACAGGTCCATCTGGACGTCTCTCCTTGGCTAGTGAGGAAGCAATATCAAAGAGTTGAAAGTGATCAGGTTGAGAGTGACCTGCTGACAGGTCAAGTAAGACGAAGACTAAGAACTGACCTTTGTCTTTAGCCACGGGGGATTTACTGACCACCTAGGCAAAGCCATTATTAATGGAGCTGTGGAGGAAATATATGAATGGGATGAAATTAAGAGCAATTGGAGAAAGGGATTGGAAATATTGAATATAAGGAATTCTTTCCAAAAGTTTTGCTATCAAAGGCAGAGAAAAAAATAGATGATAGCTGGGAGTAGAACTGGAATCAAGAATAGTTTTTCTTTTTAATATGGTAAGTATGACTATCTGTCAGGAATGAGTCAACAGAGAGCAAAAATTGAGAGTAGGGGAGAAAGGAGACAGAAATGTTCTGAGTGAAGCCGTATGGAATCAAATGCACAAGAAGGGAGTCTGGCTTTAGTAGGAGTGGGAATTTGATGAATCATGACAGGTGTACATGGACAGATGCTGGAAGGTGTGTAGGTGTAGTGGCAGTGGTGGTAGAGGGCTGGTTTCTGGAAGCTCTTTCCAATTACTTTAGTCTTCTCAGTGAACTAAGAAACAAGCTCACCAGCTAAAAGTGAGGATGGAGAGGAGGTGTTGGTATTCGAGGAGAGATGAGAGATGCGAAATAATCGCCTGAAATTGTAAACCCTGGTATATAATTGGAAAGTCATTCTGAATTGGCTCAGACAGTAGCATAATTAACAGCTACAAACTTAAGCATTATCCACCCAGAAAAATATAGGCGTGCCTGAACTCATTGCTCACAAGACCCAAATCCTAGCAGTTCTTTTCTATGATTTTAACATCAGGAGGTTAAGCTACAACCTGTTCTCTGTGCTTCCCTTTCATTACAGCACTTCACTTAGGGGTTGAGAAGTGTTAAGCCAGTTTCCTTTTAGCCACTTGCCATTTTGCTGTTGTTGTTATATTGTGTACGCTAAGTCGTGTCCAACTCTTTTGTGACTATAGCCTGCCAGACTCTTCTGTCCATTGACTTTTCCAAGCAAGAGTACTGGAGTGGGTTGCTATTTCCTCTCAGGGGATCTTCCCAGACCAGGGATAGAACTCCTGACTTTGATACTGGCAGACAGATTCTTTACTTCTGAGACAGCAGGGAAGCCCCCATTTTGCTATTAGTTAGTGTTGAACAAAAGTCATATCAGCCATGTAGCCCCTCCAGGAACTGGGTGCATATGTGTACTTCTGGCAAGATAAGAGCTTGTTTATCCTGTTTCCTTTTGTTATTTCTTTGTTTCAACCAGGGAAAAATCCAGGTTTCTCAGCTTCATTTCGGTTATGGTGTGTCAAAAGGAGACCATTCACATAAACTGAGATCACTCAGTTTTGTTTCACAGGCACAATTGCCAAATTAAAATCTGGGTTATTTCCCCTCATGGGGAAAAGAATAGGAAATGATATTTTCAAGTCTGGCTTAGTGCATCCATAAAAAGAAGGAGCAATTTTTCTCTGTTCTTGAAAGCATCTCTATTCCAGCTGTCATTGTGGAAAAAATAGGAAAGAAAGACTGAGCTTTACAGAATTCATTTTGATCATTCAGTATGCTTTTAAAATGATGCTAGATTTTATTTTAAAGAAATAATAAACATGCAATGAAAAGTCCATTTAGCAGACGTTTTGGCTTGAACTTGAAGTGGATGATAAGATGAGAATAACAGATGGGGAGAGAAGACATGAGAAGAATAATTTTATAAACTAAATCCTGGGCTCGGCATTTTTGGGGACTCCAGTTAAATATTAACTTTCCAATGTCTATTTTTGTGTGTGTGATAATTAACAAGTGGGGGATGAACAAGTTATTCAACAACATTCTATTATATCCAAAATGCCAGAAAACCTATTCAAGGCTTCCTATAGGAATAAATGAATAAAACTGAAGAGACCTCTGAGGAGGAAATTATACGGTTGTGTCATAGTGCCACCTGGCCTATACAATACTTTGCTCACATGGCATCAATTTGCTAATGCAAACATGAAATTGACTATATTTTACATAGAAATTGTATATTTTCAGGCACAGGATAAATTTGAAATGCCCGTCCTTCAAAGAGAAAAAGTAATTTATGGCATACTGCATATAGGAGGCTTTCTATTTGGATGATTTGCTGATTTTTGAACAGTCTTGAAGTGATCATTTCCAGATACAAATACCTTTATCTCAGATACCATCATTATTATAGATTGCTACCCACTCCAATATTCTTGCCTGGAGAATCCCAGGGACGGGGGAGCCTGGTGGGCTGACGTCTATGGGGTCGCATAGAGTCAGACACGACTGAAGTGACTTAGCAGCAGCAGCAGCAGCATTATTATCAGACTAGAAAATTTAGAGTGAATGCAGGAGAGGAAATCAGGTACCTATAACCCAATACTATTGCTTAAGTTAGAATTTATAAATAAGGAAAACTAAATTTTGCAGGATATAAAGCTTTTTTAAACTTTCAGGTGAATTCAGTTACATTTTTATATATAGTTTACAGCTATTCATTCATTTTAAATTATGATGTCTTGGTTTTGAGATTTATTCATGGTTTTAAAGTTAGATCTACTCCCTAACAGGAGCACAGGACACCTATTCATCAAAGCTATAAACAACGTTTTTCTTTTCTTGCCATATATACTCTGTTTTAAGGTAGAGCAAGGAATAGACATTTTAAGAACATTTCAGAAGACTTGGCACACCCGATCAGCATGTGCAGAGGCTTGCTCCCTACATTGCATATAATTTTTTTCAGACTGTGTTTTGGTAGGAGCTTATCCAGATTAGCTATAGAGCAAAGGAATGTTCGAGCAGGAAGGAACCCCAGAGAGGGTCTAGGGCTCGAGGCCAACTCACCCTGCCTGTTTTATAAATTCTCCTGAAGAAGTAAAGAGACTTGTCCAATGTTGTATTACTGTGTAGCATGGCCCCCATCTACTATTTAGGACATTTAGGAAGGGTGTACCATGTGTACATACAAGTACAGACTTGGGGTCAGACTAACCCGCATTAGAATCCTTGCTAAACTGAGAGCTAGTTATGTAACCTTGAGCAAGTTACTCATCCTTTCTAAAACCCAGCTTGCATATTGTAAATTAGAGATAACATAACACAGGGTTATAATGTGAATTATGTGAGATAATCAGTTCAACAGGTCATTGCACATAGAAAATAATTACACAGGAAATACAGAAATCCACTATGCTCACTTATGTGTATGATGGCATTGTAATACATAGTGAAAACAATTTGCTCTAAATTGCTTAAAAATTAATTTTGAATGGAGTTTTATCAAGAAATTCTTTAGATTGTTTAAATTATATTCATGAATCTCACTAGTTGCACAGGGTATTATACTGAACCCAGAGCACTAAAGCACCCAAAGTGCCTATGTAAAACCAAGCCACATTGGAAGAGATCTGTGTAAGTGAGAAAGTGGATAACTCATGTACCCGTCTGCAGGGAAAATGAACATGCTATAGATATGCACATACATCATAGCTGGAAATCTTAAGTAAACTAGTCCTCTTGATTTATCCTTTTTCATTAACTGAATCTGAATATGATCATATTAAAACCAGATTTTGACATCTTCAAAGAATAGGCTATCATTTTAACGAATGTAGGAAAATTCTATATAATACTCTTACTCTTTAGAATTGATGGATCCAGTTATTTGATCTTTGTGTAAGAACTCTGAAGCTGAACATCAAACATAGTTTTGCAAAATATAGTCAATAAGATGCTAATCAAGAGTGATGGCCAACTGGCACTTAAGTAACTCTTTGGCTGAGAGGCAAATTGCACTGGGGTCAGAGAGAAAGCCGAGTCCCTGAAGATTCTCTCATAACACTCTAAACAGCAATAGCTCCATTGTTCAGATAAGGGGCCCCTTGCCCAAGGCTGCCTTGTAAGTATATAATCTGAAACACATTCAGATAGTAATGACTCTTGTTGGAACAAGCTTTTAAGTAGTGCCAAAAAATTCTTCAAAATATATATATATAATTTAAAAGAACTTTTACAAAATGAAAGTGTTAGCTGCTTACTCATGCCTGACTCATTGCGACCCCATGGACTGTAGCCTGACACTGCATCAGTCAGGTCATTGGGGAGCCACAGAACACAGCCTGCTCTTTGGAAGAGCCTGTGTTGGGCAGAAATGGCTCAACTCTAGTTGCCAGTCACTGGTTGGGTACAGCCTTGGTGTGAAAATCATGGCAGATCCAAAGGTTGGGCCTCCGGAGGCTCTCTGCCAACCTTAGTTCTTGGACTAAGTTCTCTGGGAGGGAGATCTAAGCATTTTCTTGAATGCTACAGATGCCTTCCTAAAATCATATCCATCTCCGACTGGGTTCCTTAAAAAGATAGGCAGAATAATTAAGAATGATTGAAATAAGAATTATATACCTTTTACTATATATGACATTATATGCAATGAAATGAAGTTAATAGCTGGGGTTCAGATAATAACTTCCAGTTTCTGTACACAGGCATTGGTAAAACCCTTGGTCTAACATGGCTTAAGCAATTGCTTTTATGGTAAGTGCAAGTTTCCTTCTTAGCTATTTTATGGCTTGGGTTTCTTTTACCTGAGTTTCGTGCAATTGTAGGTTGAAATGGCTTTTCCATCAAATAATTGACCACATTACTGATAATACTACAAAATTATCAGCCTCAACTGCTCTTTCATTAATTCTGACTTTGTGCACTTTCAGTGGCTTAGTGACTTCTTAATTTCATAAAAGTTAAAGAGTGTTCTTCCTTCTTTGACAGTCATTGTTACATGGGAATGATGACTTCACTTGTAAGACCTGTCACAGCTCTGCTGTTTCTGAGCTGTCTCTGTTGTTCTACACAGGGAAAACCAGGTGGAGAGGCAGTGGGATGGGTTTCATGTCCCTGGCTTTGGGGCAGAAAAGTAATTGTAGGGTTTGAGTCCAAGAAGAAGCAAATTGCAGTCTGTTAGGATTTGCCTCTGTATGACACTGCTAAAACCTCTCACTGTAATGACCCAGAAGTGTTCCACCAATTACTTTTTTTTTTATTTTTTTTATTTTATTTTATTTTTATTTTATTTTATTTTTTCATCTCAGGTGTACATGAGTTATCTAAACTACACCAACACCATCCCCAGGCCTAATCAGACCAGCCTCTTGTCTGGCATCATCTAGAATTTCTATTTTTAAAAGAATCATCTTCAGCCTCTAACTAAAACTTTTCCTTTGCGTAGAAGTTTAAGAATCACAAAGCACTGCATATGCAGAACATTCAAACAGAAAAGCTATCATGTCTTCTTTGAAATCTTCTAGGGAGCAAGAGATACAGAGTTTTTCCAGCAAATCCTGTGCCCAGATAAATTGACAAAGTACAGATGACCTCCTAAGCTAAACCCTTTACCATGATAGCATAATCCAATCTTAACCTAAGATGTGCCAAGAATTCTGACAACTCCTCCCCAGGAAAGAATGCATGTCTCCTCCCTACTTACACCAAGATGATACTCTACTAGGTTCAGAGATGGGGTGCCACTCACAGAAGAAATAAAAGAAATTGATTATATGGGAGCTGTAATGAGTGACCAGCCTTATCCCACTTTAAACTCTTCCTTTTTTTCACAGTATACAGGTAAATTGGGCTTACATGAAGCCAAGGGAGGCCTCATGGGGATTTGTAACACAACCATCATTCTCTGTGATTCATTTTTGCTTGAATGGTTTTAAGACCTCTCCAGAAAGTTGAGTTAATGGAAAAGCCAAATTTAAAGGTAAACAATTCTTATTGAAAATAAAACTCTCTAATCTATTGCTTTGTGTTGTTAATGGAAGAGAGATTTCAGACTTAGTTTGAGTCAAAAGTTTATCCCAGCACTTGGCTACACTACCTGTTTCTTAAACTAAAGCAGATGTATTACTTTCATCTTTATAAAAATTATTGCTCTTTAAAAAAATTACAGAAGTTGCCTTTGCTCACTAGAGGGGGAAAAACCTAACAAAACTACATGAAGACTGAATTTGTGAAAGTTTTAAATACTCATTGGAAAAAATTCAAATAGTACACAAAATATATGAATGTACACCTGTGATGAAAAAATAAAAATTAAAATTAAAAAAAAAATAAGAAAATAAAAATTAAAAAAAAGAAATTCAAAAAAAAAAAAAAAATGAAATACAGGGTGAATATTCACCTTTCCCCACTTGCCCTTCCCCATTTCCTCTCTCTAGGGGTAACTCAGATCTTTTGCTATGCATTTTTACAAAAGTTGGTTCATCCTTTAGTTTTCTACAACTTTTAAAATATATCAGTAAAAGTCATGCCAATGAAGACTGATACATCTCATCCTTTGTATATCTGCATCCCACTCCATTGTGTCAAATTTTGATTTAATTGCTTATACTAAGGAGCATTTTGTCATCAATTTTTCTCTATTGCCATTAAGTATGGAGTAAATATTATCCATATGTCTTTGTACTTGGGTAAATGTTACTCTAGGATAGTCCCAGAAGTAGAATTCATGGTTCAAAGGGTTTGCAGAATTTAAAATTTTATATATGTAGCCAAATGCCTTTTGAAAATGTTACTAATCATACGTAGCCATAATTATATGGGAACGCCCCTTTTCTAATGCATTTGTCATCCTAGACTTTATCAATCTTTTATTAATTTAATCTTTAGTACTGGTGTATGATTGATTTTCAATGCTATGTTAGTTTTAGATATACAGCAAAGTGGTGTATATATATATATCTCCACTCTTTTTCAGATTCTTTTCCCATATAGGTTATTATATAATATTGAGTTCCCTGTGTTATACAGTAGATTCTAGTTGATTAGCTATTTTATCAATCTTTCTGATGTGTTAATTCAGCATTTGGAAATCACTTAAAACATTAATACCTTTAGAGATAAATTTCCAAACATGGAAATATGTCTAACATCCTAAGGTTGAGAAAGATTTGGGTGCATACTTTATATACCAAAAACTAAGAGGTGGAATAAATGACCACACTAAGGAGATCTATGCATTAGCAGTTAAGAATCCTTTTTCCCATCTGGCGGCCCCCAAATTGATAATTAAAAGAGTGGTCGGAGAAGGCAACGGCACCCCACTCCAGTACTCTTGCCTGGAAAATCCCAGGGACGGAGGAGCCTGGTAGGCTGCAGTCCATGGGATCGCTAAGAGCCGGCACGACTGAGCGAATTCACTTTCACTTTTCACTTTCATGCACTGGAGAAGGAAATGGCCACCCACTCCAGTGTTATTGCCTGGAGAATCCCAGGGACAGGGGAGCCTGGTGGGCTGCCGTCTATGGGGTCGCACAGAGTCGGACATGACTGAAGCAACTTAGCAGCAGCAGCAGCAAAAGAGTGGTGGTATGGCATCCCACTCCAGTACTCTTGCCTGGAAAATCCCATGGACAGAGAAGCCTGGAAGGCTACAGTCCATGGGGTCCCTGAGGGTCGGACACGACTGAGTGACTTCACTTTCACTCTTCACTTTCATGCATTGGAGAAGGACATGGCAACCCACTCCAGTGTTCTTGCCTGGAGAATCCCAGGGACTGGGGAGCCTGGTGGGATTACATCTATGGGGTCGCACAGAGTCGAACACGACTGAAGTGACTTAGCAATCCCTGAGTTACTTTCAAAGTTTCAATCTTTTCAACATTTCAAGATTGAGTATAATGAGGTGAAACTATCACAGACTTTGAAGTCAGTTAGAACTGAGATCAAAATCTCTACTTTTATTTTGAGTAAGTGAATGAATGCTCTTTTGGTTTGGTTTCTTGAAATGAAAAGTGGTGGTATTTGGTCTTATCTCAAGGCAGAGTTAACTAAGTGAGGAAATAGTCCTTGATGAACAAGTGGCTAAGTATGACTATGAAAAAATTACATGTCTCTTTATAGAAACACAATGCCATTTTTAAAAAAAGTCAAAAGATAAAGAATATGGAATCATTTTAACATTGCTTTCATTCATATAATTTAATGAGATTTTGTGAGTTTATAAGTATATATCTCTGAAAGGGATTTCTGGATAAAAGGATACAGGATACATACATTTAAAATTTTATCAACATGTCAAATTGCCCTGAGGACAGATTTTACCTATTTACATTCTTTTTTTTCATACTTGAATTTATTTTTTTAATATAAATTTATTTTAATTAGAGGTTAATTATTTTACAATATTGTATTGGTTTTGCCGTACATCAACATGAACCCACCACAGGTATACACGTGTTCCCCAACCTGAACCCCCCTCCCTCCTCCCTCCCTGTACCATCCCTCTGGGTCATCTCAGTGCACCAGCCCTGAATGCATAAGAAAGCTGTGGTACATATTTACATTCTTAATTGAATGTCTTTTTCTCCACACTCTGACTGATAAGGTATATTACTAATATGTTTTTCTTCAATATGATAGGCTAATAAAAATTTTTATTGCTTTGATTTACATTTTTAGCACAAATAAATTTGAGTATCTTTTCATATGTTTATAATTATTTTTATTTNTTTCGGAGAAGGCAATGGCACCCCACTCCAGTACTCTTGCCTGGAAAATCCCATGGGCGGAGGAGCCTGGTAGGCTGCAGTCCATGGGATCGCTAAGAGCCGGCACGACTGAGCGAATTCACTTTCACTTTTCACTTTCATGCACTGGAGAAGGAAATGGCCACCCACTCCAGTGTTATTGCCTGGAGAATCCCAGGGACAGGGGAGCCTGGTGGGCTGCCGTCTATGGGGTCGCACAGAGTCGGACATGACTGAAGCAACTTAGCAGCAGCAGCAGCAAAAGAGTGGTGGTATGGCATCCCACTCCAGTACTCTTGCCTGGAAAATCCCATGGACAGAGAAGCCTGGAAGGCTACAGTCCATGGGGTCCCTGAGGGTCGGACACGACTGAGTGACTTCACTTTCACTCTTCACTTTCATGCATTGGAGAAGGACATGGCAACCCACTCCAGTGTTCTTGCCTGGAGAATCCCAGGGACTGGGGAGCCTGGTGGGATTACATCTATGGGGTCGCACAGAGTCGAACACGACTGAAGTGACTTAGCAATCCCTGAGTTACTTTCAAAGTTTCAATCTTTTCAACATTTCAAGATTGAGTATAATGAGGTGAAACTATCACAGACTTTGAAGTCAGTTAGAACTGAGATCAAAATCTCTACTTTTATTTTGAGTAAGTGAATGAATGCTCTTTTGGTTTGGTTTCTTGAAATGAAAAGTGGTGGTATTTGGTCTTATCTCAAGGCAGAGTTAACTAAGTGAGGAAATAGTCCTTGATGAACAAGTGGCTAAGTATGACTATGAAAAAATTACATGTCTCTTTATAGAAACACAATGCCATTTTTAAAAAAAGTCAAAAGATAAAGAATATGGAATCATTTTAACATTGCTTTCATTCATATAATTTAATGAGATTTTGTGAGTTTATAAGTATATATCTCTGAAAGGGATTTCTGGATAAAAGGATACAGGATACATACATTTAAAATTTTATCAACATGTCAAATTGCCCTGAGGACAGATTTTACCTATTTACATTCTTTTTTTTCATACTTGAATTTATTTTTTTAATATAAATTTATTTTAATTAGAGGTTAATTATTTTACAATATTGTATTGGTTTTGCCGTACATCAACATGAACCCACCACAGGTATACACGTGTTCCCCAACCTGAACCCCCCTCCCTCCTCCCTCCCTGTACCATCCCTCTGGGTCATCTCAGTGCACCAGCCCTGAATGCATAAGAAAGCTGTGGTACATATTTACATTCTTAATTGAATGTCTTTTTCTCCACACTCTGACTGATAAGGTATATTACTAATATGTTTTTCTTCAATATGATAGGCTAATAAAAATTTTTATTGCTTTGATTTACATTTTTAGCACAAATAAATTTGAGTATCTTTTCATATGTTTATAATTATTTTTATTTTTCTGTGAGTTGTCCCTTCTTAATCATCTTTGAAATGTTTATTTTTCTACTGGATAATTTGTCTATTTTTTGAAATCAGTTTTTAAGACTTCTTTATAGATTAAATTTTTATCTGTCTTAATCTGTTGCATATGAATTTTCATTCTATATCCTTTAGTGTTCATTTTTTTCTATCATGGAAATGTGTTATGTTTTAAAATTAAAACTCTAGAATACATATAAGCATAAATTATTTTATGATTATCTATATCTATGTATAATGAATTTTTTGTAATCCAAAATATATATGACCCATAATAAAGTCAGATAGGAAATATGAAACACCAAATTTCTGCCCATTGAGTGAAACTATGTTACAAATTTTATTTCACAGTGATCTGCAGTGCAATTTTGTATTTATATAAAGAGAATAATGAAAATGGAAATACAAATAAACTCCTCCAAAGTATGAATTCTTGGGGAAAACAGATAAATTAAACAACTACTTTGTTTTAAAACTGTATAACCATTTAATTCATCTCTGTGAATGTGTAAATAGTTTATACTAGATTAATTTATTGCTAATCTTAAATAAATATTTTAGTTTTGACAAGATCATTCTACAAATGAAGACTTAGCCAAAAGAAGAGATTTTGCAATTGGAATTGCATGCTCAGAAAGATGAATTTGGGATATAGCAGTGTGAGAAGATAGTGGGGAATTTTATCAGGGAAACTTTGATGACCTTGACTTGTGCCACAAAAACTGGGCTGCTGATTCTGCCAGTCCTATTATGACCACTTACGATAATTTGAAGTTACTAATGGTGTTTATTTCTACAAATTTATTTCCAGAGAGAACTTGAACAGGGAGAAAACAGGTTCTAAGTTGTGTTTTGATCATTTTCATTTTAGAATCAACACCCATCATGCATGAGGCATACAAATGTGGTTCAAAATGTTTATTAACCCTTTTGTGAGTTACAGACATCTAAGTGAAACAGTTGATGTATTTATGTTGTTGTTGAGTTGCTCAATTGTGTCTGACTCTTTGTGACCCCGTGGACTGTAGCCCATCAGGCTCCTCTGTCCATGGGATTCTCCAGGCAAGAGCACTGGGGTGGGTTGCCATTCCCTTCTCCAGGGGATCTTTCTGACCCAGAGATCAAACCCAGGTCTCTTGTACTGCAGGTGGATTCTTTACCATCTGAGCCACTGGAGAGCCTATTATCCTCCAGCAGGCACCTCACTTCCTTTTCAGAAGAAGGGGGCTAGGAAAACACCAAATAGAAAAACAAGGAAATAAATAAAAAATAGACAATAAGGCATACAGAATAAAAACTATTGTTATACATAAAAAGTATATAATAAATTGATGAGATGTACCTCATCTTATATTATACAATGGATGTGTTTCTAGAATGTTGCTTATGAATCAAATTATTTTTTAAATTGTTTTTTAATTTTTATTTTTTAGTTTGGTTTGCTTTACAATACTGTATTCGTTTTGCTATACATTGACATGAATCAGCCACGAGTGTATATGAGCTCCCAATCCCGACTCCCCCTCCCCCTCCCCCACCCCACACT